>JAVXUP010000528.1:0-434258 GCA_033070095.1 Escallonia herrerae | reverse complement strand
CACGAGATATTCGGGTGGATGTGAACAGGGTTTTCGGATTAGGAAAAGATCTTCGAAGCAGAGTGGGCTAAATAAGGAGGGAATATGCTTGCTCTATGCAAGTGTTTTATAAGCTTCCTAAAGGGTCAAGGTTGAGTCCAGGGCTCCAGGCCTTTATGGGGGAATTGCTCGAGATGGGAACAGGAGAGGGCAGGCTCGGCACGAGAAAAGAAAAGGGAAAGCAGAGAGTAGCAGAGTCGATAGAGGGTGAGGGTGGGGGGAAGGGGTATAAGCCTTGTTTTGGCGGGAAACAACCCAACCTCCCAGCCCCCTCTGGATCGGTAGCTGTGTCCAAGGGACCAATTTATGCCGAGTCCAAGATTTATAGTGAACGGAGAAATATTAGAGAATTTAGACTGTTCTAGAGCACTCTCTCTGTGTGTGTCTGTGTTGTGGACCGTGGGGTATAAATTAATTTTTAACTCTAGTGTTGACTGGTCTGTGCCTGGGTCTTGTCGGGGGTGGGAAGGCGCTGCTGCGGGGTACAGCTGGCCGTGGTTGACGTGTTGCATGACATATTCTTCTTTTTTTTTTCTTTTTCTTGGGAGGAGGGGGTACGTAAGTAAATGGAGTATGATTGGGTTCTTGCTTTTGTACTCAACTGCCCCCAATTTTTGTGTCCTCGGTTGGTGCAGTACTTTTTCACTAAAATTATGGAGATTAGGGTCGTCTTTAGTGGCCGCTGAGACTTTGTCAGGTCTGGTTACTGCCTTACTTAGCCTTACTGTACTCGTAGTTTCCCGCCCAAAAGAAGGCCACCGAGAGAGGAGACACGAGACTCATAGTCGCCGTGACTCGTCAGTCGTCATAACAGCTGGAGACTACTCCAGAAGTAGGGCATGTATATTTACTGCTTAATAATAGTATGTTCTATCCCCTGCCTATTTTTCTTCGAATACATCTAATATATTATCAGAATTTTTTTCTAATTGACAGATATACAAAAAGTTTTTTGTTCATAACTCCCTAGCAAGAACAATTTACAATCTATCAATAATATATCATCAATTGTTGTTAAATATTGTTTAAAAGTCTTTTGCAGATATCTTTAATAACGATTTTTATCGGCCCTTCTATAGCATCACTTGTTGAAATTCAATAAGTATATGTAGCAACCATTATTTGTCTTTATAATAACAATGGAGCCAAAAATTTTCAACTGTTGAAGTTTTCAAAATTGAAAGAAGTAATTATTCAAACATATATCGACCAATCCACACAGCTCAACCGTTTGACATTGCTGTCATTCATGTACTAATTTTAATTTTTAATGAGAGCTTTATATGCAAACAGACTGATTCAAAGAAAGTGGGTCGTAATCAAGGCAGAGGTGGCATGCGAGTGCAGTCCGATTTAGATGCCAATGTTGATGTGGGACATTACAAGTATGGAATAAATGCAGAGACCAAGAGCTTCTCATAGAGAGCCTGAGGATGGCAGGACTGTGAGTTGAGAGACGCCGAAGACTTGGTAAATATGAGGAAGACTTGAGTCCAAACTACCAGCGAACTAGGCGCCATGCCCTCTAGAGACCTACTCTCGTCTCTGAGTGACTCGAGGGGTAATAGACCCTAGTGCTGCCAACGAAAGACCCCAGTACCGGAGCACGTAGGCTAGTCATGTAGACACCGTGGCGGAGATAGTGTGCCGAAAGAGTCACCTATCCAGTGGGTGAGTCCTTGTGCCGGAGCACTCAGGGAGCGCCAAGGTAGTGTCTTGAAGGAGCCCCTTACCCAAAGGGCCGAGGTAGCATCTCGGAGGAGTCGTCTATCTGACGAAATGGGAGTCTTCGTACTGGGGCACTTGGAGCTCCCTTGGCGAAGATAATGTCTCGTAAGAGTCGCCTAGATAGTGCCGGTGAGTCATTGTGCCGGAGCACTCAAAGCGCGCCAAAGATAGTGTCTCGGAGGAGCCCCCTACTTGACGGGCCGAGATAGCATCCCGAAGGAGCCGTCTACCTGAAAGGGAGTCTTCTTGCCAGAGCACTTCGAGCACCCTGGTGGAGTTGACGCGCAACTACGGCAATGGGCATCGTGAAGTCAGCGCACGGGAGCAAGCAGTAGGCCTCCCGAAGACAGCCCCCGACCGCGGTGAGTGATGGTCATGGAACAGGGAGTTCCCCAAGGAAAGAAAGAACAAACAGTAACACAAAGTGAGTCCTCAAGGAGAGGGGGCCCCCAAAGGGTGAGTGGATGAGCCACCAAGAGGTGAAGAGTGGAGTCCCCCGAAGGTGAAAAAAGCCCCCAGGGGTAAGGGGAGGAGTCACCAAAGGGTAAAGGAAGAAGATAAACCAACACGCTTAAGGCTGGGGAAACCTACTTCCTACACTTATAGATTTTATGAAAAAAAAAGTGACACACACGTGACTTGAGCGTGTGTGTTGGCTTGACCAGCTTGGAAATGTTAAACTTTAACCTGTGAAAAGTTGATGTGTGGATGGAGATGAATTTAAGAGCGGCCCAAAAGTGCGTAGCGCGGGATGGGACAACGACACACATACGAGTTGAATAAGGTTCATTTATGGAAAAATAGGAGAGGAAGACAAAGCTAACAAAGAAGTTAAAGTTAGTGCAACATATATACATATGTAATAAGTGACGAGTTTGAGCTGAAAACATTTGGAAGATAACTCTAATATTTAAAAGGTAATACTAAATCGCTATCAATGATTCCAAACTTTAATTATTATTCCCATTGAGCTTTCATTGTTTTCAAAAAATTTATATAATATATTGCTTAAAAAAAAAGCAAAAGTAAAGCACGGATGAAAAGAAAATGCATCTTCGGCTGCCCCCTCACGTTTTGGCCAGAAGAGACTCGTCCCCCGGTCCTCTCGTGGGGTCGTGGAGACTCTCCTTGCTAAACAAAAGAGATTTCAGATGTTGAAAAGTAAGAGGGAGCGGGTGGATTTATTCGCTTGCTTGAAGAAGAAGCAAAGCTGAATGGGATGGGGAGTGGAGTGGGGTCAGCACGTGAGCAATAATTTAATTAGAGAGTGGGTGGTTTTGCCTGTCCGGCCATAATTATACCCACCTTCCCATTTCTTTTTCTAACACTCTATGATCCCACGCGAGCCGCCTTCCTAGAGTTCCTTTTATCAATTACACTCACTACCGTGTCATCACTAATATAGGCTCAAAACACAAGTTTCGTAATGTTCAGAAACGTAGACATCTCCAATCTGATGATTAATGTACTTCCTACTGATATAAAAACAAAAAAAAAATTATAATGTCCAGAAAATTATGGGCGAACCTAGAGAGTTCCTAATTTATCGACATTAATTAATGATATCTTTGCAAATTAATAATCTAATAACTATTTTTTTAGTAGAGTAATCTGAGTCACGAGTTATATCCGATCTTTTGATACGATAATTACAAATAAAAATAATTATAAAATATCACATGTCGAATATGAAATATGATTAATCCTATCAAATCCCGTCAAATTAATGATTTTAGAAGCTCCTGCATTTTCGAGAGAAGTATTGCGTGTGTGATGGGGTCATGAACCACAGAATTAGAAATTAAGTCCAGAACTCCCGAAAGTTAGCATCAGCTACAGCATCACCAAAGCCCAAGACTCCACAGGGCCAATAAGCAGACATCATTTTCAGGGATCTCAAACGTTTGTGTGTACGTGATTCACCTTCAAATCTCTGTCACTGGCACTCCCAATGGCGAGCCCACATGTTTGAGCGCAGATCGTTTTTCAATCTACTTAGCTCCTGAGCGATGGTGGTGGTTATCGTTGCATTCTTGGTCAAATTTGCTGGTTTCTGATGTGGGACAGGCGAGATGTTATCTGGGTGCTGCTGGGGGTGTGTTGGTGGCATAGCGGTCGGGCTGATGGATGAGCTAGTTGGGGGCTGGTACTTGGAATTGGGGTGGTGATTTCCGGCAACTTGGTTGCATTCATGTAAGTCGCACACGTTCATTGCACCAGAAAGGTGACTGCCTAGGCTTCTAGGTTATGTTACATAACTATCGGGTCGCTGTGGGTCGGGTCCAGCCTTCTTTGGGGCTGGCAACTCCGTGGATCAAGTGGCTTTTGGGTCCAGCCTTCCTTGAGGCCTTTGGGCCTCAAGCTAGGATTGTTGCATGGTATATATATTTTACCGAAAAATAAAACGAAAAAGCAAAAAAGCATTGCTGCTGCAATTGCAATTGGAATATTAAATATGTTCAGGTCAAGGAAGAGCCCAGTTGACCTAGCCAACCACCCTTAATTGTGGCTCCTACAGCATGATGCGACTAAGGGAACTAAGGATTGGAATCCCTACTGTAAGTTACAATAGGCGTGCTGAGAGAGACCCCCTCTCACATCGCTGGTACAGCACCCCTACTGTAACCTCTCACACCGTTTGGTACAACACCCCTACTGTAACCTCTCACATTGCTGGGTAAGCACCCCTACTACCCATGGTTACAGCAGGAGATCCATATCCAAAAACTATAAAGAGAGCCAAACATGAAACAGGGTTTAGTGAACTGAGCAAACCAGGCAAATCTGTTGAAGAAAAAGAGAGTAACATTACAATACGATTTTGCTTTCCCCAAGAGAGATTCGCAAATCAATAGTCAAATTTACCAAGCTGCAGTAAAGAAATAAATAAAAACCAATTTCCTTGCGATTAAAACACTGGCATTACCAATGTCTTTCAAACATGCTATGGATAAATTCAAATTTCAACCCATGGAGTACTTCTGTGTCCAGCTACGAGCAGTGTTCTCATATTTGGATCTGTCAACCTTATACATGTGAGCAATTTCTGGCACGAGCGGATCATCGGGGTTTGGGTCCGTCAACAATGAGCATATAGACAGCAAAACCTACATTCACAAGTTCATTATTAAGCATAAAAGTAAGAACCGCTCTAATGGTACCTCACAACTATACATGGCAGCTAGCCAATGGCCACTTCTAGTAGTAGCATGACATTTTGAGGCATAAAAAAACGTTGGCGACAAGCCATCAATAACAGTGCACTCCTACCTACAACAAAAGCCAAAAGTCCTGAATACGAGCATCACTGCTGGTATCGCAACCCCAACAAAATATTAGCAGGCCTTCTTGCCCGTGCCAATAGCTACAAAGCTGACTAGTCTTGTACAAAATATTGTTGAACGCAATGATGGATATGAAATACCTTTATCAAAACTTTCACAATATGTCACCAAGGCTTAAAAGGGGGAAAAAAAATCTTAGACATCAACAAAGCTATCCATAGTTCAACACTTGCGGATGGAAGTTGAGGGTGAGTTAACTTGCTGTATTAAGGGATGGGTTGCAAGAAGGTATAGGATTTCTGTCCACGGCGTTGTCATGCACCATTGGGTGGAACCATAACATTTAGGACTTAGTTGGTACTTGCAGATGTGTCTTCCTCTTAGTTGTTGGATCTCAGACAGGAGTCGCTGGGATTAAACATACCGCTACAGCAGGGGATCCAGATCCCAAGCTGATCACCTCGTACTCTTTAAGCCTAACTCATTTAGTCAATAATTTTCTGTTCATGATAGAAGAAACAGAAAAGCACAAACCTCCAAAGCTTTTACACAGTGGAACAGAGAATGAGTGACAATAATGGGACAATCAGTGATATACATACAGGACCGTACATTTTCTATTTCTGAAACAATCAGAGCCCAACCACTTGAAGGAGAACTTATAATGTTATTTGAACTAAATTTGGACCCCTTTTATCGCAACTTTTACACGCTTGTAAACAGCTTATCCAATAATTTAATGTCAGCAGATAATTTTTTACATCCCCATCAAGCTTTTGATGACCCTAAAAGCACCTAACTACATTGCTCATGTACAAATCTGATATCAAACGAGTTGCAAAAGTGAAGAAATGGAATTCCGAAAAGAAAAGAGAAAGCACCAAAATATGAGGGCAGAGAGTAATTAAACAAGGTGTTTTCTCAAAATTTGGAAAAGCACCTCTTAAGGTACTTATAGATTGTAGCTTATTTCAGCCATAGGAGGGTTGTGCATAGCCTATGGCTTATTTCAGCACCAACGCAAACAAGCATTATCAATTCTTTGAATACTAAAGCCCATAAGCTGGCCAAAAAAGGCTCAAGCACGTTCTGATTTAAGGAGAGAGGGAGAGGGAGAGGGAGAGGAGAGAGAGAGAGAGAGAGAGAGAGAGTTAATATGTTTCAATAGGTTCCAAGAATAGTTATTCATCAACCAATAAATAAATAAATATAATACAATCATACATGGATATAAACATAAAAATATACTATAAATAGGATAGGGAGAGTGGATCAAACCTTAGATATTGTCAATGCTGGGCTCCATTGCTCTTTTAGAATATCCAAACAAATACTTCCATTGCTATTGATGTTCGGGTGGAAAACCTTAGTTTTAAAGGCAACCTAAAACATAAAAGAAGTCGCACTTTTCAGAAGACAGACAACTAAGAAAAAAAAAACACAAAATTAAGAAATTATGTTCTTTACTATTTTTCATGCAATAGAAGCTCTAGAGCGTCACCAGTTCCCATATTGAGTTATTGGCATACCATGCCTCTTAAGGGATTACTATTCTGTTCTTTTGATCGAAAATCAAGGATGCGGTGGTGGATTCAAACACAAGCAAAATATGACTAGCATTCCCATAATAGAATTTATTTTGGCCCCCGAAAGAGATGGTCCTCCCTAAAGATCCACCTGCTGCTGCACAACGTCGTACTAAAGCACAACTTATACGTACCTTAGGGGGTTTGAAAGGATAATCAGGAGGAAAATGTATAGTGACTAGAAATACGCCTCCGGAGTACGGGCTATCATTGGGTCCCATAATTGTTGCTTGCCAATGGAACATATCTTCACCCACAGGACCTGCAATTGATTAAAGATCGGCACTAAAGAAATCAGTAACAACTCACAGTATCAGAGGGGATCAAAGAGGAATGCAAACTAGCACTAGCATCCTCAAGGTAAGCAGTCAAGACAAGTTGGGGTGCAACCATGCAACAGTTACTCAAAAACACAGCAAATCCAGTATTTAAATTTGTAACAGAAGCTTCGCATAAAGGGGTAAAGAAGAAAAAGAACTAGAAAAATAAGATCAACCCCAAGCTCTTGTTTGTTTTTCCTTGATGAATAACAATAAAGAAGATAAAAATAAAGAATTAAAAGATGGAGACAATTGCCTCCAGCACATTCAAAGTATTTTGCACCAATTACCAGTGTTTAAATCCTCCTAACACCTCGAGTAAGGTTTAAGAAACTTCCACATGCGGAGAGCTTTCCTCAACTAGTGGAAGGCCTGGTGATACTTGTTTTAGTCCTCCATTATGGATTTTTGGTATTTCCTTCTCATCCGATGCTTCTTTATAATCCCTACCTTTCGTTTTGTCCTCTCATTGATTCGAGAGAAAATCTGGGTCAATTAACACAGAATTCTAACAATAGGTGACAAAGCAATTCTCTTAAGTTGAATATTATGCATGTCCAATCTGACCTTACTCAATAAAGCACATATATGCTATCCCAACCCAAAAATTAAACGTGTAGCAAGAGTAACAGCATCAAGAAAATCATCAAAGCCATCCACAATCCCATTACATTCGCGCGATTCACAATTTTCAAACCCTAAATGTAAGAAACACCGTAAACAAGAATCCTCTATAAAAGAGGCAAAGACCCTAATAACAGCAATCTGAATCAAACCCTAGTAATTCACAAAACATAAGGAATAGACGGCATACCGGCGCTGCATGATACAGGGGGATCCCTCTGCAGATCCTTGAGCTCCTTCAGTATCCGTTTCGACGCCATCAAAAGAAACTTCCTCCAAACTCTGACATCAACAAACAACACACCCACAATTAACAAAATCCACGCATCAAAACCCTAACAACAAAAATCCAAGATCTGATTAACGCCTCATCACAGAAGGAAAAAGAAGATTACCTGGGTTTTTATTAGCTCGGGCGAAAAAAGGGTGGCTGGAGATGGGGAGCTAATCTTGGGGAAGGGCGGTATAAATATTGGAAGGTTGAATTTTCATTTAGAATAATAATAATGTATTTGTAGGGTGGAGAGCACCTTCTAGAAAATTCGGCCAATTACTACAAGAATTAGAGAGGAAAGTCGTAGTCGGCGTACAAACAACGGCAATCTGCCTTTACCACTTTGCGCGTAGAACAAGTTGGACTCGGTCTGGGATTCCCCGGGCTGATATGGATAAGACTTGGGTCATGTTTGGGCCTCGGATCCAAATAAATGCGATCCGATGTTTAACGATGCTCCCGTAGTAGTTCGAGGGTGATAAACTACTTAAATTTGTTATTACGGCCTTTTGCCGTTATTATACCTTTTAGTAGCTAAATATGGATGGGAGATGCGTACCAAATCGTTCAAGCCGCTTAAACTAGTCAAATCGAACGAATCCAATGCAAACCGTCCAAAAAGATTTACAGATCACATCTTAAGTTGACATCGATTCTGCTCAGTCCAGGGTTCATTTTTTTTAGACCCGATAATAAACTAAATCGAACTGAGCTATAACATATTAATCTATTTTTTGATTATTTTTTATATACATGTTATCAAATACACGAAATTTTGAAAGTTAAAAAGAAAAAAATTAATGAGAATAACTTAAATCTATAAAAGTCCAGTCACTAATTTTTCTCGTACATTAATGACAAAGACTACTACTCGAACTTTCATTGTAATCTATATATAGGATGATAATTATATCTTATGTCGATACGAGCATTTTAAAAATGATTTTAACAAGACCATAAGTAATTAGATAAACTAGAACTTCAAGTTTGAATAAAATTTGAATCAAATAGTACTGTGCAAGAGGACAATCTTTTAAACTGAGCGTGAACAAATCCAAATTGAGCCGTTCAAACCTACTACATTGAACCATCAAAATTGATAGTATTTGGTTCGGTACGTTCAAATTTTATTAAACTGATGGATAATGGTTTGCTTTGAGATTTGACTCCCAAATCGAACCAAATCAAATCATGCTCACCCCTTACTATAGGGGTGTAGTTGAATTTTCAACTGCATAAATTATTATTCGAGATGATACACTAAGATCCTGTGATGCTATGCATTCGGTAGTTAAAAACCTTGTTTACAGGTAAGAAGGGATATTTGATGCAATAAGTGGAATGACTACAATTGTTTTATCGGCAAAGAAAGGAATTTGGTGTTGAACAAATGCAGATTCTAGTTGAGCAATTTAAGTCGGGTACATTCGCTAACTTAGCCAGAAAAATAATCGAGAAGTAGCAATTTTGGAGGATGCTTGGCATGATGACCATAATCACGAGGTACAACGCTTGGATATTATTGCAACTCTTATATTCAGCATTTTCTCCATGAACTGGGAACCTTTTTATCCACATCAAGGATTATTTTGGTAAGTACTTTGTGCTATGATCGTAATTGCTAATAAGTTTTGTAACTGCCGTATAGGCCCGACGCTGGTAGGGAAGGAACGCCTCGTCAGGGTCTTTTTTTTTAGTGCAGAGTATAATATACCAAGACTAATGGGGAGAGTTACAAAACATACTCAGATAGACAAGTAAAAAAAGATGGATGACAGCTCCATCCGATAGAAATTATAATAAAAATAAAAATGAAAAACAAAATATAAAATAAAACATAGAAGACCTAAAAAAATAAAATAAGACATGTTATTTTTTTATATGGACAAGCAAACCCAACTAACTACAACATAAAACCAACTATGACAACGTTATTAAGAGTACTATCTAAGACTAGGTAAGACCAAAATAAAACAACACGACAAAAACAAACAGCATCACACTATTACACTACTAGCCGCCCACCCGTGGACCGGACATCTGCCCTATAGATGCAGTGTCGCTTCGAACCTCGTGCAACCTTGCCGCGCCGGAATCCCCACCTTCTCCGGCCACCATTCCACTTGTCAGGGCTTTAGAAATCCTAAAAGTTTTCAGTGTCATTTTGTTCGGATAAACTTGAGGCTTGTGCCAGAATGTAATTTGAGATTATGGTTGTTTCTTTCTACCATTTATTTTAATTAATTGTCCAAGGGTATTGACGGCTAAAAGTCCTTTAATTGTTTCTATATCATCATATTATTTACGCTTACAGAGCTCTGAAGTTAAAAGTGAAACTCAAAGATCATTTTTTTTCCTTTAATTGCTCGAAAGTAAAAAAAATAAAAATAAAAAACAAAATAAATGCTCATTCTTTCTTGTTTTTGCGCAAATTAAGTTTGATTTAGCTCCATTTGATAACCAAGTCGAGCTTAAGCATCACATCGCCCTTGCTTAACACACACACACACATATATGTATGTGTGTGTGTGTATATATATATATTAGTATATATATATATATATATATATATATATATATTAGTTACATAATAAAAAATATATACGTATGGAAAGGGATGTAAATAGTGAAGTTAGAATAGGCTCATAAAGTGTTAGGACACACACACACACAGGATGACATCTTACTCCATTGAAAGCAAGCAACTGAAGAAAATAAGAGAACTACAAAAACTAACAATAAAGAAGGACAATTTGTCCGAAATTACCTACACAACAGTAAAACTGATAAACAGCAATAATAGGTACTCATTAGCTAGACAACACAACACCAATTAACAACAGCAGGTAAAGAACAAAGTATGCATATATATTAGTCTATAACCGGGGACTATGAATGACCGTGACTTGGACTCTTGAAAAACAGATAAAACATATTTTATTGTTCCAACCCTCTTTCCAAGAGGGTCGGAACAAATTCATGCAGCAACATGACCTCCATCTAGGGGGCTTTGTTATCTTTGAACACCTGGGGCATATGTGTTTTCAAGTGTCAGTGTTTGATCAAAGCACTTGTGAAAAAGTTTTTTCCCAATGTTAAACTCTGAATCCTAATTAAATCATAAATTAAATTAATCGCATCGGATATGTGCATTTTGAACAATTTTGTATTATTTGAACATTAATTATTTATTTGATAATTTTAAGTTGTTAATTGTGCATTTGAGAACTGTGATTATTGATTGATGATTTTAAGTTATTAATTGATGATTTTAGATTGTTAATTGTGCATTTGAGCATTTGAGATTATTGACGGAGGATGGGACCCGATTGGATTGAATGTGTGATTTTTATTTATTTTTATTGCATTGCGAATTTAAAAATGAGATTGTTGACGGAGGATTGAATGTGTGATTTTTATTAATTTTTATTGCATTGCGCATTTGAGAATTGAGATTATTAACGGAGGCGTCGGACACGTGTCAGTAGGTGTCGGACACGTATCGGACACTATATCGACACCCTATATGAGGTGTCGAAATTGAGATTGTTGACTCTGCATTAAATTTAGGTTAATTAGATTAACGCGATATTCTTAGCACCCCTGAAATCTCATCGTGGTTCCAGCACTAACTATAATTAGTCATGATTAATTATATTTTAATTAGGTTGAGGATTGAATTTTTATTACAGGTTTGGGCATTCAAAAATTAAGAAAAAAATATTTTAAAAAAATGACTTTTAGCGACGGATTAATTCTGTCGCTAAAAGCGTACTTAATTATAACCTTTTATGTCGTTAAAAATCCAATTTAGCGACGGAGCACTCCGTCGCTAAAACATTTATCCCGTCGCTAATTTCACAAAAAGAAAATAAATTAATATACGTAAAACAGAATTAACACGGATATTCCGTAGCTAATTTATAACAAATTCCTCACAAAAAGTTCTATATTAGACGACGAATTTTATAATTCCGTCACAAAACTTTTAGTAACGGGCTTTAGCGACGAATTTTCCCGTCGCCCCAGTCGCTAATAGCCTTATTCCTTGTAGTGTAAAGTGGAGTGTGATCTAGTTAAAGAAGCATGCCTTTTTGTTTACATTTGATGCGAAGCCCGAAAACGGATTCACTAAGATTTTGATCAGTGAGAACCTTTTGTAAATCGAATACCCGCTTCTTTCTTTTTTCATATGGGTATATGCATATATTTGAAAACGTTATAAGAAAATATGTATATATTGAGATGTCATGACAGTGGTGAATGGTCAAATATGTAATGATTTTGTATAGTTTTTTATTAATGTGCTTCTCTCGCTCGAAAAAAGAAAGAAAAAAAAGGTTGAAGATGATAAACAACCATAGATATACCAAGTCACTAGTCAATGCAACAAACAAGTAATAAAACAACCACCGACAACACCACTGGGCAACCCAAGAAATGTGCCTTGTCTCGAGACCACCACTACCCACGCGCAACAGCGCCATCACCACCACAAGTTGTCGTGCCAGAAACCATCGTCACCGCCAGTCCACCACACTGCTGTCGACCAGCGCAAGACACCGTAGTGTTTTAGATATACTGGTGTTTGATGATGATGAGTGCATGATTTAGAGGGTGTTTGAGATTGATTTTAAAATGGTCAAACTTGATTAAATTCAGATTAAATCAGGTTTGAAGTGTTTGACAAAAAAAAAAAAGTAAACTGATTAAATCTTCTCCTATGTGCTCAACACTGCTCAAAACATGTGCTTAAAATGGATTAGCTGTAAACAATTTTAAGCACGTGTTTTTGGAAAACATCATTGTGGAAAGTTTCCGGCGGGCAAACGAAGCCGTTGATGTTGATACATGCAGAATATGCATCCTGTATATGGAGGCTGATTCACTAAACGAAACTAAGTATTTTGTGATATTTGTTGATGATTTGTCAAGGATGAGATGGGTTTCCTTCTTCAAACATAAATTTGAAGCTTTTAAGCAATTCGAAGTCGTATATTCAACTATAAATTTGCGTACAATCATGTGGGTGAGTTTAAATACTTAGAATTCAGTGTGTATTGTAGAGCATTGGGTATTCATAAGCAACTCACAGCTAGCTAGCTACACGCCCCAACAAAATGTGTGGCAGAATCTGAAAACAGAAGTCTCGTTGAAGTGGCTAAGAGCATGTTAAAGGACACAAATATTCTTCTAAATAAATCTTTGGCAGAAGCAGTAGCAGTTGTTGTGTACGCGACTAATCGATACCCCACTCAATCGCTCGCGAGGACAACTTTCTTTGAAGCATGGAACAGAAGGAAGCTCGGACTACGTTACATGGAGATTTTATGGTTCCGACATAGGTGGGACGAAGTTGGATGAGAAAATGCATTAAGTGTATTCTCATTGGTTGTAGTGAGGAGATGATTGGTTATAGACTCTCTGATCCGATTAATCGAGAAGTTATTTACGAGCCAATTGTTAGGGATGGAATTGATATGTTCAAGATCCAACGTCTCATGTAATGATTTGGACACCTTGTAATCAACATGTTTTGATTATTAAATGGCATTTGTTATCTTATTATCATATTTATTATTTGATAATTTGACCAATATGATAATGTCATTGATTAAATTTAGAGACTTGTCATCATGTTAAAGATCATGATAATAAGAATCACATCTTTTACTATTTAATCTAAATTGTTCTTGATCATATGATCTTAAGAATAGGACATTGATGATCCGAATCGATCAATTTTTATGTGATGGTCTCTATAGAATGGAGATTAATTGATCTCATTTACTAAATTACATATATAGATAATGCATATGGGGATATGATCATCGAACTGACTAAATTGAGAATTCTTAATGGTTGATATTACCATTAAACTGTCAATAGGATATTCTCGTGAGGAACATGGTGTAAGAGTTTCCTTTGACTTGAGATCATCATATTAATTAACAAGATATTTATCGTACTTTGATTCTAGATACCCAATGCCCGAGGGTGTTAGTTGAATGGATATTGAATATGATTAAATATTTGTAGCATTCATGATTGATCAAGAAGGAATCCATTAACTTTTTGTAACGAGTTTGAGCTCTATGATGACACTAATTATAAGATTAGATAAAGACCTTGCCCAGGGCAAATGAATGAATGAAGAAAATGAATTTCTTACGTCATTCACTTGTCGATTATAATTGACTTGAAACATAGTTGGTGACCTATTGGGATTTGACAGTTAAATCATATCTTAGGGTTAACCCGGAGCTGTAAAGATGGAAAGAAATTCTTCTTGAGGTTCTTAGAAGTAAAAGATATTACTTCATGCTATTCGATCGGTAAGGAGTGTTGCTAAACGCCAATCTTAATTGGTAAATTGGTTCGACTAATTTACTACCGGCTTAATATTGAACCTATGGGGTCGCACACTAATAATTGTTCTTATCTTTGCTAATGAATCATTTAATTTATTGTTTGATGATTAAATTGGTGAATTTAATTTTATCAAAATAAATATGCTTTTTTTATTCAAAAGGAATATTATTATATTCTTTGTTAGCACCAAGAGTATAATAAATATGAAGACAATTTGAGAATTTCCTACTTTGGAATAGGAAATCAAAATTGACGGGATATGTATCAATATCTTAAGAAAAATAAGAGGAATTTTTGATTAAAATAAAGTCGCAAAATTAAGGACTTGACGTGCGCGCACACACACATATAGGGAGTTGATTAAGCCCTATATATGAAATTTTTTTCTATTTAGAATAGGATACTAATTATATGATAATCAGCGATATGCATTCGCACATACTAAGCCCTAATTTCGTGAACAAGATAGGTGCGTGCGCGCGCGCACACACACACATATATATATATATATATATATATATATATATATATATATATCACAGCCTAGTTAATGCTAATATATAAACAGATGTATTTAGCAACTAATTAGGTGGTGATGATGTCAATATATTTGCGGTGATTACGATAATTACATGCTTAATTATTGATATGCATATATCAATGCATTGATTGTGGCCAACACACATGTAAATAAGAGTGCGTTATCTTGCAATATTTGGTAGAAGATGCAATATGCAATTTCTTTTCTGAAATGAAATGCAACCGAAAAAAATTATATAACACATGAGTGTTATTTCTAGTCCTTGGGTTAAGACCAAAAAGGATATTTTAGTTCAAAATTTCTTCAAGTTCTCCTGGGATTCTATTTTTCAAAGAGTTGATAGCAAGAGTTAGACTTTGGTGTGGATATTTATAGAGTGTTTGTATATTTGAAGAATTTTTTTTTGCATCAAGCACCTGCTTTCAGGTAATATTATTTAAGGATGGATTGATTTTAGTCCTTGTGCCGCGTGTTATGAATAATACTGTGCAATCCTACTTCGTGATGCGATATTCAATACGAAGAGTCGTCTTGGAATTGGAAGAATGGAGCAGTACGTATTCCTATGGAGGAGGAAACCCCTCAAAGAAAGGTAAGAAGGCATTGATGATGTTTATGCTTCATGTGAATATGCTTGCTTTGCCTCGGGAATCTAATTCTTTCGAAGATGCAGTGGTAAAACACGAATGATTTGGTGCAATGGAGGAACGAAGTGTAGCCATTGAGAGGAACAACACGTGGAGCTTGGTTGATTCACTGGTCGGAAAGGCGAAAGGAAGCAATCGGTCTCAAATAGATTTGCAAGTCCAAGCTCAGTTCAGATGGTACTCTATGCTAAATTTCTAGGTATTGATTTTTCAGAAACATTTCCTCCAGTAGCAAAGATTTGATACAATCAGAACGGTGTTAGCATTGGCAGCCCATAATAGCTGGTTAGTTTATCAGGTAGCTAAAGAGCCAGCTTGATGATCTTATTGAAGATGCCTACGTTGAACAGCCGAAAGTTTTTGAGGTGAAGAAGTCTGAGCACAAGGCTTACAAGTTGCACAAAGCACTTTTATTGGTTAAAACAGGCCCCAAGAGTCCGGTATAGCAAAATTGACTCTTTTTTTTTGCTCAGAATGGTTTTCAAAAAAGTGCTAGTGAACCCACTTTGTTTGTGTAGTGTCATGAGGGTGAGTTCTTGGTTGTTTGCGTATAGGTTAATGATACCATGTCCGGGAGCTCAATTGAAATGGTGTGAAGGCCTTGAGGAGTCCAAAAGCCAACTACAATCTTCCGCAACAACAAAACTGCTATTGCTCTTTCAACGAATCCAGTTCAGCAAGGTCGGTCTAAACACATTGAGAAACGCCATCATTTCATCAGGCAGTTGGTGACTAAAGGAGAGTTGAGTTGAACTATTGCTACACTGATGTGCAGCCAACTGATGTTTCACGAAGGCGTTGGCAGAAGCAAAGTTCGGAAATTTTTGGGCTATAGTACAGACCCTTAATTGAACTAGAGTCTTAGCTAAACTTTTTCATTGATTCCTAGTATTCAGGAGTTTAGCTCCTAATAATCTGGTTCAAATAAGGTCAAGGATAGTTGAGTATCATTATGAATTTGTTTTGATCTTTAAAGACATGTTCAGTCGTGGGTAGTTCGTGCAGAGCACATTAGCCCTTTTAAAGAGTCAGTTGTAATGCTCTTAAGGGTACTTCTTGATTTTGAGTTCAACAGAAAGAATTTCCTGTCCATTCTCTGTCCCAAATTCAACAGTAGATACACTTGACTATTATGCAGTGCGAGCGCGCATAGAGATCAGTTTAACTATAAACCAATGTTACTTTCTGTCTCGTTACTAAAGCCCCACAATGTTAACTGAACTGAAATCTGTTGGAAGTGATCAAAATCAGAAACCAGTAACCTAATGCTTTTCTCAGATGGTTTGAGAAAGGCTTGGGTCTGCGTCAGACCCAAGCCTTCTCCTGAAGAATAAGAAACCTCCACAACTGCAAAATAGAACCTAATCCCAGGAGCACCACAATCTTTGACATTCAGGAACTGCATCAATCATCAAAAAAGAAACCATAAGCCCCTAGCTATCAACATTAAGTCAAAATAGTCACAAATAGTCTTTGGATGAGGGGAAAAAGCCTGCATAAACTAAGCGATTCTCGAAAGAACTACTCCAAGTATACGGATCAAAGTTTCGTTTTGAGACGGTGATTCTTTGTTTGAACCAAAAATCTTTTCAATAATGTTTCTATTGATATCGATTTTTTTGGGTTTGGTTTTGTCCATATCAAAAACGGAAACGTACTGGACTTTTCAAGAATTTTGTATCTCAACTCCCTTGGATGTACCCAAGATCAAATGCTTGTCCTCCTGGTCTACAAAGATTAATGATAGCATATTACCTGAAAGGGCTTATCCTCACACGACATTGAGGGGCGAAGCCAAAATCAATCTCAGACTGAGCAATGTCCTCGCATGCTACTTTGAAGGCAAAGCCTTTCACCTTGTGCCCATTGCAAACAAATGTCAGTGTTCCCCTGAAAATCACATCAACGACCATTACCCGTTGTTTGGAATTGTCCTGCAGCTCTTTTGCAGCATCTTCGTCCACTGCAGATTTCGTTACCCCCGTTCGGACCTTCAACTCCGTGCTGGTGTGAGGCTTCTGATAGAATTCCGCAAGACGCGTGTTCCCCAACCTGATATCTTCAGCTGATACATCCACGTCCATCGGGCTATAGGAGAGCCCAATCTTGCCGTTTGTATTAGTCGCATTTATGCGAAACAAGAAGTCTGCAGTCAGCAATGTGTCCCGGTTCTTCGTGGTTGTGACGTTGAGCTTTTGAATGTCGAGCCTCTGAACGTGAAACTCGGGGAGGTTAGACCGGAGGAAGGCGAAGAATACTACCCCCGCGAGGAGGACAAAAAGGACTAGAGTGCCCACAACGAGGGAAGCCCATGCGCACCACATGTTGCAGCTCGAGCTGCAGCGTCCTTGAGGATCCTGAGCCTCGGTATCAACAGCTGCACGCTGCGCCTGAGGGGGTTGTTTGAGATGGGTTTCGGAGAAGGAGACATGGCGGGTTAGGTTCTTCTGGCCGGAACTTTGGTTGCGGCTGAGCGCTCTTGACAATGGCGGGGCTGGGCCACTGTTGGAATTTTGAGCAGCCAAACCCGCCATTGCAGGAAATACCGGTCAGAATGTCCCTTGGAAAGGAAAGCAAAGGAAGGAAGAAGGAACGTGAGTTTTGGACCTCCCATGGGCGGAATGGACGTTGTTTTGTTTCAAATATTTTTGTTGTTCTAAATTTTAGGGGGACCTCACATCTATAGTAATATTGTACACATCAAATTTCGAAATAACCAACATTTCAGCGGCAAGGAACTCCTTTGACCATCAAGTCAAAGCCCTGTGTGCACCCAAAATGGTCTTAGGTTATGTCATTTTCATTGTAACATTAGATACCACTTGAAAATGGTTTTCATGTTATGTCACATTTTCATGGAGACAAATCAGACAATTGACATGCGATGACACTCGAGGTCTTAGGCAAACATATCAGGTGATGTTACTCGTGGAAGCTCATCAATCAACCCAACTGCATTAAAAGTAATTATTTCAAAAAAAATCAAGACATGAAACCTGCAAGGACCTTGAAAGCCATGTACACATTCAATTGGGTACTAAATCAGATGAATTTTGCAGAACTTACAAATGAATGGAAATTTGAAATCAGAATTCAGTGAATACCAAGGCAATTATGGGGTCTGCACATTTGAGTCCTTGGATTTATTCTCTTCTGAAGAAGGCCGGTTCTCCAAGTCAGATTGCCGTACGTCTTCAATCATTCGAACAACTTCATCCATGCTGGGTCTCATGTCTGGTACCCTTACAACACAAGCCATGGCAATTTGCAGCATCTGCACCATCTCTTCTTCAATGTTTTGGAACCTCATCAACTCAACGTCAAAAACTTCAGCTGTCCACTCCTCCCTGACAACTGACTGGACCCACCTCGGCAGATCAACCATGTCATCACCCCGGCCAGGTGATTGAATAGGTTGCTTACCCGTCAGCATCTCGAGTAGGAGGACACCGAAACTGTATACATCTGACTTATGAGTGTACTTCCGGGTCTCGACCACCTCTGGAGCACGGTAACCAGCATGTCGAGATGGAGTGGCAGGGAAGTTCATAAGAGGGGCTAAACCAGCATCAGAGATGCAACCATCAGTATCTTGGTTCAGGAGGATATTTGAGGCTTTAATATTTCCATGAGAAAATTTTACACCACCCACGGTATGCATATGAGCAATGCCCCTTGCTGCTCCAAGTGACATCTTAACTCTCGAGTCCCAGTCTAGCGCAGTTCTTCCAGTGCCCCTGTTCCCTGTGATTAAATAGAAGTTAAGCGAGGAGTACGATGATAATGGCTGAATCACGTGACTCGGTTGTCTGTGAAATTGTAGCTGGGCAGAGTAGCATAGAAGTAACACAACACTATTCATGCATAAAAGTAAAAGAAATTTGCATTCGAACAACCAGAAGGAAGGATACTTGATTTTAAGGAAAATACCAAGCCAGCTTTTCTGGCAACTGATTGATTTGAGTTCAAGGTTGTTAATTATGAGGAAACAACTTTCATGCTGCCTTGAAGAAAGATGACATGAAGAAACATAAAAATTGCATACCATGCAATAGTGTGGACAAGCTACCCCCTGAGATGTAATCACAGACCAGAAGCTTCTCATCCTTGGAGTAATAATAAGCACGGAGAGGCACAACATTTGGGTGCTGCCCAACTCTCCCAATGATCTCCATCTGCTGTTCAAAATCCTTCTTCCCCACCACTACTTCTTTCAACCTTTTTACCACCACAGTTGTAGACTCCTCCAAAACAGCCTTATATGCAGTCCCGTAACTTCCCTTCCCAAGCACTTCAGCTGAAGCCCTCAACAAGTCCTCAAGATCAAAATTATAAGAACAGCCTTCAAAGAAAACCAGCTTGTTTTTCTCAGGTTCTTGCACCCCACTGCCAAACTCCTCCCTGGGCTTCTCACCCCTTCCACCTCTAGAAGACTTCCCTTTGAGAACACCACTTCTGCCACTGTCCTTCCTCTTCAAGCAGCACAAGAAAACAATTAGAGCAACAGAGAATAGCACCAGAGCCCCTCCAACTGCAATGGCAATAATAGCCCACAGCTTAAGTTTCTTCTTGGAGCTTCCACTTTTAGGGCGTATTGGTGGGGATGGAAAAGAAGGTGGAGGGAGTATGACAAAACAAGGATTTAGAGGCAATCCACACAAGAGAGAGTTCCCTATGAATGAGGAATTGGTGAAATTTTGGAGGGAAGATGGGATAGACCCATTCAGATGGTTGTAGCTTAAATTTAAATGCTTGAGCCTTGGTAGGGCGATGTTGGGTATGGGTCCAGAAAGAGAATTGTTCTGGAGGTTCAATGCAGTGAGTTGCGTCAAATTCTGAATTTTAAGCGGAATGTTGCCAGTGAAGGAATTATATGACAGATCCAGTACATTGAGTCCAGGCGGAAAGGTGGTTGGAATTTTACCGGAGAAGTTATTATGCTGGAGAAAGAGGTAATGGAGGGAAGGGAGGGAAGAGATATCAGAAGGAAGACTACCACTAAGAAGATTTGAACGAAGGCTGAGAGCCGTGAGGGCATCTAACTTTCCAAGAGTGTTGGCTGGAATGGTGCCCTTAAGTCCAACACCAGGAAGTCGAACAGAAATCACACGTGGTGTCCCGCCAGGAGTGCACTTGACGCCTACCCATGACGTGCAGATGGGAGTAGAAGGATTCCAGTTGAGCTTCCGGCCATGGGGGACAGCAGTAGCAAATGCAAGAAGAGCTTGCTCATCTGAGTTTAAGTCGGAAAGAGCCAGAGGCAGGAGAGTAAGTATGATGAAGATGGAAGGAAGAAATTGATAGGTGTAGTTGAGTTTCATGAGGAATTGCTGGGGCATGTGAAGGTCAAGATGGTGCCAGTCTTGCAGTTTTCCTGATACAGCAGAAGTGATTCACAGAGTATCAGTCAGAGAATAAATAGAGTAGAAGGGCGTTTTCTTTGTTGCCAGAACCAGATAATTGCTCAGAAATTGTGAAAGAAACAAAGAGAAAAATTGCAGCATTAATGCGTACCTAAACAACAACATGAAAATTGTATGTTTAACATACATTTTGATTCATCAGTGTAAAAAAACTGCATTCAGAAACCCAAAATGGAAGCCAAAAATTCCTATACTAGAAAGATTCAGGTCATAAACAAATTCAAACTTGCCAAGAATCTGCAGCTGTTGAGAAGTCAGTGGCTTATAAATCTTATTAATTCTCGCTGCAAACACTCTACCAAACGGCTTTTTTAGGGATTTTATTTTTCCTGATTCCTGTACTGGTATGTCCAAACCATCAGTCGAAAGTACTGACAAAGAGAGTATCATAGCCACGATCTAAAATCCTCAAACCACAACTATGAAGCCACCTAAGCATATTTTTGCAAGCCACTAACATTTTCCATCCTTTTTCTTGATTTTTAGCAACTAAAACCAAATGCGTATTCCCTTCCCTCTTCTTAGATGCCATACCATTTACCATCACCTTACCAATTTGCAACTTACATTTTGGTTTTCTTTGTAACAGGCAAGGACTAAAATTTGCAGCATCTGAATTCTGAAACACTAAACAAGTAAATACTCTATACTTTCTGCGTTGGGCATTTAGACAACTTTTTTACACAAATGCTAGGTATGGTATATCTGTCTTTGCTTATCATCCAAAGGGTAATGAAAGAAAAGGAAGTTGACCTCATTACTCAGAAAAAGTTTCCAAAGAGGGGATGAAAGTAACTAGTATAAAGAAAAGCAAGAGGCAAAAGCATATTGCAAAGAGAAAAGTAAAGGAACAACAACTTTTTCTATCGCCTTCTTAACATAAAATGTAAAGCGAAAGGAGAGAGAAAGAGAGATGATTAAAACTAACAACAAATTTAATAACCAGAATAACAATACAAGTACAGAAAATCAGTCATGACCATAAATAACATAGAAAGCGCAAGAAAAGGAACGTCTACTCTTGAAGTAAGTTGATGCACACTAGCGAAAGAACAACTTTTAAAAGATGAAAAAGTGAGCATGGTACATAATACTTGTTTCAGTTACTTAAACATATTTAACTAGTTGTCATACAAGCTAGTAACAATTATGCTGTCTACAAACAATTCGAAGAAAAGTGACAGAGGGAACCATCCAGAATATTACATGAGTTTATGCCTGAAACTACACTTGTAACCAACATTAACGCAAAACAATTTGTCAGTTTCTATCACAAACCACTCAATTTCATCTAAGCAGAGAGGCTGTGTATTCACCAGAATCAGAGTGGAATCAGCGGTTTCTCCTCACCTTTTTCTTCACACACAAACACAGTTCTTATCAAATTCCTAACCAAACACGCAATTTTGAGATTCAGATTAGTTGTAGTTGTCAACAACCAAACGCACTACCGAAAAAATAACGCAAATCAAGCCGCATTGTAGAACTGCACTTCACCTAAGTTTCGCCTAATTCACACAAGAAACATTTCCAGTGACAGCATAAAATACACAATTCACCACATACAGCTCCTAGAAATTGAAGCTACCAAACATCAGTCACTCAGATCTACCAACATTTGCAGGTGACCACAGTTTCACCACTAGAAGCTGAAAAACAAACACACGCTACCTCGAAACATTGCGACCGAGTACCAGCAGAGTCTCCTTACAACGAGCTCTCTAGATGTGAATGTCGAGCTTCGAAGTCGCCATTAGAGCTCCTGCCAAGCTTAAAACGAACAAAAGGTACCGCATTTGTTCACGAATCCTCAAAACGAAAAGTCAGCAACGGCAGAAAGTACAAGCTTAGTAGCTGAAACGTACAACTCCTGCGTGCCCTCGAGTTTCGGGAAATGCAATCGATTTACAGCAATTCGAGGGACTTATATTTTGGTGGATTGGTTTTGAACTTTGCCTTTACTCAATTACCGGTGCTGAGTGGGTGCGACAGTGTGTGTGTGTGTGTGCGTGTGAGAGAGAGAGAGAGAGAAGATGGAGATTATTTATTTGTTTATTTTTGTGTACTAAATAAACAACAAAGGAGGGTCCTCTAGGCTTTAAGTACTACATTAATCACGAGGATTTAATGTTTCTTTACTGGCTGCTACGTACGTCGTATTCTTGTTTGGTTTATGTTCCATGAGGATGTCATTGCTTTCTTTGGTACAATGTTTTAGGTAGAAAGAAAAGCTTGAGCCAATCATTTTCGTCATTTAACTTTAAAAATATCGCTAAGTACAGTATCACTAAAAACAACAAAAATTTTCATCTTAAAAAAACATAATGATAAAATTCCAAAAAGGCAAAAATATTTTCGAGGTTTATCACAAATAAAGCACTTCAAATCTAGGATTAATTAGGATTAACTCACTTATAATCGGTTCTTAATTTTTAGGTTTACGTTAATTTTGTCTTTCATTAACTTAAAACTGACACTAGATCCACTGCTCTCTGGTATTTCTGGTGAAATTTCTGTGTCAGTATAATAATTCCGTCTTGCTCTCGAGATTGGTGAGGTGACGTTTCAAGTTTCCGTATATAGTAAGTATTTGTGTAGATATATAGCTCTATCTTAAAAACTCAATCGCATCGGCTATTTCCGAAAGTAATACTATGACATTACAGCCAGAGTAACATACATCATGATGTTGGTCCAATACTTGGATTAGTAAGAAGTGGCTATCACTGGATTGAAGGTTGCAAGAGATTGAAGGTTCACCCATTCCTAACTTTTGCTTTGAATTCAATCAATCAAACGCATGCTGCTGAGATTAGATTAGTCAGTCAGCATGACCCCGTCAATATTGGTCTGTACATCACAAAAGGTCACGCATTTCACCATTTTTCTAGATGGCATGATTAATAAGACCACATGTGATCGAGGTTCAAGATGACTCAAAATTTTGAACCCCATGTGTAACTTTTTCTTCTTTGTTATAGTAATGAAGAGCGTATGTATGGTTGTTGACCATCTACACTGCGCTTGAGGGCAATCTAGGTCCTTTCTTTTTACATATAAAGTGTCTTGACTGGTTGTTTTTTGATCAGATAAGGAGAGCGGGGGACATTTTTAATTTTACAATACTAGACGGAAGCTTACCTACGGATGCCGAAAAATAGAAAGGTCCTTGTTTATTCGTCTTCAATGACATTTCTATAAAGTTGAAGAAAGTCTAAAACACTGAAATAAATCATAAAATTCTTACGCTCATAAGAGTGAGTAGGCACATAGCAGAATTCATTTCTCCTAAACATGGTTGAGAAAAATCGAAAGAATACTTCCAATTGTGTATTTCAAATTTTACGAAAAACGATAACCGTTAACAGCATTAGTCACCAGCAAAGCATCCCTGTCGACTACTATTTTGTAAGTTATATAGCTTAATTCATACATACCAAGAAGGTGAAATCGGCATTTACTCACTCCCAGAGCCTGTCGCCGAAAAGTTGGTTGAAATTCAATTCCTTCACATGACCATAGATTCCATTCCCAGGCCCATTCCCCAGTAGCTGTCCATTTGTTGAGTCAAACTGTCATTCTACTTCTTTTTTTCTTTTAATTTCTTGCGGGTGTCGTGGGGTGGGGGTGGGGGTGGGTTGAATCTAATGTTGAGTTTGGGCTTTAATTTAACCAAATTAATTAGTAGTAGCATTAGTGAGTGATGTGAGGTTTCTTGTGTTTCTCTCTGTCCACCTCTATCTTTCAATTTATTTATAAGGAAAGATCCACCTTTTTCATTGTTATATGAACAGTGCTGTCTACAAGTCAATGAACCCAAGTAGAATGTGCCTCCTCACCAGGGGGCCACATTCACTGTTACCATAGGCCTTGCAAATTGGAAACCCATGGTTAGATAAGCTCTTCAAAGTTGAATCTCTACTTAAAAGGTCTAAAGATATTGTAGACCACTTCAAGTGAGGAGTAGCGTAGATAGATAGAAGGCCTAAGTCTGTTTTCCATTGTTCTTTTTCTACGAAAATGTGGTGGTACTTTACCTAATTCCGGATGAGATTGAACTTCACCTGAAACACGGTTAGCTCCCATCTGAGAGTCATATAAAGGTGGACAAAGAATCAAACGAATCATGAGGAGAGCTGATGCACCGGACATTCAGCGAGAACATGCCCTTTAGCGAGGGTAGAGGAGTTCTAAAGAACCATGGTTATTTATTACAACATGCCACCTCTAGATATTGAATGCTCATTTTGGACCATTTAAAGTTGTACAATACTAGTAAGTTGTAATAATGAAACTCAAAAGATCTTACTATTGATGGAACAAAAGAAGAATTACCTTCTCAAGCACAAAATATACTTATGCACGGGGCCTGGAGAGCGATAGGAGCACATGGCAAGGAATGCTACCAAAAGAGGATGAGTACATGAAGAGGAGATAGTTCAACCAAAGCCAAGCCTAATACCAAACTCATTGACATCTTTTTGCACCAGCTAAGCGTATCTGCGTGCATGATGTTTATTGGAATATATAGGATAATGCTTGAGCAGGAAAATCACTATTACGGAAGTTAGAGATAAAGATAAATTATTAAATTGATTCTTTATATAGAGTTATATATGCCGTTGACCTTGAATTACAATGTAAATGTTATTTTGGTTATTGACCTTCAGTTTATGTCAAACTAATCACTATACTTGTCGATCTGTCCAATTAACTCATTCTTTTAGCTTCTGCCATCTTCAATTAAGTCCGTTAAGTGACATAATTCAGGAGCAATTATGTCACTCTCTTTCCTCCTTTCTTTCTTATTCTACATCGTCGAGCATCATCTCTACCTGTTAGTGCACCCCAGATCCCTCTTATAAGTCCAACGCACCACCAGTCACCATGAGGCGCCACTACCAACCACCAAGTACAACCACCCACACACGTGCGCCAAACACACTAATCAATTGAATTTACCCACAATCGCACACATGCAAGCCCGTACATACACACTGTTTAATCGAACACACACGCCATCTAAAAGTATATTAGAGGTAGTCATTTCCAGTGACACGTACTCATGATTTGACATCATAATTGCACCGATTCTGGGTATTCTGTATCTTGACCGATGCAGCAAAAACTGTAATATGTACATGTGCATATGTACGTAAAAGGGTTCAATAGAGGCTTGGATCTCTAGCTCTTTGTAAGCATCCCTCTCTGATCCTAATCTTGGAAATTTAGTTGGCCGACCAGTTAAGGCCATTTATTCACTATATTCTTATGATGAACCCAAAAAATAAAAAATAAAATATGAAATTTTAAGTTATGCTAGATTATGCAAAGATATTTGACATAAATTTACATGTGACGTTGGTGTCAACTACTACTAAGTTGGCCATCTCGATACTTTGAATTTTGAATTCGGATTTGTGGGAGATGTAATGGACGTCGTGTACCAGGGAAATAATTGGTAATGATTTCTTTTTTTGCCTTATATATTCGACTTTATTACCTTTCTACACAAAGGCAACAAGAGGCCACGTGGTAGGGGCCTCTATAGATGGAAAAGAAAATAACACGTTGCATTTTTGCGTGTGACTTGGTATGTTACTCTTAAAAAAATATATTAGTTCTACCTAATTATTGTTCTGCATGCTCTTATCACGTTAGTGACAATAAGTCTTGATATTTTAACGATAAAATATCTTTACGCTCTTTCTATGACTTTGTTTAGTAAATCACGAAATTGTACAAAACAAATGCAAGCAGAAAGATCCTGAATTTCCTCACTAGGCGAAATAAGATCAAGTGTCACAATGTGAGGGAAAGCATTCTTCCAATGGTGAGATGTTTCGTGAATTTGTGCTCTTCTTTTGGCATCTTCACTAGAGGGACGAAGCTTGGATGCGTCTGTTTTCTTCTTCAATGGTGGTTAGCTTGTCTATGCACAAAATTCTCAGTTTATTTAAACACGAATACGTAAGCTTATCTGTTGGGAAACATGCTACATTTTTCTCGTAATATGGGCATTGACCGGTTAATAATACAGGGTTGTTCCGAGATGATGTGGAAGTAGCCTCTGCCAAGTACCAACTTGTCATTCTTTAATCTCAATACCCATAATGCTACACTGCGTGTCTTTTAATTAACGTGTCGTAAGCAATTTAGCTGGATTTGTACGAGATGTACTCGGTTATGAGGTGGGAATGAAAAAGATACCGTCATTTGTTATGTACACAAAAATGATTAATAAGATTGTCATACTTTATATATATATATATATAAGATATCCGTAGCGGGTCTGCTGTCACGGAGAATGCCATGTAAAATTTACATAAGAATTGTTTTATTTTTTTGGGGTTGATGGATAAACAAAAGAAGTACAATAATGCAATAATAGAAAGAGAGGGAATAATAATTTTTCTCATTTGAAATTGGAACATTTCCCGCCATCCTAAACCAATCCAAAAGAGGAAATAACTAGTAGCCAACCACTGAAGAGATGGTCTGCCTATATATTGAGATAAAGCTGCCATAAAGAGCAGGGATTTACTGATAATCAAGGCCATTTCTATGCATATGTGATGGAAGCAAGGACAAGGGGTTTGAATAAAACCGCAGTAGCCCAAGAGAACAGTACTGAAAGCGCACACACATACCTTGCACAATCTAATCTACCCAGGCAAAAAGGGAACAAGAAGACATGAACAACAAAAAGCGAATGTTGCATTATAGTGGGACACGGCTACTTTTACTTCTTTTTTTTTCCCCTTTCTGCAGTTGAGCATCTCGTTGTTCATCGACGACGTTAAAGACCTCAAAATATCGTTGTATAATCACTTTAACAACAAAAATAAAGGGAGAGAATGTCGATCCTCCTCCGTCAATATTTCCTTACATGGAAATATAGAATTAAATCCACCCTGAAACTACACCAGAACAAGTATGAAATGAGAATACAAAAAGAAGCAGAAGAGCTGGCAACCGACAAGGGGTGAGTATGCACTTATGTTTAGGTAATGGTAATGATAGCTGGGGGGAAACTTGTGTCCCTGACAAATATCGCATGTCTTCGAGTGCTTGGAAGAATCTTCCAGCCCAATTATGTCGTGATTGCAACATTTCCCCCGCTCGCTTACACCAACTGTAATTAATGCAGCCTTTCCAAGTGAAGTAACACCAACTGTATGTAGTGCTTGGAAGAATCTTCCTACAGAGCCCTTGTACAGCAATAATTAATAATTATCAAATATTTTTAATTATTTTTCTACTAAAACTTTCAACGCCACTTCTTAATAACACTTTTTTAACGTTACTAAATAAAAGTCAATAAAGACATTTAACCAAAATTAATTGCCGCTATATGAAAAAGAATTGTAGGTATCTTACCACAACCAGAGTAACAACCCAAATTTTTCTATTATAGGTTGTCTTTTTCTAGTGCAACTTCTCAAATTATATGCTGATATTTTCCATGATCCATAGTCAACAATAAAAATTTATATGCTCTAGTTACTTTTTTCTCCCCTTAAAGCAATAGCCACGAATCTTACACTCCAAAACACGGTTTGGGGTTTTGGGGGGTGGGTTTTTTTCTTTGGGAGGGGGGAGATAGAAGTACAGATTACTAAGAACAGAAACATAGAGCTGACAAAATGTATCAACTGAAAGTGGGCAACGCAATGGTCTGAAATTTGTTGCAGCCCTCGGATCACTTGTAGAAGTCGAAATCGGTGTCAGGCTTTTTGACATTGGTTCTGTAACCCTTTTCGAAGTCCTTCGGGAGTATGACATACCGGTTCTTTCGGACCGCATGCATCCCTGCCTCTTGACATATAGCTGAAATCTGCGTGCACCAAATACAGTTACAAAGTGTCCCCACAAAAAAGGTACATAATATTAGGGACTTGTTTATGCATCGATGCTGTAAACTTTCATTTCTGAAGTTCACTGCAAATAAAATGAAACTCTTTAAATAATACAACAAATTAAAAACTAACTAACAAATTTGACTAACCTCAGCAGCACTGATTTTATCTGGCCGAGAAACGTAGTCCTCCAGGTCAACCTCGTCACCTAAATTCATTTTAGCAGTGCAAACCTGCATAAATAGCCGGCCTTAGAATTTAAACTTGATTTTAGTACATATATCCCACGTTCAAAACACAAAAGATAGTAAAGCAAAGCTAGTCCAGACACACCTGAAAAACAAGCCTCTTTTGTCGTCTATCAGGCAAAGGAAACTCAATCTTCCTGTCAAGCCTTCCAGGACGAAGCAGTGCAGGATCCAGAGTGTCAGCTCGATTAGTTGCCATTATAACCTTTACATTCACCGTCTGGTCAAATCCATCCATCTGCAAAAGAGAGCGCAAATCAAGAATTTCAATGTAGAGGTTTGCAAAAACAGAAAGTTAACATTAAGGTCAGCCACGTCCCAGGGGAAGAAGGGTCACATTATAGGTAATGAACAGACATACCAGTGTAACCAGCAATGATTATTTTGCAGATTATGATCAAGGAAAAAAGGGGTTTTCTGACTTATTTGAACAAAGCAAACTATTACTCTAATATCCCTACCTGATTTAAGAGTTCCATAAGAATTCGCTGCACTTCTCTATCAGCTCCGGTCTGAGCATCAAACCTAGCAGTGGCAATTGCGTCTACCTCGTCAATGAAAATAATCGCAGGGGCATTTTCTTTAGCAAGGCGAAAGACATCACGAACCATCCTCGGACCCTACATGATGACAAACTCCACTATTACGTCCAGATAAAAGGAGGGAGAGTTAAAAAAAGTCAAAACACAATTTGCTCTCCGCAAGATACCTTGTTAATAAAATTACAGAAGAAATAACATAACGTCAATGAGTGTCCAATTGAGTCCATTTAATTATTAAAATAAGAGAGATTAATTGATGATTCTTTAGAAAGTCCCTAACCATCCGAGTTCATTCTTGAGAAAGCACAAAAGCTTGACGACAACTTGTCTACAGTGCTGAAAACCAAGTATTCATGGCTTTCCTTTCGTACTTTCGAAAAGATGAACAGATGCATTTTGAAAAAAGATAAATCAGGCCCATTTTCAGAAATGTTGAGTAGGGAAAGTTATTTGGATACCATTTCAGAAAACATGAAAGCACCCCTACAATGTACAGATGCCACTTTCCAACTCCTTCGCAATATATCTGTAAATTAGGTCATCTCAAAAGTGGAATCTGAAAATGGTAAGCAAACAAAATTTTCTCCACAAAAGTGGAATGAAAACAGTGGAAAGACTATTCAAATGTTCCGGGATACATCACCAGATGTAGTCCTCAAGATATACGACAGCAATTGGTACAGACGTACAAAACAAGAGAACAATCAAAGCATATACCTCCCCCAAATACTTCTGAACAAACTCAGAGCCAACAACTCTAATGAAGGCAGCAGTCGTATGGTTGGCAACAGCTTTGGCTAGCATTGTCTTTCCAGTACCAGGAGGGCCGTAGAGCAAAACCCCCCGAGGAGGATCTATACCAATCTGTTTGTATAGTTCATGATGAGTCAAAGGCAACTCAACAGCTTCCCGTATTTCCTGCTTTTGAATGTCGCAACCTCCAATATCCTGACAAAACAAGCAAGAGAGGAAAAAGGAAATTTTTTACTTAAGCTAAGATTTTTCAGATAAAGTGAATACATATTAGCATATGAACAATCAAACTAATAACAACACACCAAAGGCCCACTTGATTCAGGGAAGACAAACAATAAAGAGATGCAACAAAGGCACTACACACTAACCATTTCCAAGATTTTTATAGTATTTTCGTTTTTTGATACTCTGCCCATGCTGTATCATTTCTTCAGGAAAAATACTGTGTGAAACTAAGCCCTTCAGTTCCTTGAGAAATAAATGCCTCCACAACCAATAAACCAATATTCATTAGCATACATTGCCACCTCCCCTCACTCCTTGCCTCAGCTACAGGCCTACACCTAATAAAACAACCTATAAGAATGCCCTCTCTAGTCCCTACCATCTCTAAATCAATTTTTGAAAACGTTTTGGTTTAAAATGCCCCACAAGAGGGGGTAACATGAAACCCGTACTTCTAGGAAAATCTTCCTGAGCAGTTTTTGATGGTGAAGGTCGAAATGGACAATTTCGAGTAGGCTGTCCACAATTAGAAAAACTGGGGTTAGAACCAGGTTGTCCAGAAAGGAGCAAGTTGACCAAACTCCGGATTTCTTTTCATTTAATAGGAGTTTACGGCTTTAACCTATGCGCGCAGGCCTCACAAAAGCAAATATAGGAAAAATAGAGGTCCACGGCTCCAAGGAGGACTTCAACGTATAAAAAGCTCTACTGAACACTTTCTACAAAACAGAGCAAGTCAAAAATAACTTCGTCATGGCTCCAACGCAAAAAACATCGGCAAATTCTGCACAATCCACTTTCGAATCTGGAAAATTTCTCAGCCTAAGTGCACCTGTTTCTCTTCCTCCAAATTGTCCACATAAGACGAGCGAGGCCACATGCCATCTCCGTGGCATCATCCTAGCATCCTTGAAGCACCTCCCCAACTCAGGTAGCCCAAACATGGTGAGAAGCAAGTACAACAAACTTCAAGCTACATCGCACCGGATAAGACAACAGTGACCAGATTTCAGGAGCGAAGCAGGGGCAACAGAAAAGCATAGGCATCTAGAATGAGTGTAAGATAGGGATATGCCCTATAAAATAATCTATAGTTTGATTGTGTGGACCTAGAGTTTTGTGTGTATGTTCTTCCTATCATATATTAGTAATATTCTTGAACTTGGAGTTAGAATTCCATGATTTACGCATACATATGGCTTCATTAGTGAAAACAATGGATACAGTGATAGTTCGCTCTTTGTAGGGCTACAAAAGGTTGTTTCGTTATCAAGCCCAGCCAAGCCAAGCTCATTCAAGGCAAGCAGAGTTCGTAGCTCCAAAGCTAGAACTGAATGCAGCCCTGGCGGCAAGGTGCCGTGTGAGTATTGAGAATCTCAAAAAGGATCCATATTCCTAAGACAAGATTTCTACAATTAAGATGCCATAATCATCACCTGTACTGTGACTCAACCTTTATCATATAAATTGTACACTTAACTGCTACACGATCACATGCCACTCAAGATGCTGTACATTAAAGCCAACAACGGCCGATCCTGACCAGTCCCCAAGATAGCTGCATCGATGCTGCAAGAGCAATGGAGGCTGAATTTCTAGCCCATGCCAAAGACGCATAAAATCTAGTTTTCTTGGTGTAAGCCCAAAGTATTAACTTCCTCAGTCTCCAAACCCACAAATTCTTCCACCATCACAAACCCCACCATATTTCAGTTAGGCAAAACTCGAAGTGAAGCAGGGATTACTAGCTGTGAGAGACCCTAAAAAGAACTCCACAATATTATCTACACCCCCTGCGTAAAAAGCATTTGTAAGCATAATGTATTCAAAAACAAAGTTTGAGCTTAACCAGGACCCCATCCCCTCCAAAACCAACCTACTCGAATAAGACGTAATGCCGCAACCCAAACCTTTAACACGACTGACAAGTTATGTACCACCTTGCAAGGCAAAAATAAGTTTACTCTCTCGTCTGCTCTCCTAAAAATCCAACAATAATGCACGATAATCTGAGTTCTATGCTACCAAAGCTGCTGTTCCAATAAACAAGAACTTAGAAGATACCTTGACACCAGAAATGGCTCTCTAGGAACAACCCTAGATTGCTCTCATATATTCTTGACATAATATTTAGTTATAATCAAGAAACAGCCTATAGTCAAAATTCACCAAAAACTTCCAAATTCTTGTCAGAAGTCTAATTAGCGAATCCTCCGTCTCTTCCTTTGGATGGCTCCCATCTATACAGGCATATTCCAGCTACTTTTCCTATCTCCAAATCATCAGAACTCCTCAAAAACAAACAGTAGGATTCCACAAAAACCATGTTCAAATATTCGAAAATTTGCTATCTATGTCTTTCTATTAGCAGTCACTCAAGTAGACCAAAGTCTCCATGATCGAAAACTTTACAGAACCACCAGTCCTTCCAAGTAGCGGCCTCAAATATTTCAACCATAACAGTCAAGTGGTTAGAAAGTTCGTCCCAACCTTTCGCAATTGATCTCAAAAAAAAAAAATTCTAACGTGCGGACACCAATATTGCCCTCGACGAGTCTCCTCGGATGCTCTCATTCCCAAGCACATTTTCCAGCCACTTGCAAAGCAAGCATGATTGAACACAGTTTCTGATGCTAAGACCACATCTGACACAGGGCCTTTAAACTTGCTTCCACCAAACAAAGACATTCAAAGGCATGGTCGGTCTTCCCAAAGGAAACCCTAGTAACCTTGTCCAGTTGCCTCTCTACTTTTGCCAGCAGGAAAAGGGTGTGAAAAAAGTTCGTACACTATGATGTGCATTGTTTGTCAACGTAACCTCCCACCTTTAGAAAGACACTGTAGCTTCCAGAGTGATAGTATCGAACTTTGCTACATAATATAAAGAAGCACCAAGTGACAAGCCAACATATGTTGCACAAAATTTGCCAGCAAGACACATAAAATTAGAAGTCAGTGTCTCACAATAATTATCTCAGCAGAACACTCTTCTTTAGATTAACTGTATTTTTTTTATTTTTTTTTGGGCTCTGTGTGTGTAAGTGTGCTGGAGTGGGGTGGGGGGAGGGCCTGGTCATTTGGTTTCTTTCTCCTTGCACTGATAGATCTCCTTCCCTTATCAAACCTATGAGTTCCCAAGCCTCTAGTCTCTACTTTTCTCTTGTACATGCCAATACATAAAACATATTGGAAATGAAATAAAAAAAAATACGAATCGAAGTGTTTAGTCCACACAGAGGTAAAATTTAATACCACAGAAAGAAAAAAAAAAGGAATCAGCAAACTGAGACAGAATTGGCTACGTCTCATAACAAAAAATTCTTTCTTGAAAATATATTTCAAATATCTTAAAAACGGCTTGAGGAACTGATTCATAGAACATTTGAAAACACATATTTGTTTGAAAGTGGGGGGAGAGAGGACTAGATATATGTACTACAGAAAATTAGGATTCTTTAGAAACTGGGATTAAAAGGCAATCCAGACATCGCATATCCAAAATGCAAAAATGGATCAGGGCTACAGGTCAAAAATGGAATCCAAACGTAGCCTGAGTTTTGTTAACTTCTTCTATTTGGTTTATTACCAAGTAATACCAAAAGAGGCGCCTAAAATAAAGATAAAGAACTTGAATCTAAAAACAGATCCATCAACCTAAAAGAAAAAGATAGCCATTAGCTCTACCGCTACAAACTCCTTACTAATACTTTCAGCTTCACCCTAGAGGCCAAAAACTTAGTAAACTTCAACAAGTCCACGACTAAGTTCAGCAACAAATCACGAGTAACCTATCTGCATCAAAGAACAATCTCCCAACCAAGTACTCCATGTGGCCCTGTACGTTCCCCCCCCCCCCCCCCCCCCAAAAAAAAAAAAAAAGGCAACAAGTACAGTCCTAAAAATGCAATTTAGTATAACTTCAAGCCATAGCCAATATGGAGTGCAACCAACTTTTGGGAGAGTTGGTCATCATCAGCCTTCACCATAAATTAGTTGGGGTTGCCAATTACTTTCTACCCAAACCTAGTCTCACCCAACTTTTGACACAAATCACATTTTCACTAAAGACCTACTTCGGAAATGGCAACAGTCCCTTATCTTTCCCTACCCACATTCTTGCACTCATCATCTATTTACTATCCTTCCCTTTCGACAGCTCATCCACCTAGGAAAACAATTTTAATACTCATTAAGGCTGCTTTGCCTTTAAAAATCTACAGCATATTTGCTGCCCATTTCTTTAGTTGCGCACCACAAGGATCCGTTTCACAAGACAATCAGTCTCAAGACTACTTGAAGTGCTCTAATCTGGTCCAATAGAATACCTAGACACGGAATCATGGCGACAGCTGCATGATCAGTGACACTGGAAATCCATGACCATACATATCAGTCAACTCCTTCGAAATGAATGTAACATGGTAGTGCACTTCAATAAACAACACCAGCAAGTGATCTATAATGTCTAGTTTATCTTATTGGTCCCTAACCTGTACGTTTAAGCATTATATTGTATCTCAAGATAGCCTTAAGCATGGTTTCTTGCTCAAGTATTTTAGTTGTGATGCCTAAGGCCCAAGTGTAATTCCTAAGTTTTCCTTCTTACTTCTTATCTACTGTGAACTTCTGCACTTGACCCACAACCTCTTAATGCATAAGCACTTGTAATCAGACCTTCGGGGACAAAATACCTCACTAACCCCAATGTACACTTTTAACATGCCTATACATCATCTAGGTTTCACTTTCCAGATCAAGCGTCTTCCACGCTAGCTGGAAGAACCATTAGTTCTTATGTTGATCTTGGCATACAGAGTATTCTGCTAACATTACTCAGGAAAAATTACAGTACCCCATCTTCACTTGTCTATACACTAACTATATAGTTCACTATCCAACAAACCTTAGCCATGTAACTACTACATATTGAAACTTGATAATGCATAATTAGTGTGGTGGTCAAAACTCCATATAGTGCCAAGAACCTGAAGAATTACACCATAGTCGGTACATTTTTAAGTTCTATTAGCCGATAGGACCACAACTGGAAAGTCAAAAAAACCCTAGCACAGCACTAATAACCAATATACAGAAGTTAAAGTCGAACAAACCCCAAGCCAATTACCCAATACAATCCCATAAACCCTGTTCATAACATTCCCAAACTAGTTCAACCCAAAGTAAACTTACATTAGTGATAACGGGGCTCTCCAAACACCTGAATTAGCACATGGCAATGGGGTTTATTTCGGAGTGCCAACAGTCAACAGTGACATGCCCTAGGAGCTAAAGTTAAACAATCCCTAAAACCATTAACCCACGAAAATAAATACCATTTACCAAGTAGAATTTCATGTACCCTGAATGTATAATTTCAGCAGTCCAAATATCTGAAAAAACATTATGTTATCTGGTTATTAGATGAAGCACTTATCAAGAAGTCAATATGGCTAATCAAGCTCCAACACCAGTAACCCAGTAAATATACTCGCTTTCCATTGGATCTTCCCCATTCGACTTTTTGTGAACTCGTAAGATAGAATTGGTCCATCTAAGTGTTGACTTCATTCATTCTTTTTGCCCTAGCATGACTTGCCAAAACAATCGTTATATAATCCACGCTTTCTTCACATATACTAAGATGTATCCTAACAAGTTCCAAATTTTCAAAAGGGAAAAGTGATCCAGTATAACAGAAGGAGTATATCATATTATCACATCACCCTAAGGATAAAATTAAAACAACCATACACACAGATACCACTCAAAATTTTCACAAAACCCTAGCCATAGAATTCCCAAATTAGAGCAACTAGACTCACATTGTAGGTCACATCAGGCTTCTCCGACTGGCTGAGGAGCGAGATGCTAGAGTCAGCCTCGGGCGGGAGCACGTCAACGAGGGCGTTAGAGTGGCGGTGCAGCGCCACCGAGGCAGACGGCTTCAGCAGCTCCCGGTTGATGGTGCTCAGGATTCGGACGTAGTAGTTGGAGCCGGTGGTGGAACCTACGATGCCGTTGTTTTGATCGATCATCTCCATGAACTGGCCGATAACGAGGGGGACGGACTGGATCCGCTTGACCTCCTCCTGGGCGCGCAGCAGCTCGCGCTTCAGGTTCTTCTGCTCGTCCTTGACGTACTCCTCCTGGATCTCGATGAACTCCAGTTGCCGCTCCAGCGACTTCAGCCGGCTGTACAGATCGTCCTCGTCGGAGGCGGATTGGGACGCGGACGAGTCGTAGGATGAGGAGGAGTGCGGATCGGATCGGATGGGCGGGAGGTCCGCAGGTTTCGGGTCTAGGACCATTGCTGCGGCCATATTTCGGTGGTTGTTCCGATGAGAATCGAGGAGGGTTGCGCTTTGCTTTAGGGCTTTTCGCCTTTTTCTAATTCGTGTTAAGTCGGCGTTTGAGGTTGCTTTCTTGGGGGGCAATGTTTTTATCCTAAAAAAGGCTTCATAGAAAGCCCCCAGCAAACAAATTCAGACACACCAGCAAATGGGTCAATGATGTAACGGGCCCAAAAGTTGAGTTAGTATAGATTAATAGATACGACGTAGGAGCCGGTTTGGCACCTCCCTTTACACGATGATAATTTATTTTATTTTTTTGGTAAAAATAGGAATATACGCCAGAGAAAAGAAAACAGTAAATTACGTCATAACAAGAACACCTAAAAAGCAACGACACCTGGATAACAAGTCGATCCAAACTGACTAAGTCAAGTTACAGTAGCAAAAATACCAAGGAAACCTCTAACCGAATGAAAAGGCCATCAGCAGTTTAGACATCAGCCGTCCAAATCTGCTGATAACCATCACTTGATAGAGATGCAAAAGCGGCTAGAGCAGATGCAAGATTCAAAATGCAGTCATTTCCCCGGCCAATATGTACAGAATGAAACCTGCTGCAGCTTGCTAATAACCCTGTATTAAGCACCGAACTACGGGGAGTACGGTGATAAATTAATTGATTCTATTTGTTCAAGACTGAGTCCTACTTTTTCTTACTCAAACTTGATCACTTAAACTGTCTACGTTCGTGTATAGTATGAAGTTTTAGCTAGTTACTTATGTTGTGATAACTCTGGGTAATACATATGTCGAAGTGATTTAGGCAGAAGCATTTAACTTGAAAGCACATTCAAGCTGCGCCTTACTCCGTCTAGTTGGGAGAGACCTTGGGATGAAATTTGTATGGGAGCACGGCTGTTGCGGAATTGTTCTTAAAACTGATTATCTTCGAGCGTTGAATGCTATTGCTATAAATTGACTCGTGATTTCCTAATACAAACCCTAATTTCTCATATAAGTGATATGTGGCCGAGGCATGGGAATGACAGTTAACTTTTACTTGGCGTGAGGCAAACTATGCATATGGTTTCCTTGTTAAAGTTAAGCTTGTTGCTTTGTTGCATGAATTTCAAGTCTTGGTGGCCGCCTGTGTTGGTTGATGGAGAGGTCAACGATGACCGGATTCATAATTTCATTGACGGGACTTACTGCAACAACGCGGATGAATTGTGAGATGGATTTATTTGATTTGGACAACTTTGGTTTGTTGTTGAACTAACAGCTGATGGGGGGGCGTAGATGTCTTTCATGGTCTGGTTGTACGTCGCTGCTGCTGCAGCAAAGATTAGTTTTATCGATATTGTGATTCACATTGCATCCCATTGACCGGGAAGGTTTAGTGATTACTGGTATCATTCTAATGTCCGGTGAGAATTTAAGTTGAGGTGAATGTTTTGAATTTCTAAAGTTACCGAGTTCTAAGCAAAAAAGGAGAAGAAGAAAAGCATAAAAAAAATGATTTGAGCAGGCATACGGCTGAAATTAATGAAAGCAAACGAGGGACTCTAACTAAAACCAAATTTTCCTTCGAAGTGCTACAATCAAATGAACATCAAGGTTTGACAATACCTGGTACCAGGAAAAAAGGCTAATTAGTGATGCATTGAATGCAAAAAAGAAAAAAGTTCATTTAAAACAGATAAAAAGTACCAATTTCAACATAATCTCTTCAAACCAATTAAGCATCATAATAATAATTGGCATATGATTCATATGGAACTCTTAACAGCTTCCAAAGAATCCCTTCCAAACCTTAAAATCAGATCTCCAAAATTGACACTAATCAGAAACCAGTTTATCATCTTTCGACCTAATTTAATTCCCCACTCATTTCCAAGAGGGTTCTGCAACCGAAGAACCACCACAAGACCCATTAGAGCATACATCTGACAACTCATAAACAGGACCATGCACTTTTAGTCCCTGTAAATCAACATCCTGCAGGCCTGCAGGTTTGAACCATGAAGAACGAAACCGCATAGTAAGAACACAAGAAGCCATCGGGTTTCTCGAGTTGCTCGGTTAAGCCAGATCATCCCTAAACATTCTTCCCTTAAAGAAGCTGCTGGAGTGTGTGTTGTCGACAAACGCACGACAAAAACATGACATGAGTTTGAATACACGTAAATAAAAACTTCGATCTACACTTGATAAAAGTGTAATCAAATCTAGCTCATAGAATTTCATGATCGAGCGTAAGTGAAAGTCTAATGGTTCAAATTTTGGAGCCAGTACCCAAAGAAAAAATACTTCGTTTAATCCATCAGGCCGATATAAGGAGTATCCCTTCAAAATCGCCTGCATATGAGACTTAATATCGATCAACAATAAAGCAGACTCCCAAGAATACCCTTACTATCCAACAAAAAATAAAATTAAAGTTAAATGATCCTTTCATAACCATTAAGGCAAATTACACATATGTCCCTGAGGTTAGAGTATAATTACAGGCAAAGACTATTGTTTGAACAAATTACACTTATGTCCGTTGACCAAACGGAATACAAAAATACGTAACGTTTTTGACGAAAAGACTGAATTGCCCCTAAATAAAATTAAAATTCTATTTTCTTCATCTTTTTCCTCTCTTTCCTCTCTCTCTCTCTCTCTCTCTCATCCCTTCATTTCACGGTGGGCATCGAAGACGGTGCAGCAGCGACGGAGGTGCTCGGTGGCCATGTGCATGTTCGGCAGGTCATGGGCCTCGAATATTTGTCGTTTCTCCTGTCTCTTCATTTTAGATCTAGGTCGTTGGGAAGGGGCTGAGGGAGAGAAGGGGATGGCGACGACCATGTCCATGTTCAGATCAAGGTCGTCTCTCTCGTCTTTTTATTTTAGATCTAGGTCGGCGGAGGGAAGGGGATGCCGTCGTGGGGCAAAGGAAGGCGCTGCCGGTGTGGGGCGAAGGAAGGGGCTGTCGAGGGGAGGGCGAGGTGTGGGGAGAGAGAACAGATGGAAGGGGAAGGGCGACGTCGCCGTCAATGGAGGCGACGCCGGTAGGAGATTGGTCGCCGGCAATGGGAGAGAGAACATATCAAATTTTGCAAATTAGGGTTTCAACAAAATCCTAATTTGCAAATTTGCAAGGTAATACATTGTGACTTTAAATTAAGGCTTGAAATCTTAATTTAAATTTTTTAAAAATATTCAGTATATGCAGTACAAGGGGTAGTATCATTATTTCAAAAATACATATTGATGACATCATACAAAAAGTACACTTTTTGAACGGAACCTTAACAGATGGACACGGCTGATATATTTTAAAAGTGTTTGGTCACGGTATGTTACATTTTAAAACTTAATATTTTTTACTGTAATTATATCTTAACCTCAGAGATATGGGTGTAATTAGTCCTAACCATTATCATAGGAACATCTTTGCAATACTCCACTTCCCAAAAAAAGAAAGAAAGTAATAGGGACTAATTAGCGATACATTCGACGTAAAAGTCAATCAATTCAAAGTAAAAGATTAATTACAAATGAAAATCCATTTAAATTCTACAAGATAGATACAAAGTACCAAGTTCAACATAATCTCTTCAAACCACTTAAGTAACATTCGGCATTTGATTTGGACTATATTATTTGTGCCACTTATTATAAATTTATTTCTGACATCTCTTTTTGAACTATTTTCTTTTGCTTTTGCAACGAGAAATTTCTCAAGTGCCAATAGCACCACCTCAAAATAGATAAAAAGGCTAACCAAACATTGTTCTTTGAAACCATAAGTTTCCATGATTTTGATTTGATTTGATTTGACAAAAAGGAAAAATGATTAATTGGTTGGTGTGGAATCATAGTGTAAAATAACTCATGAGAACGGCCATACGCAACTATACGTTTATGTGGTGAGCGCTCTCCTCTCTCATTTATATCGAAAGAGGAATTTTATAGTGTATTCCGGATGATTTGGAATGCAACATACATTATTGGGTCACTATTTGATGAGCAAAAGTTTCAGTACAAATGACCAAGTTTTGGAATTAGATGATTAGTAATGTGTCATTCAAACGACTCAATAAAATTACTCACGATTTTGCTAAGAAAATTTTTTGACCGTTACCTGCAAGATGTAAAAAGATAGTTGTAACCCTCTATATAGCGACAATTAATAATTATTAAATATTTTTAGTGACTTTTATTTAATAACTCAAAATTTTTATTGTTAAGAAAGAGTATGCGTTAACAGAAAAATCATTAATTATTAATTATCGTTATACAGTGAGTTATAGCCCTACCTTCTTCTAAAACAAGAAAAGTTTTACCCTTTTGCTTAGAGGTGTCAAAGGGCCGGGCTTGGGCCGGCCCAGCCCGGGCCAGTAAGGGCTTCGGGCCTTGAAAACCGGGCCGGGCTCGGGCTGGGCCCAAAGTTAAGAAATGAAGGCCCTGTCCAGGCCCAAGCCCTAAGCCCTAATTTTAGGGCCGGGCCTAGGGCCAGGCCTGGGCCTATGTTTTTTTTTCTTCCTATTCCAGTTTTGTGTTGCATTTTCAGTTTTGTTTTGCTGGCTTCATTTGCATCTTGCTTTTGTAACTCGGTGCTTGTTGGTTGAAAGTGATTAATGTTGTTTTCTGGTTTTCTTCCTTCACGGCACTGACGGCAGTGAAGGCGATGATGGCGGTGGGATCTGACGGCAGTGAAGGCGATGGTGGCGGTGGGATCTGACGACAGAAGTCTTCACTGCCGGCCGCCGCTGCTCAAAGGACGACACGGCGCCGATGCTGACCGGCGTCACCAGTGGTGTGGGTATGGTGGCGTTTGGCCATGGGTGCGGTGATGGTTGGCAGGAGCAATAGTGGCTGGCCGGAGCAGTAGTGGCTGGATGATTATGGAGGGTGGCTGTAGGTGTGATGGTGGTGGGTGAGGTAAAGAAAGGCTGAAGAGGAAAAGAGAGAGAGTCGAATGAAGAAAAGGAGAAGCACTGAAGCAGATCTGAGATCTGTGAAGAGGGCCAAACCCGGGCCAAAACCGGACTTTTTTCGGGCCATGGTTCGGGCCGGGCCAAACCCGGGCTTTTTTCCTGAGAAATGCAAGCCTGGCCCAAGCCCTAAGCCCTAAAAGGCCGGGCCAGTACTGTTCATGAACAGGGCCGGGTCGGGCCAGCCTGCGGGCCGCCCAGCCCATTTGACAACTCTACTTTTGCAAGAGCGTTGGTGATTTTCAAAGACTACTAAGTTTGGTAATTTTGCATTTACCATCAATCAATTATTCTAAAATTCTTGACCAATTTTATTAAGAAAAAATATGTGATAAATTTGAAACCACTAAAAGGCTACTGCCCATTTCGAGAAAGACTGTGTGCAATTAAAGCGCTGCTTATACGGGCTCAAACTCGTCACTATAACTTCGAATCTTTGTGTCACCTGCATTTAGAAACCTCAACAACGGAGCTTTGTAATGTATACGAACTTTATAGTTCTGCTTACCAACAAAACTATGGTTATGATCACCAAGCAGTATTACTTCCAAATTCAACAAAATTTAATATACAACCAAAAGATTTCGTCCTCCCAAAGAAAATATAAAACACCCACCATTTTTACACACAAATTGAAGAAAAATGAAATACCCTAACAAGATATCCTTTCCTTTAAGAGATAGAGAACCTTCTCCTCCTAGGCTTGGAAAGATCTACACCATCATCTATATTAGAAGTGTCCTTTGATACCCCGTGCTTAAAAGGATTCAATTTTCCAAGCTTCTTAGATACCGATGAGAAGAACGTTGGCCTCTTGACACCGCCACCTTTAACCCCCGATGATGACCCTTGAGTTGTTTTCTGCATGTCCGTTATGTACATCTTCATCTTCAGCAGTTCGGTTCGCAGAGCCTCGTTCTCTTTAGCTAGTGACACATCCACTTGCAATTGGTTCCTCGTGGTTGAAGCGTCTGGCAAGCTTCGTTCCTCGACACCACTCCTTATCTTCAATTGATCATAGTATAGTGCGTGCAAGACAATTTGAACCGGCAAACGCTTGTTTTGCGAAGCATGGACTCTGGCCTCGTAGGACAATTTTAGGGGATCCATGACACTACAAACTTTCTCGCGCTCGATTTCGTCCAAGTTTGGATGGGCCTGTATAAAGGTTACCAATCGAACATTAGGTAAAGCAATGCTCTAATCTCATCTGAAAGACAACCGTGTCGGTTTTTATTTTTTTATTTTTACCTTGAGATAGATATCAATTGCGCGGTAAAGGTCATCATCAACCTTCCTCGCCATTTTAGGCGGTAGGTTTGCGATCCCGTTGAACTTGGAAATGCTCAGCTCTGCATGAGTCGCGATCTCACCAAGATACGCATCAACAGTCTTCGTGACCCGCAGCATCGCCGTCGAGCTCACCTCCCTGAAATCGCCGCCGTTGAAAACCGCCACGCTCTTCTCCTTCTCCACGAATCCCGAGATGATCTTCCTCACGCTCTCCAAATCGAACAGCCTCTCTCCGTCGTAAGTGAACGAGAGCACCAGCAGATCGTCCACGGTCACGTGCTCTAGTATCATCGCGATCCGCTTCTCGAGCTCGCTCTTGCATGCGGTCGAGGCCCCTAAGAAAATAGCGGTTCGCAGGATGCAGCAGAGGAAGCTTATTGGAAATGCAGCGCGTTCTGCGGGCAAGATTGTGACGATGGACTCGAGGAGCTGTCGTTGAGCGGTTCTGGTGTCGGAATCGTTTGGACCGGAGGAGATGGTGCCGCTGCCGGACCGGTCCCGGATTAGATCGGGGAGGGATCGCTCGGCGTATGTTATGATCGCGCTGGCTAGGGTTAACGCCTTTGCGCCGCGCGCCTTCATTAATGCTATGATCCTCTTGAAGAAGTCAATGTCTACGATTGATAGCTCCTCCGTCCACCAGTTTGGAGGTGACCGACTTGGGAAGTTGGATTCATTGCAAGCCTGAAAGAACAGAAAATCATAGTAAGGGTTCAGTTAGTTGACGTATTTAGGTTACTAATTTCAAAAGCTAGCTAGGGATCGCAATATGGAAAGCCGCCCCAACCCAAGTCGTTCCAACTTTATTTGGTCACTCTTTTAGTTATCGTGTCATATCTCGTCCCGTTCTATTCCATCTAGATTCAATCTATTTCATTCGACCAAATTCAAAACGGGACAATTTGTTTATAAACAAATCATTCTTTTGCAAAAAGATATGTATATATTTCACCTTTGGTGTCGAGATCCAGAGTGGCAGCCATAAGAACTTGAGAAAATCCATATAGGCGTAAATGATTAGACGATCGCCATTTACTTTATTTCTATCTGCCCCTAATCTACTTAGTGTTTCCGTACCGTGTGGGGTGAGGCGGGGCTTCACTTACATCACTGTAAACATATGGTTTGCCTCCTACAATTAATGAAGCTCGCGCTCATCAAATGTGTCAACTAATTGCTTTCCATGTACGCTTACCTCCTACAATTAAAGAACTACACCGAATCATCCTCCAAAATCCTTTAAATCGTCAGATAACTACTTTTGATGCTCAAAAGAAGTTTCAATTCTTACGAGTTGACCCAAGTGTCATTTTCATCAGCGGTACAAATTAAGCCACGGATAGGCCTCTTAATTGGAGTTAGCTAGATCATATAAACTGCACTGAATAAGGAATATAGTTAATCTCGATTTCTGATTCTTATGATGTTTGTACATTTTGTAAGTGACAAATGAAGTGTGTAGATGCACAATAGTGTCTGGATTTAGACCTTTAGTAACTAGCTATTATTAGCCTACTTTTAACAATCAGAAATACTACTACGTTTTTTGAGTACTCTAGCTACTCTAGAAATCTAGATCTGAGACACCCAAAATCGTATTTCACCTGTTTAATCAGAATTCGAAGAAAAAATAAAATAAAGCATCAGAACTTCTCGTACGACAAGTGCATGTGCATACCTTAATGCTTGCGACATCGACACATCTCTGAACGACTTTAAGGTCCTCCGCCATGGGGGTAAGATCTTCGCATGACTTCAAGACGACAACGGCGCCTGAGAGGCTGGTCAAGGCCACTTGGGCCAGAAAGTCCTCGGTCCGGCCGGCCAGGTTACCGTCACAGTACTTGTCGGTCATTTCGAGGTACTCAGCTGCGCAGCGAAGGGCCGCCACGTTGTGCACTGTGATCTCAAAGTTGACACCGTAGCAGAACTTGGCCGCTTTTTCGAAGATCTCGGCCCCTCCGGGTATGTCCGATAGATCGATCTTGGCCAAATCGGGCTCGTTGGTGTCTAGTATCAGTTTCCTTATGGAGTTGCTCTTTGCCACAAGCATGAACTGCCATGCCCAAACATAAATGAAACAAACATCAGACTCTTACCTCGTAACATACATAGAAAGATTACATGTTGTACGATTAATTGTGATCCAAGGTGGTTGTGTAACCTCAAAAGCATATCATACCTTGTGAAGAGAAAATTTGGCTTCACCCACAACCACAACCACGTCAGTTGGAATGTCTTGAGAGAAAATCCTGTAAAACAATTCAAAAAGGAAACTTCAGAAAACTGAAACTGATAACGGAGGCCACATACTCTTGATCATGTGTGCGCACAGTGTGCGTGTGTGTGTGAATTACCATTGGCCAGTCCTCTCCATGGCAAGAGAGAGTCTATTGGTGTTCTGCTTGATAAGAGCAGCCATTTCTGTCTCAACTTCTAAGAGCAAAGAGATCTTGATCAGATGAGTGGATGATCCCTTTTTCGTGCTATATATATAGAGCTGATTATTTATCTTGATGTGGCTATTTAATTCACTAACATTAGTTTATGTACACTTTTTTGGCTTTTAGGAAAGAAACAGTGCAGCTTGTTAAGCACATCACATGCTTGATTCCCTTTTGTACTTTCATTTTATCCGACTCTGGGGTAGTTCTCAAAGAGAATTCATCAAGAAGTCCGTTCTGCCCCCAATTACCTTCGCTACATATCCAACTTTAAGGTAGTCCTCCTCACGGCATTAATTCTCAGCTTTTTGCAAGTTGCAACTACCAAAAAGTTTTAAGTAGGCTTCCTCTTGTCTAGGAGTAGAGTTGGACTTCATTATGCTTAAGTTCGTGCGATGACCTCAGCGTTGGGGATATGTAATGAACCGATGTTTCTTATGCAAATTGCAGAGACAATCACGACGACTTGGATTGATGAGACTTGAATTTTTTCCTCTAGTATTTATAAGGAAAAAATTAAGATTTAACGCTTTGTACATTATTCTAATATTTCTTCTATGTATTATATTTTGATACATTCAGTGTTCGTAATTTTCTTAATTTGTAATGTATTATGTATAAAAGTGATAATAAACTTGTTTCGCACATGTTTGGCCTCATTCAATCACTTTCAGTGCGCTCATCAGTTCATATAACCACACGTCACGGCTCTCACTAGCCAAGGAGCTGTGACTAAATATTGTCTTTAAAAGAAGAAATAGAGAAAAATGAAGTTGAGGAGGTCATACTCCCGCATATTTCACAGCCTCTCTTAGTTGAACTGATTTATAAGATTTCATCACCTTTTTCGGACCTATTAAGGTGGACATTCATATATATATATATATATATATATATATATATATATATATATATAAGCCATAGATTGTAAAAAAAAGTCATTTTCGCTTGCTGGAGGAGGGAGAGGAGAAAATGTGTTATAGGTACTAGGTAGTGATGTCGTTTTGTCTGTATGTGCACATTGAATGTTGACTCTGTTTGTTAGGAGCTTGCATTTAAACTGATCAAACTTTTAATTATTTCCAGAATTTTTACGTATTTTAACATATAAAGTAATAAAAAAAAGACGTCTCTTTCTAAGCATTTTCATTTTTTTTTAAGTAAACATTTTATCATTTTGAACTGCATGTCTCGTACATATGATAAAAAAAAATGTTCGAACAACATGTAGGCACCGATCCACCACCGGTGTCACCCGCTGGCTCCGCCTTTGGTTTGAACAAATTTGCTTACTTCAATATTTTCCAAATAGTCTTGGCTAACCCTGCAAGCACACAGAATGAACAAGGACTATAGCAAGAAGTAGCTCAAGTTATTATTATGTAAAAAAGGATGGAACGGGAAATTCCACAGCCAACCTCGAATCACAACCTTTCAGCGCACAGTAACTTACCCAACATCTTGCTCTGAGGCCTACCCCAGTGTGCCCCCCTTCTAATGATTTCACACACACAAACACGTTATTGAGGGGGGATGTCTCAGCCACAAGAACAACTAGTGGCTTAGGACGTTCCCGGCGTCCAAGACAACCCCCCCCCCCCCCCCCCCAACAAGATCTTTGGTTGCCTTAGCGCCACGTTACCAGCACTTATTTCTATTCCACCTCAGCAGCTCCTCGCGCGTTCTTTGCCTAATTTTGCTCGTCTTTTAAAGCAAAACGACAACGGATAATCCTTCTGTGTGGGTCACCACGGCATCCAGGTTAGCCAAATAGGTGGCCTACACGTGGTTCTTTAGATATCCATGCATTCAGGTTATTAATAATTCGATATACTAGGTACTACCGTCTAAAATCTTGTTTGTATTTAGAGGGTGTTTGAAAATGATTTTAAATTGATTAAACCCGATTAAATCAGTTTTGAAGTATTTAAAAAAATAATATAAATCGATTAAATCTGTTTCAATGTACTCAAAACTGATTAAATTCATAATTTTTATTTTCAAAGATTAAGATTTAATTAGTTTTAGAGAATCAAGAGATTTATAAAAATATCCTTACATATAAATAGGATTAAATGCTCAATTTCAGTTTGAATACATTACATGGTAATTTTGCTACACTAAACCTACTTTAATCCTTCTTTATCTAAACACATTTAACAACTTTTAATCTATTATGCCTAAAATGGATTAAAGCTGATTTTAAAAACTGATTCTGATTTAATCAAAATCTACTTTTAAGAATCAATAACAAATGGCCTCTTAATGAAACATATATCCCTACCAATTATGTGGTCATGTAAGACTAATATGTGCATTCTCCTCCTATTATTTTCAGATAGAGGAAAAGTGTGTCCGAGTTTAAACATATATTTTCTTTGAGATCAATGTTCACGCATCCCAAACAATGTCCGTTTTATTGTATGAGTTCTTCAAACCTTTTTTTTCATCGTCATGGTCATTTAACTTAGAATTGTTAGCTACGTCCGTCGCTTATCGATTATGTCTGAATTTTAATATTGGTTAAGAGAACTAGAGTCATTTCTCGATAAGAAGCTCTCTTATGACGTGTTGTCGAATTGGTTAATTTCTTTAATGCTCTTTGTCATTTAACATTGCATCATTAGCCAGTTTTGGTCACTACGGTCACCTTATATCTTTGTTTGCTTTCCTGACCGTCACTTACCTGAGCATTCCTTGACAACCACCAGCACCATCAACCAACCACATTGTTTATATCCAAACACCGCCACCCCTACATTGACAATAATCTCTCTGCAAATGTTGCATATAAGTTAAGCTACGCCTGTAGAGTACGGCTCAAAACCTACTTCTGACACCATCTTCTCTACCCTGAATCCATTACTAGGAAAAGTCGGCTTAAAAATCCCATATTCTTTTGTTTTTACCACTAGATTTTTTCTCCACTGATTGATATTTATTTTAGGAATGAAATTAAATTTTTGACGCGGTAAGACAGTAAAAGTTATTGGTGCCGACCCTTGCCAAAAATCCAAAAGTTTGTGAACTGAGGTCTACCACCACCTACAAGTATACCGTTTTAGTCAAAAGACTAATACATCAGAACATTAATAGTGCAAGAACCATGTGTATGTCTGTGTCTTTTTCATTCGATGTTGATCCTTCACCTATTTTTTTTGTTAATGTCTGCTCTTAATACATACTAATTCAAAAACTACCCTTCAAATTGAGTTACAACACTTGCATTAATCTAGAATTTGAACAACCATCATATTTGAGTTCTGGACATTGTAAGCGATACAAATTTGTGAAGGATCTTTTCAATTGAAGGATAAAAGCACTTAGGGTTTAAGTCCCAGTTTGTTTCACGGAAATCATTTGTCGAAATAAGTTTTTTACATTTTTCAGTGTTTAGTGCATGTATAAGATTTTTCCAAGAAAAATGATTTTCGACCACACTTATTTTGAATACCAAAATGTCATAAAACTACTAACTGATTAAAACTCGATAAAGTCATTTTTCGAACCGTTGAACACACTCACACACACAACCTTATACCCACACACCCTCACCCCCAACCCCTACCCCCACACATACCCTTACACCCACTCCCACCCACCCATGCACCCACCCCACACGTACACATCCCTGCACCCACCCCACATTGTCACTTGGGATTTACTATCAGTTTGTTGAATTTATATTTCATAAACGTATTTAATATGGTATTTGTATGAAATGAAAGAGTAGTACGGTTCTTATTGTGTCGGTGGCAATAGAAGGGGTGTAGATGGTACATAGAAAGGACAAAGCCACCATGTGGAGAGCTTAATGTTTACCATACTAAAAGGTCATGGTCATAATGGCAACTTATTTGATGGGTATGAATTATATCAACTTTCAAAATCTTAGTGAAGTTATCGAAAGAACGGATCTGACTAATAATGCAATGTCAAAAGACTAAGAAATGAAAAATTACTTTAGGGACTAATTCATCAACATAGCTAATAGAATAAGGACTATAAGAGAGCTTATGCTTCTTTGAAGATGACTCCAGTGCCGCCATAGACATTAACATTTGGATGGAAACGGATAAAAGAATGGATGTGCCTAACATTTGCAAGTCAAAGTAGCATGATGGTGAAATTTTAGTTGAAAGACTAATATAACAAAACATTAATAGTGCAAGAACCATGTGGACGTACGTGTCTTTTTCATTTGATGTTGATCATTCACTCATTTTTTTGGTTAGTGTGTGCTGGTAATACATACCAATTCAAAAGTTGCCCTTCAAGTTGAGTTACAGGACTTGCATTAATCCGGAATTTGAACAACCATCAGATTCCAGTTTTGGACACTGTAAGTGGTACAAATTTGTGAAGGGTCTTTTTAGTTGAAGGGTAACTCAAAAGCACTTGTGATCTAAGGCCCTGTTTATTTCATGGAAATCATTTTTTGGAATAGGTTTTCCACATTTACGTTGTTTGGTCCATTTATCATATTTTTCAAGAAAAATGATTTTCGATCACACTTATTTTGAATACCAAAATGTCAAAATCACAAACTGATTAAAACTCAGTGAAGTTATTTTGCAGACTGCTGAACACACTCACACACAAACCCCTATACCCACACACTCCTGCACCCACCCCACAACCCTCACCCCCCCCCCCACCCAACCATACCCATAGCCCTACACTCATAACCTTCACATATACCCTTACCTCACACAAATACCCACAACCCCCGCCTCACCCTTACACACTCATATTCATCCCCCACCTCCCCCCCCCCCCCCACCCCCAATCCCCTCCCAAAAAAAATAAAATAAACTTACCTGCCACCAACTATCTACACCCGCCCACCCACTACTCACACACACGCGTGCGCGCGCAGGGGCGGACCACCCCAAATGGGGGGGGGGGGGGGGCGCATGGCACCTTTCAATATTTTGGTAGTTTATCAGATAATGAATAAACATATTTAAAATGTTTACAAAAATCCATTATATTGTAACATTAACTTATTAGAATTTCATTTTGTTGTGTCTTTTACTCTTTGTACTCTATCATAGTCTTTGTCTTTGTCATTTTCTTGCTTTATCTTCATTCTTGTAAATCCCAAATTCTAAATCTCTACATTGCCCAAAAAAAAAAAAAAGGAATAGGTTAAGGTTCGTTCTTTTTTTTTTAAGTTTAAATTCCTATAGTTAGTTAATTTACATGTAACTAATATACTCATATAGATAATAATCACATAAGTAATATATTTATATAGTAACAGTTAAGCTTTTTTCATGTGAAATTATAAATTTATCGTTGACTAATCTTAACAAGTTGAATAAATCACTATGCATGATGAAAATATATATTATTAGTAGTCAAATTGAGTAATCTATTTTGTATTATTTTTCAGTGCGACGCCAAATAGTGGAAAATGAAACTCAAGAAAATATTTTCAGGAACTATTATTTTCCTGGAAAGTATATAATTGGAAAAACGTTTTCCATGAAGTATTTTCCATGAAACAAACATAGCCTAAATATTTAAGCAAACCTTAAGGTCGACGTAAAAGTCCAAATCTCACTTCAAAAATTGTAGACGTCAAGTAGTTCTTTTCATGTCAGATATAACAATGGTAATAGAAATATAATTCACAACGTCTGAGCTTTCGCCCTGCCTTAATCGTGTAGGTTATTAAGTGTATCCAGCTTGTAAGCAAGTGGCAAGTTCACTTGTCACAAATAAAATGACCTATAAGAGAGTTTATGTAGAGTTATAATATTGAGGAGCGAAAATTCGATCACTCTAAAAAATGTAATTTTGAAAATTTGATACCTTTAAGAGAAATTCTTCATCAGTGGTCAAACAGTTAAAAATATTTAGTTCTTCAGGGTGGATGGCTTGGTGTATAATGAATTGTTGGATATAAAGTACGATAATCACATACATTTCTTAACTCTTGGGTTAATCTCATCGATCTCCTCTTATTTAACGATCTTAAATGACTAAATTCAAGCATTTAGAATCACGTAGCATCTACTCGCCGACCGCCGAATGACTAGACGCACAGTCTACTTAGATCATCTCCTAGCACGTAACTAGATTACCTCCCAGCACATAATTTGACATGGTGAGAATAAAAGGCAAAACTCACGAACAACACAAAACGCTTAGGGGTGAAGATGACTGGAGACGGGCCTTGGTCATCTGGGGTCAAAAGTCAGTGCGAAGTTTCGAGTTGCCAGACTTGGTCCCCTATAAACGGGCCACGGTCCATCTCAGCCATTCAGCTTGTGGATACAATTCAACTCAAATCCGTAGTACTCGAAAGCGATGCCCGGTTTCGCAACTCACAGCCACTACTTTTAAGGACCCACCTCCGTTATGTGGGCCGACTTGATCCCACAAGGCTGGCTTTGCCCCTCGAGCTGGCGGATCATCACTTTTGAGTTTCTCACGCTTTCATTGGTTAGCATTTAGCAACTTCATTGTTTGTTTCTACACACGCGTACATATACGGTCGTCATCCGTTACTTGGGCTAGTAAATTGTTAGCGCGATTTGATCGTTCGTAATATAATATAACGGACGATAATTTACCGTCCGCTACATTATGTTGCGGACGGTGAAAAAAATTGCTATTGTGGCGCCCGATCTGGCCGTCCATTCTCACGCATGGATGGTCGGATCGCGCTAGCAACTTGTGTTAAGTTGTTAACGCTAGTAATGGATCAGCTCTCATATATATATATATATATTGTTAATCTATTTAAAAGGATTCTATTATAAGAATTACTCAATTCTATTGTTTGATAAGTACATTTGGGTTCATGAAAAATATGTACATCGAAGGATACGTTTGTTAAAATGAAGAGATAGTCATCGAATAAAAAATAATTACTACAATACCTTTATGAAAAATAATACAAATTAAATAGTATATTGCAAACAAAGAAGAGATAGAGGAGGATATGAGATGCGGGGGTGAGGAATTGTGAAGTTAATTGTCCAGTCTTAGAAAAGTGATTGGACTTTTAGTAGAAGAATGAGATTGGAACAACCTTTTCAAAATGAACAAACAAACAAAAAATTGTAATCAAAGAAAGTGTCAGCAACTCTCCGGGTTTTTCAACTAAGTATTTGTGTTTTTTCTTTTGAACGATTTAACTTGTTATATTATTATTATTATTATAAGTGAATTTGGCAATGTTTTGACCGAGGATAACTCCAATTATCAGTGGGCACCTTTTAAACGTGCTAATAGAGTTTTTCATTAAATGCATAAAAGCTGCTCTGTCTCCACTCTTGACCGGGAAAAAAAAAAAACTACCGGGTCATCTCAAAGATTCTGTTTTTTTTTTATTTAAAAATAAGTTATAAAGTTTTATATTTTATTTTCCACGTATCCGTCAAGAACTTGGAAGCATTTGATGAATGGAATGCATTCTATAGAAAAATAGTGACCATACGAAGATATATCCGTATAAAATAATTCTCGTTGTGATTATTTTCGGAGTCTGAACTAAAAGAAGTGAAAAAAAAAAAGGATTAGCGTTCAAGTATGAAGAAGATATAAGCGGGACTTGAGCCAAAAGTAGAAGAAGAAAGAAGATGTTCACAAACCAAATATTCACAAAATGGTGGTCCATGGGCGCATGATATACCTCAAGTCTCTTTATAGCCTTGGGCTTGGCCCATATATAATATGTAAGAATCTAACACCAGTTAGAACTTCTTATCTTGACTCTGGTTGGTTGGAGAGCAGATATTGGATGGTCCGCAACTAGTCCAATAATTTAAGATCGTTAAATCATAAGAGACTGATGTGATGAAACGGGTGCAAAAGAAACTATCCCATATTATCTCCAATGGTCGTGACAATACAACGTTCGTTTACTACTTGTGACGGTAAGGTGCTTCTCATTTCTCAGTCAATTTTATAATACAGCGGTAACATTAAACAATAATTAGTACTTTTAGAAAGGATGCCGATGAACGCACGAGGCTTGCACGAGTCCATAATACGAGCACCTACCTTTTACATGATTTTTTCTACCTTGTTTAGATGCCTTTGATCTTGCCATGAACCCAACTCGTACTAGCATAAAAGTTTTGCACTTCAACGCGAATGAAGGAGCTTTTGTATTTTCAAGGATGTCCCTGAATCCTCCTGTTGGTTAGCACATCTAGGTTGGTACCCAGATGAAGTCCAAACTGATTACCCAGGAGGAGAGTGCAAAGACTTTCTGTAGCAAACTCACCAAGATCGTATGGAATATTCAGGTCCATGATTGTGTTTGATTTGTGAAAATTGACTTTTTGATCCCCAGTCCTCGCGATGTTTATCCAGAAGCATGTACAGCAGTTCAGAGGTAACTACTGTACAAGAAGAGAAGGAAACGATCTGCATGATAAAATAAGCATTTAGAATGTCCCCTTATATTGGTTTATTGTAGTTCATGTTTCTGTCTTTGCACAGACTGTTCTTTTCAATGCAAATACGATTTTATTTAAACAACTTTTGAGTACATATTTGAAGAAAGCCGGCATTAATAAATCCAACCAAATTACACAATCCCTTACAATCTAGCTACTTAATGCGCTACTATCATTTTTTGTCCGTTTTACACATGCAATTTCAGACGTCCAGAAGCCGATAAATATTACTTTTTGGATTGTAAAAAAAAGTGGCAGAGTTTGGAATTGCTGTTGCAAGCTATGCTAACCTGCCTTGCATACGGATTACTTTATATAAAGTGGGGTTCAGAAAAGAAAAAAAAAACACATTTTAGGTGAAATTTAGACGGGGAAAATTATTTGTCTATACCTAGCTCTCACGGAATCTCATTACGCCTGCAAAATATTACTCCACTCGGTATGATCTGTTGGAATAATATCTTAGATGAGATTGAAATAGAATGCAACCACTCATACCTTCCTTTTGGGCATCAAAATACAATAGTAGGAGCCTGCTTATACAACCACTGTACTTTACATTTGAGCCATCCTAAGCGTTCCTACGAGGAAAGACTGAAGATCAGCTTCACATGCCAAGGTGCAGGCCAAAGTACACCTATGTTATGCCGAGACCAGAGTCAGATCTGGACATTTCCAGGGTAAAATTTGAACAATAAAGTGGGCAAAAATGCTAGGAATAATGAATGTAGGCATCAACAAAGCCATCGTGTCCAACAAGAAAAGTTGCCCATGAGAGTATAATAATTTCTCTTCTAATTAATGCATCTTCTTTTTTGTCGAGTAACGTACAATGAACAGGAATTGAAGTTTTGCTACAACGATATGTTACCGTATTATGTTATGAAAAAATATGATCGTTTGTTGTGAAACTTTATGTGGTTCGTTAAAATTAAAATTAAGATGTGAGTTGCATGATTCTTTAATTCTAACTTCACTCTCACCCCCACCCCTATACTCGTTCCGGAATCTCGCACCGTCACCTGCTCTCGCTCCAAAACTCACTATAATAGTTATGCTTTCACTTTGGAATCTGGCTTACGCTGCTGCGATCCAAGATCCGTGCAAATAAGTTGAAGATAATCATACATAGATAATAAATAAATAAATAAATAAATAGTTATAGTAATAGTCAATTAGCAGCACTGATTGACAGCATCGTGTGAAAGAAAGAGTTCCCTCTGTCAAAACCCGGATTTCAAACTCCTCTCTGTCTAAAACCCGGATTTCAAACTCCCCCTCTCAAAACCCAGATTTCAAACGCTTTATCTACCTCTCAGCGGTTGTCCATCTCACCACTGTGAATATAATGTGGGCGTTCAACAACGACTCCCACCACGCAAAGTCAATATGGCCAAAACCCCTATTAAATAAATGCCAACAACATACACTATTTTTAGCCCAAAACACCAGAAATCAATTTATTACACAGCAAGTGAAAAGGATTGCTGCCATCATCAGTATTTCTGCAGCAATTTCAATGGTGATCCAGTCAATTCCATGCCTTATTGTTAATCTTCCCACATCAAGAGATATATTAGAGCCAGACCGGCCACCATCTTCCCAACTCCCATTTTTACCCTGTCAAGGTTGCCATCACTCGCCACAACCCTGTATGCATAGCAGGTATCTTTAACATTATCTTTGTATTCACTCGTGTATAAGGGAACTTGATATTTGTTTTAGTTTCCCTTTGAGGTAGCAACCTAATTCTCTTTATTAATGAAGTTATTGTAATATTTCCTGGAGTGGCCATTTTTCCAGCTAGTTCAAAAAACCAACTTTGATTTTTTTATGAACTGTTTTTATATGTTGTCTTTGGTGCAATACTAATGCCAGGTAGTTTTGGGGACTTGAGAGGCATATTCGTCGTGTCAGGTCGTGAGAGATGTTTGTCAATTATGGTGAATTTGGGATTCTTGGGGCGTCCTGGTCAAGAAGTTCTACATATGGGATGGTTTTAGTTGTGTGGCTGTGCTGTCCTTTGTTCCTTATTGCAGTAGAAGGAGAGGTTACTCACCCTATTGAAGGTAATTTTGCTTAGTTTGCTTGTTGTCTGATGCGTAAAAACCTTCGATTTGGACTCTGTAAATAAGGTCCTCATAACTTCTGTTAAATTTGCATTTGTAAATGTGATCTTGAGTTTTCATAGCATTGAGGAGAACACCAAATTACACGATGCGAGTTTACTTTCTGGAAAACTTGATCTGTAGTTGCAAATTTTTATTACATGTAAATTCAAACTTATAATTTCCATGGTCTGCCAGGAGGACTCTTTTAAGTTTTATGGTTTGGTTATCAGAAGAGATAACTTAAAAATATTTTTATCTCTTCTTTAAACTGTCAATTGTCGATCAAAACAATTTTGAATCTGTTGTATATGTCCTTGAATTGCAAAAGCCTCCAATGTTTCGAGAGCCCTCTAATGAAACCTTCTTCCTTAAATTATCCCGTGGACCGGAAAAAAACTTAACTTTGCTCTGTCAAAACTTTTACATACGCTAGTTTGACTTGCAACATACTGGTTAAACTCGTCAATTGTCACGGACATCTGGTTGTAGTGCTCTAGACAATTACTTGTGTCACCAGAGCCTGACAGTATCAACTTAGATGAAGCTCAAATAATATGATAGACTTGTAGTACCCCAGCTTTGGAGGATCTGAGACCAATCAAGAGATAAGTTCTGGCATAGAGGAACTTTAAAATATAACAGATGAGAGAAGAGAGGCCTTTTTTGGTCCTTTTTCTTGATAAGTGATAGACTTGGGTATCTAGGATTTCTATGGTCACTGGTCCATTGCTCTTTCTATCTTTTCTTTTTCCATCACTAAATCTAAGAATGATTGATTGAGAATGCAAACATACGAGAGAAAGTAATGCTATAATGTACTAGAGCAATTTGTGGTTGTCTATTAGCATCCCATGTTTGAGAGAGAGTAAGGCTATTATGTACTAGAGCATTTTGTGGATAGACTTGTATAATTTAGTGTTAATATATAGTAAACACGATGTTTTGAGTAGAAGCTTTGGGGTGGTCTCGCTAATCGTGTGGATGAAATCTTCATGACCTCTAACAATAATATGCAGTGACAGCATTACGAGCCATCAAGAAAAGTTTGATTGATCCTAACCGCAATCTCAGTAATTGGAATCATGGAGATCCATGTACATCAAATTGGACCGGGGTCTTATGCTTCAATGCGACGATGAGTGATGGCTATCTACATGTCAGAGAATTGTATGATTTCAATCTTTCCCTAAATTTTGGCCTGTTGAAAAGGATTACAAACAAGAATTTGTTAGCACATCATTTTTCCTATGCTTCTCTGTTTTCTCAATTTTGGTGGAAAGGCTTCTTTAAGTTATATTTTGTATGACATTGGATAAGTCGGCCTTAGAGGACAAAGCTTGTTGAAAAGGATTACAAACAAGAATTTGTTAGCATATCGTTTTTCCTATGCTTCTCTCTTTGCTCAATTTTTTTGGAAATGCTTCTTTAAGTTATATTTTGTATGATGTTGGATTAGTTGGCCTTAGAGGACAGAGTCCATAGTCAATATCAAATATCACTAATTGCCACAAGTAGACTCCCCAGTTTATGTGAACTTTGGAGTGTTCTTCCATGTGAATAGGACCATAGCTAATGCCTTTGGCAAATGGCTAAAGTTCCTGCACCATTATTGAGAATTACAGGTATACTGCAGTTCTGTCATCTTCAAGTGCACTAAGTTAAATGGCATGATTTTCTGGCGGCTAAAACAGTTTAATGACATGGTGTCTCAAGAAAATGGAAATCAACTGTAACGTCTCTTCTTTTCCCCTCTAATTGTTTACTATGTGAATTAAAAATACCCAGTAAACCAGCAGAAAATATTCAACCCTCATCTGGCAGTCACCAGCAAAGGGAGTGCTAAGGGCCTAAGGCAGACTTAAGATCCAAAATGATAGCTGCTATGTCCTCAAGATGCTTCTTTTTTTCCCGAGCCACCACTATGGCACTTAGAGTTCTCAGATTGTTTCAAAAGCTTACAAAAAGTAAACAGTTTTACGCAGCGACCTGCATTGTCCACACATTCTTGGTTCCTATACCTTCTTCCTTTACAGTACTCCAAATCATTACTAAGTGATATATCACCTTCAAGGGAACCAATGATGGGTGATCTCCTTATAGATTGTAAATGCCAAAGGCAATAATAACCCAAGAATGTCCCTTCAAACAAATTAGCTTGCATAGGGATTAGAGTTGTGAATCTCTTCTAGTATTTTCCTTTGCTATCAAGGAACATAATGCCTGATTGATTTACCCCCTTTTTTGTAGGCAGCTATTGGACATGAACCTATCAGGAAGCTTATCTCCTGAGCTGGGCCGCTTATCATATATGGCTATTTTGTGAGCAATATATACTTAATGACTACGCTTTACTAAGCTTGAATGCCTCTTACCCCCATCAGGTGTCATTGGGGTTTAAGTTTTATTCTATTCAGTGACTTCTAATTTTTTTTTTAACCTGTGATGTATTTTTTTGTCTTTTCTTCCTTGAAGGGATGTTATGTGGAACAAAATAAGTGGGAGCATACCCATCGAGATAGGCAGTATCATGTCTTTGGAGCTCTTGTAAGTCCAGGCAGTGTTTACTGGATTGGTTGGATACTCTACATTGTTCAGCATCTAAATAAATGCTCAAACTAGTAATAAATATAGGAATGTTTGCAAATTTATGCATATTGGTGAAGGCATTGTTCTAAATTGTTGGAAGAGCTCCTTATATTGCAGTCATGTTATCTAGATATGTTTCACCAATCTGTTTCCAGGTTGGTATTGAAGGAATACAAAAGTGTACTATATTGTGAATTTCTCATTCTCCGTGTCCTTGTGTATCCAGGCTCCTGAATGGAAACCAATTAACGGGTTCCTTGCCTGAAGAGATTGGCTATCTTCCTAATTTGGACAGAATACAAATCGACCAGAACCACATATCTGGACCGATACCTAGTTCTTTTGCAAATTTGAACAAAACAAAGCACTTGTAAGTGTTTATTTTGTTTTTTTTCATGCTGTCACCTTAAAATCAATAATTTGCTTACTAAAGTTTGTTCTTCTTGTTGATTTCATATACATCTTGAATTACTGTTTTCGCATTGTAATAGCTTTTAACATTTAGTGTTGTTACTTGCTACTCCTTTGAGCAGCCACATGAACAACAATTCAATCAGTGGACAAATCCCTCCCGAGTTGTCTGTACTGCCAAGTCTTGTTCACTTGTAAGTTGGGATATGATATATTGACTTCTAGGCATATTTTGAATATCTAGTTTGTTATTAACAATAGAAAGTTCTTCAGGTTGCTAGACAATAACAACTTATCAGGGTACATTCCACCAGAGCTATCCAAATTGCCAAGTCTGCTTATACTGTATGGTTTCTTTCCCTAGTGGATGCACTATGAACATTCAGTTATGGATTTCCTTACGAGCTTGCTTCTCCTTTTAAAAGAATGAGTGACGTTTCATTTTCGTATGAGTTCTTGGGAATGTAGGTTCTAAATTATTCAACTTTTAGTAGATAGTCTACTGTGCTTATGTTGACAAAAGTTTTAAATGATTTGAAAGGTCACATGTATCTACAATAAGCTAATGAAACTTCTTAATGACATGGATTGGGTGGCCCTTGTGAGAGAAAATATTTGTTGAATCTGGTGATAGGGGTCAAATACTACAAAAAGCCAGAGTTCAAAACAGGAGTGACTACTTTATCATGGCAATAGAAGTGATGATACGGGACAAAATTGGAAGCCTAAAATGATGCCACCAGGCACCAACAAATTTTGTATGTCTGGTTTTTAAAAAAAGTTAGGGAGAAAGGTTGTAGGTTTTGGAAATTAATAAGCTGGCATAGAACAAAAAGCAGGGCATGTCTTGGGTCATAAGGAAAAGGTGACACGTGTAAATGAAAGCAAAAGTGCAGAGCGTAGGGATGGTTCTCCGAGGATGGACCAGGACACCATAATTGCGGTGCCGGACCTTCGGCCAAAACCGCTTCCCAGTTTAAATATCCTTCATCTGACCAAGAAGACTTAATCTATCAGCTAGTGAATCTTTAAGTGAGCTTATACGCTTTCCAGAATTACGACCAGCAGCTGAGTTAGGCTTTGCTCCATCACCTCTTGTTTGTCATCGCATTCACTCACAGTGGGCATATTACTAGGGACTTAGGGAAGTTATAAGACAAGAGGCAACCTCTTATTTCTAGTAGCCTACCTTTTCAGGAAAACAGTCTGCTGTTTAGATGTGCGGAATTCTGGATAGAGTCTTGCTCAATAAAGAGAGTTCTAGATCTTTAAGAGTATCGTAAAGTCCTTTTTGGCTTTCACTTTCTATGATATTCGTGAAGCGCTATCGCCCATAGAGCAAGCAGCCAGCTTCAAAATTTACCTTATGTCAGCAAAAAAGTTTTGTCAGAAGTCCCTGATTCGCCCTGGAGTAGTCACTTCTGGATTCTCCCTTTCCGCGTGCAAGAGATGAAAAGGAAGAGAGTTGGCTTTATTTTACCGTATTTTAAGCTGGAGTAGTTCTGAAAAACGTGTTCCAGGAATATATGAATAGGAAGTACAATTAGGAGTTTTTCATGTTAAATGGGTCGGTATGTCATACTTTGCAGAGAATGTAGGGGCTGTATGGAAGGTGTGAACCGTTATCTGTGGACAGCAAGCTGTTTTTAAACACATGAAAATTAAAAAAATACTTCCAACAATTTTATGAATGAAGGAACCTTCTAAACATATTGTGGTTCTCCCTTGCAATAGCTAATATATATCACTTGACATAGGCAAAAATTGCCATAATTTGCTGCTGTTGGTAAGAGAATGCTGCATAGTTACTTATGTGCTACATGCCTACATTTGACTAAGAGCCCCAAAAAAATTATGGGGTTACTTTTGAAAGCCTAGAATAAGGTTATGCAAACAAACTGCTAGTGTTGATATTAACTTTTTGTACTCCGCTGGTCTGACATATACCTTCGAGTCCAAAGTGGATATCTAAAAAACATTGTAGAGGGCCATTGCACCATTTCCTTTAGAAGATGGATAAGAAGCTTGGTTTCACGTGTTGAAGTAACTTCATGGTCCGCTGGAAGAGGATGATGCCTGCTTCTGGCCGTTCACGAGAATCAATAAAAGATTACAGTCATCATAACACAAAGGAAAAGAAGAGGAGGTATACTTGTGCCAGTGAACCAATATGTCAAAGTATAGGAGCCACAATCAGCTTTAAGACATGGAAGAGTAGTGTTGGACTGTAATAATAGCATAGGGCACCTATAATTGAAAGATCGAGCACATGGGGCTTTGCCTCTCCAAAGGACCAAAAAAGTAGACAAGGCTGAGCACACTTTATGGATCCTCTTGACCATTTTGAGGAATTTATCCTGTTAATTGTTCAATGCTGTTGTTACTGAGGGAATAAACGTGCCTGGACCAGAATACCTCCTTGGTAGTGGCGCAAATTACTTTGTGTGAATACAGAAGAACAAATCCCAGCTTATAGTCATTTAAGGTTTTGTTGAGTTGAGTAACCACCATAAATTTATGTTAAGATATATAAGGAACTTGTAAGTGTCACATTATGACTCTCTTCTTTCATTACCATGTAATTTTACTCTTTAGTTCCTCTCTCTGGTGTGAGCAAAATACTTTTTCCACTTAATCTTGCTATCATTTGATTAACTAGTTGACTAACTTCTTTTCTTTTCTTTTTTTTCTTTGACAGTCAACTTGATAATAACCACTTTGACGGGAGCACAATACCTGCTTCTTTTGAAAACATGTCTCATTTACTAAAGTTGTAAGTGCATTCATCAATTATTTTCTGCCTCTAAGTATAAAAGCTCCATGCAGGAGGCACCGATGTTTTTGACCTGTCTTACTTATTTATGACAGGCAACGGAAGAGAGTTTAGGATTTTACCTCTACTAGCTTTTTCTTTCTAATTAAGAATTATGACAGAGCACGAGATCGAGGAAAATATGCAGAGAGCTCTGCTTTTGCATGAGATCTGAGGAAAATATGCAGGAAAGTTAGCTTGTCAGGTGCCATCTAGACGGTGGAAACAATTGCAGTCCTTTTGAGAAAATAACGTCCTTGCTATCCTGGCCCCTTGTTTCTCATTTACACTCATATGGGGTTCCATGACTGCTATTCATTTCCTTTATGAGAACTCAGTCTATTCATTTAATCTGGCCACTACGATTTGAGTTAGTTGTATTGTTCAGCATTTAGATTTACTCACACCTACTTTAAAAAGATGTTAAATTACAGTTCGAGTGTGGAAATAATCTGTTTCATGTGGACTGGCCATGGCCCATGACACCCCAGTCATGTTGTAGGAAGCTTCATATATGCTCAAGGAATGTTTGAAAAACCTATGGGTCAAAGGTTGGTTACTTTTCAGTTTTCTTGGCTGTATCAGGAGTCTCAGGAACTGCAGCTTGCAAGGACAGATACCTGACTTCAGCAGGATACCAAATCTTGCTTATATGTAAGTTTCGACATTTCTCTTGGATACTAGGAAGCTAATCATGTGACCTTTGCTCCTCTTGAACATTTTACTGTGATCTCAGTTAAGTTGTTTCTTCTCATGTTGAACCCTTTTGAAAACACTATATCACTGCTATCCATGTATTTTGCTATGGGTGGATAATGAGTATTTGTGTTCTAAGTGATGATTGCTTTCAATTTCCAGAGATCTCAGTGCAAACCGGCTTAATGGTTCCATACCACAAAATAAACTTTCCGAAGATATCACAACCATGTAAGATACTTAATGTTCCATCCATCTCAGTAGTATTCTCTTTTGGTTGTACTTTCCGAATGGTATAGCATTACTAACAGTTTTCTGGACTTCTTAATACTAATCTCCATTATAAACTATGCAGTGATTTCTCGAACAACGATCTTACAGGGCCTATTCCTCTCTACTTCTCGGGCCTTCCTCATCTTCAAAGACTGTGAGTCTTCTATGAATTTTCTTTCTTCCCCTCTCTCCCCTTTTTCCACCTATTATTAGTTTGTCATGCCGGAAAGTTTTTTTTTTACTAGTCTTTTATTTTGCGTCTGCTTTTTCTTCTTTTCCTCCACATGATTTGTAGATGTTGATGCTCATTTGTAATTATGTAACAAGACAAATGAGTTTACTATGTTAATCATTCACCATTGCAGGTCTCTTGCAAACAATTCATTAAGTGGTTCTGTTCCGTCTACTATTTGGCAAAATAGGACCTTCAACCAAACTGAGAGACTTATCTTGTAAGACCTGAAAGTAAAATGCATTGTTTCCCATGTTCTGTGAATGTGCATAATTTAGTTTGCTCTTTTTACGATGTAATTGTCACATTTTGTTCTATACTTGAATAACGTTTTCTAGTTCAAGTTATGTGATATAAGTTCTTATTGGCGTTCTGTTCTCTGGTACTGCAGGGATATGGAGAACAATAGCCTCTCAAACATTTCAGGCAGTCTAAACCTCCCTGCAAATGTCACCCTTAGGTTTGCAAATATGCTTACAGTTTATTTTCGCGTTGGTACATTTGCTGAGACAAAATTGCAGCATAATATGTTCCCTTCTTATATTTTTCTTTAACAAAAGATCGATTTTGTATAGAAGCATAGCAGTATTATTTTCTAATTATGTTGCTTTCCTCTGGCTTTTACTTCTTGAAACAACTATCAGGCTTCGAGGAAATCCTATATGCTTGAGATCAAACATGGCCCAATTTTGTGCATCTGAGAGTGAAGATCTCATTAATGTCCAGACCCTAGCAATTGCCAACGATACCTGCTACAGTCAGTCATGCCCGCCACCTTACCAATATGCTCCAGCATCTCCAGTACCTTGCTTCTGTGCTGCACCTCTGCTTGTTGGATATCGGCTGAAAAGTCCTGGATTCTGGGATTTCCCGCCATACATCGATCCATTTGAGGTGTATCTGACCTCTGGTCTCAAAATAAAGCTTCATCAACTTGACATTGATTCTTTTGAATGGCAAAAAGGCCCTCGATTGAAGATGTACTTGAAGATATTTCCCGTTTACATTGACAACAACTCTTCTCTTTTCAATAAAAGTGAGGTACTACGAATTCGGAGCATGTTCACAGGATGGACGATTCCTGATAGTGAGGTTTTTGGACCTTATGAACTTCTTAACTTCACACTATTGAACCCTTATAAAGACGGTTTGTCTCCTAAACCTTATATCTCATGTATTGCTTAAGGGTTTTGATATGACGATTGTAGTGATAAATATTCCTTCATATTTTTCACAATGTTTCTGATGGGAGAAGGTTGTGAGCATTGGATATTTGAGCTTCCTGCATGGGTAAAGGAATGATCGATACACCTTACATATATGCTGCATAGTTAATGTGGAACATAATTGGAGCTAATGAGCTTAAACTTGTGCTGCTTGATCTCTGTCTCTCTTCACGGATCAGTATATTGTGTTTAGTTTTGAGCTTTTCCTCTATGCTCTAATATTTTCTTGCATTTCTAGACCTGACACCCTTCTTAGTTAAGTCTGCTGGGTTAAATATGGCATTGTGCTGTTCTTCTTTTGCACATGCAGTTATGTGCACATATGCGTGTGCTTGTGCACACACGTTATCATGGGAAAATCTTCGGACGCTTGCATGTGGCATGTTCTTTAGGCTTATTCTGGGGCCAAGTGGTCATCACCTGTTCTTCTCATTAAGGAAATAGTTTCTTGTTTGGAGCCTGGGGAGTCTGGACCAAAGGATATATAGCCAGCTTGGAACCCTACCTGATCTAAAAGCCTACGCCAATAGGTTGGCCCCAATAGTTTGTCAACTCTTCAAATTTTACCAGCACATGCTAACAGACCACTAGAGTAGCTCCGTGCCAGTTACTTCGGTGGCTGGAGTATACTGATTTTTGGCACAACAATCGGTTTGCTATAGCGGCATAATCAAGTTGTTTGACAGCTGTCTGGGGTTCTCTTGGCCTCAAAGGCACCCAAATATTCATAGCATATGCCATAAGAAAACCATAAGATGCCTAGTCAAACTACTTAATTTGTATGCTGATGGACATGAGATGTTGTTCCATGACTTTGACTGGGCTGTGCTTCTAATTCTTATTTCCAGTAATTCCCTACTCTTCATCATCTGGGCTAAGCAAGGGTGCACTAGCTGGCATTCTGATAGGGGCAATAGCAGGTGCAGTTACATTATCTGCAATTGTATCAGTCATTGTCTTCAGGTCGCAGAAGAGGAGGAACCTTGCATCTTCAAAGAGACGTAAATGTGAGTATCATACAGTTACCAGTGTATGTTTATGTATCAAGATTTTCCATTATCTTGTCCCAGCTACTAGGTGTCACCGTGAACTTCTTGATTTGTTTCTGCAAGAAAGATATATCGCAGAACGAAGATTCGAAGGCTATCCTCCATTGTACTGGGTTGCATTATTGTAATTTTTATGGACAAAACAAATATATATTGGACTGTGACGAACATCAGACTTTCTAGTTGGCTGTTGTACAAATGAACTTGTGAGCTGGCATGTTTTCAATTGTAACTTTCCTCAGTGTTATTTATTATAAATTGGAATTTATCAGTTATGATTTAGTTTCAGCTTCTTGCACAATGTTTCGATTTCACTAGATAGTTTGGGACTATCTTGCATATGTACACTTTGATCACAGTAGTAAAGGCTCTTACCTTTGAGACATCTGATCATATTTTTTGTCATATGGCTAGGCTTTGAGGTTATAGTGGTTTTTATCTTCATGCAATTTTTTTCTTGCAAATAGAACTTTAGGCTTTATTACAAAGAATATTTCTTATCAATGAAAGTTGATATAGGTTAAATGTTTCTTCAAGCATGTTCTGGTTCAGGTCTTTGCTTATTTGGCACCCTGTTCTTTAGTTGCCCTGCAGGAACTTTAGGCTTCGAGGTGAATGAAAGCATGATCTTCTCGTATTGCTTGCTTAGCTCTGAGATCATGTCCTTCTTCTGCATCTCTTTTCACTACCTAATAATATCTGAAAAATTCTCATCGAGTATGGTCTTTTGCTACGCAAACTTTGGCACCTGGCATTTACATTATGACTGTTAGCAGCAAACTGAAGTTTTGAGAGTTGATACCTTTTTCCTATGGTTCTAATAGTCTTATGGCCCTTTGTATGGATATTGTAGTTCTTAGGGCTGTCACTAGTAAAGTCAAATTAGTAATAAATTTACTCAAAGGAGTAAATGAAGACATGTACAGGTTCATCATAAAACACTGGTTTCACATTGTCTTTATGCAGCTTCTAGGATGCCAATCAAAATTGACGGTGTGAAAAGCTTCACTTATGGAGAAATGACACTTGCAACAAACAATTTCAGTAACTCGGCTCTAGTTGGACAAGGAGGGTATGGAAAAGTATACAAAGGTATCCTTGCTGAGGGCACAGTTGTGGCCATCAAACGTGCACAGGAGGGATCATTACAGGGTGAAAAGGAGTTTCTTACAGAAATAGAATTACTGTCGCGGTTACATCATCGGAATCTTGTGTCTTTGGTTGGATATTGTGATGAAGAAAGTGAACAGGTACCTTTCTATTATGTGAAACTAGTTCATTCTCATAAGTCATATCCTTCTGTCTTTTCTCAATGTTGCTTGACCTAGAACTAAGTTGAATATTGCAGAATGAAATGACTGACTTCTACGGGCAAAATGAATATTCAATGCCTATCCTACATATAGAAATTGAAATCTAAGGAGCTGACTTAGTAACATGCGCGATGGAACTTCAAGATGACAATGAAAAAGAGGCACGGGAGAAATCCCAAAATTGAAGCTTACTGCAAAGTAGCACATAAAGAACCCATACTTCTTACAAGACTTTGTGTTAATTACCTGAAATCGAGTGAGCATTGTTGAGGGTAATGTATGTTGTGCTTTACACCGTTCTCACAAATGTTTTAATTAATGTGTGTGTGTGTGTGTGTAGATTCACATATTTGTATAAATATGTATCTCTCTCTGTCTCTCTAACACGAAATCTAGCTTACCTAGTCCGCCAACAACAAACACATACACACTCTTATATGGGGCTGATCCATTTTGAGCGTTTGATAAGACGCTACTTTAATTTTTTATTTGTGATCCAGCCGTCCGCTGAACATCGCAGATGACTGAGATCACACTTTTTTTTCTTCTCGCTAGCCCACTCTTAGAGCCAGCAGACTATCCATTTTCTCAATATTCCCAAAATACACCTGCCGCTTCCTTAAGTGCCAAAAAGAAAATAGTCCATGCAGCTCGATCCTGCAACAAGCGGGCCGTTATTCATTTTTTTCGGTTTCCCTTCTTCTTCCTCCCCTTCCCACCGTACCACTCCACCCACCCCACACACACAGAACACTCACACACAAACACAAATAGTCACACACACACACACAGAACACTCACACAATCAGTCACACACTCGCCGTCACACACACAGATCCAAAAAATGTGTGTTGTGTCGTGTGTCTCTGTGTGGTTCTGTGCGTGTGGAAGATGGTGGTGGTGGTGGCTAGTGAAGGTTGGTGGTGGGTGCCCCGTTGGGGGGGGGGGGGAAGAGGAAGAAGAGATTCCATGCTGCCTGCTTGTTGTTGGAGCGGGCTAGAGAGAAGCAAAAGAAAAAAAAATGTGTGATCTCAGTCCTCCGTGATGTTCAGCAGACGGCTGGATTAGAGTTAGAAAAATAGCATTTTATCAAACGCACGAAATGGATTAGCCCCCCACTTGTATACATGTGTATAGATATGTTATTCAGCATTATCGAAAGAGGGAAAGAAATAAATTAAACTCCGATTGTGAATACCATATGTTGCACATCATCTTTATTGATTATCACTAATCATCATCATTGTTGAGCATCACCGAACTCTTATGCGATTGCACCACCTCAATCCTCTTCGATCACCGTCATCACTTTTTAATGATAGGCTGAGGGGGATGACAAGGTGATTACGGCGTAAGGCCGGTTTCTATAAAACCTTATCATTTCATTTCATTTCTCTCGGAGAGTCAACTTCTCTTTCTTTGGATGTCCATTAGATATCCATTTCTCCAAGTGCTACTCTTTTACTTACTATTTTTAACGTGGGTGGGGTTCTTTTGTCACATCTTAAAGGTAATCTGTGGAAAAGGATAAGTTTTTATGTGAACGGTGTATTATGTGTAATGTGGATCATTTACTACAGTGTTGTGATTAGGGGTGAGCGTTTAAACTGTTCAAACCAATCCAATTGGTCAAACCGAATAGACCAAACTGGCCAATCACAAACCAATTTAATAAAACAATCGGTGGTGGTTCAGTTTTGTTTTTTCAAAACCGTTCTAAACCGAACAGAACCTAACTTATATATATGCAATTATATATACTTGAATTTTAATCTAATCCTAGTTATTGGCTAGTTTTTACCATATTTATATTTAACCACAACTGATATAAGTAAATTATACCTAATTTCGAAAGGTAGGCTTCTAAAACTTGTCATCATGTATATTACAAGAGGCCCGATAATCAATGGAAAGGCCCAAGTTCAAAAATGACTACAAGCCCAAACCAGTGAATCAGTTAATACCAATCCGTTTGATCCTTCCAAACCGTTGAAACTGAACCGTTCAATTACGATTTTTTTTAATATATCGATGGTGGTCGGTTAGGTTTTATATTCGGCTTCCAAACTATGAACTGTACCCCTGGTTGCGATGACGCACGGGCATTTTTGTCCATGCATTTTTCTATCTGGGTGATAACGAGAACGGTTGGAGACCTTAATTTGGTGGTCTCTTTTTTTAAGGTGGCAATGCGGAAGTGTGCTTAGGGAGTTGAAGCCTGTCTTTTGCTTTTCTGTTTCTCAGGATTTGGAGGGAAAGCAATAACAGTGTTCCTCAAAATGCGCGGAGTGGGTGCATAACATGATTAGTCATGGTTTGCTAGCCCTTCTATATATGTTTTTTTGGTATACTATAGATGAGTCTTTTGGAGTACTATGGTTGCTACTAAGTCACATGATTAATTCGGGTTCTTTATCTTTTGCAACATAGGGTTTAGATTAAGTAGATCTAAGAAAAGAAGGACCGCAACTCTAGCAAGGCAAGGAGAATGCTGGGAAGTGAAACAGAGTTGGAAGAGAAAAGGTACCTATGAGGGCAATTTTTCAGCATGTTAGATTATTGATGTATGACGCATGATGAGAGAGAGATTGAAGACCCAAGAGGTACCTATGAGTGATGAGAGTGGTACTCATTGAAGTAGAGAAGTGCTCCTGCAGTGCTTCCCAGCCATAGAACTCCTACCAATGAAGTATTTCTCTAGGGGTAGTTTCGAAGCTGGCAATTCTTATTCTTTAGAATTAGACCACTTAGAAGCAGCATGTGGATAAGAATTGTGTGGCCAAAATGTGAATGAGGACATTCTCAAGACGGTGCAGATGGTACCAACTGGAGAAAAGATGAGGAGAATTGCTTGAGATGGTTTCAACATATGCTAGCTTGAACCTTTCTAAGCCGCAGTTTGTTGAGTAGGAAATATGGGCGGAACAAAAAAACCATGGTAGAAGTAGTGGTCGACTTCAGGACATATATTAAAAAAACAACTCTTAATAGGTGAAAGTAGAGGAGAAGTATTTGTGTAGATGACCTCTGTTAATTTGGGACATAGGCTTACTGAGTTGAGTATGGCCACACAGATTATTCTTGTTTTTGCGTGAGCAATGTGAGCAGTTATCTGCCTCTGTACTAGCTATGGAAACTTTTATCCTGGAACTGGAAAATGGAAACTAAAACACATCCTAAAATATCATGCAGATGTTGGTTTATGAGTTCATGCCCAATGGCACCCTGAGGGATCACCTGTCTGGTACGTACATCTTCTAAACTCTTCTGAGCTTCTTGTTAAGTTTGTGTTGTTTTTGCATTTGTGCAACCATAATTGGATCTAATACCGAACTGTAAAAGCTTTGTGTTTATTCTCAACCTCATGTCCCTATTCCCTGGGACAGGCGGTTTTTTCTTTATTTGTTCATTTATTTTTCTTTACTTCTTTTTTTGGGTGTGGGGGTGATTGCTTGTAGAAACTTGAACCTGCATGAATTATGTATACCTATTCTGTTTTCCACATTGGCGTTGGCGCCTTAAACAAATTGCTCATGTTCGTGATGTCACGCAGCCACAGGAAAGTCAAAAGAGCCTCTAAGTTTTGCTACGAGGGTGAGAGTTGCTCTAGGTTCAGCCAAGGGCATCCTCTACTTACATACGGAAGCGGATCCGCCAATATTCCATCGAGATATCAAGGCGACCAACATATTACTGGATTCTAGATTCAATGCAAAGGTTGCTGATTTTGGACTTTCACGGCTTGCTCCAGTTCCTGATTTTGAGGGGACTCTGCCTGCCCATGTATCTACAGTTGTTAAGGGGACTCCAGTAAGTTATTATGGACTAAACGGTGAACCTCAGAAATTATGGACTAAACCCGTACTTGTTTCTTTTGTACCTACTTATCTTCTAGCTATTATGCAGAAAACAAGCACCATGCATGAAATAGCTGCTACTTACCCGTGTCCCAACCATATTGGGTACTGACCTTGAAGTTCCCTTTTATGGTTTGTAAAAGATGAAAAGAAGCTCTAACTATACATGATTGACAATTTGCTATATGAGAAGTCATCGAATCTATCACATATATCATTGGAACTTGTCTAAAATATTTTCTGACACTCGTATTATCAAGTGGGAACTTTGGTATCCTCAATCTCTCCCAAATAGTATTAAAAGCAAGACTGATCCAAGTCTATCAATAGGAAGCATTGGTTTTTGTTTTTTCATAGTTTCGCTAAAAAGTACTTCCCTTGGCATTTCTAAATGATAAGACCTCAGTAAACTGCCGACTCACCAGCAGCTTCTTTGCAGGGGTACCTTGATCCGGAATATTTCCTCACTCATAAGTTGACAGACAAAAGTGATGTTTATAGCCTTGGTGTTGTATTTCTGGAGCTCCTGACAGGGATGCAGCCAATCTCACATGGAAAAAACATAGTTCGAGAGGTATAAATACGTTTCCTGTTTTGAAGGCTTTGATGCATTAGACAGATCATGCTGACTGGTTATTATGTCAACTTTGAGTCTCAAATTATGCGACAATACCTGACCCAACTGCATATGTCACTTGGTCTTCCACCACCTCATGTCTTTCTCATCTGCATTAGGTCAACGTTGCATATCGATCTGGTATGATTTTCTCAGTCATCGACGAACGGATGGGATCCTATCCATCTGAGTGCGTGGAGAAGTTTGTAAGTTTGGCTCTCAAGTGTTGCCAAGAAGAGACAGATGCCCGGCCTTCAATGACTGACGTGGTTCGTGAGCTTGAAAGCATTTGGCACATGATGCCAGAGTCTGACACCAAAACAAGCCAGTCATCGACCAGTGACCCTGGAAAGATTGTGTCTCCCCAGCCTTCATCCTCCATGTCGAAGAATCCTTATGTTTCATCAGATGTCTCCGGCAGCGACCTCTTAAGTGGAGTCATTCCCACCATTACTCCCAGATGATAGTATTATTTCCCTTCCGGCGACCTCCTTTTTGGGTGTTGATGGTGGGAGAGGTTTCATTCCGGTACAGTCCACGTAGTTTTGATTGTATCTTGTATAAATAATAGGCTTGATCATTTTAGTACCAAATAATTGCCGCTATCTTGTCCGTAAACTATTCTAAACGAAATAGAAGTTACGCTTGTTCCGATGAAGTAATTGAATTGGAGATATTTGAAGATCAATTGCACAAAATTCCTTGTTTGGATTGTAATAAGATGAATTTAACAAATTCTAGCTCAGATTTGAAATGGAGATTTGGTGTGTTATAATTTCTTTTAAAAATAACTAGTCTAAACTAGATTTTTGTCAAATTTCTTTCACAAATGTAACTGCATTTTAGGAGAAAATGATCTTTTTTGACTCCATAGTTGTAGCTAACTTCTTTCATTAAAAAAGGACTCTCTGATTAGTTTGTTTCCATATGCCATTAAATTATGTGGAATCATTTTTTCAGATGTAAATTCACATATAAAATACTCGTTTTTACAAAATCACGAAAACTAAATTTGCACTTTCATGAACTTTTATCAACAAATTTTGAAATTAATGGATTTAAAACATAAAGTACTTTGAAATTCTTCATCCGAAAGTAACTCGTGGGTTCTCCTTTTTCTTTTTCTTCTCCAAAATTATTATTACATAGAGGAGTCAAATGGGTCGGGTAGCCTGCGGGCTGGCCCGGCCCTTTTTTGGGCCCTAACCCTTAGGGCTTGGGCCAGGGCCAGGCCTAATTTTTGAGAAATAGGCCCGGCCCTAAAATGGCCAGGGTTTGGCCCGGCCCGGCCCTCTTTTGGCCCTGACGTAAGAGTTTAACCTAGGGAGATTTGATAATGAAACCTTGGGACTTAAAGCATTTTCAACAAAGAAATAAGCGAACTGAAGCAGTCATCGGTAGGTCTGTACAAATGATGATAACTTTTACATTTACTAAATTATTTTAGTTCTGCTTGTTCTTTTCTCATCTTCATTTCTGTTTTTATGCTGAACACTATTATGCTGACAATATATTAAATTCTCTTTTGTGTTCCCAGTGAAAAGAAGCCGACAAGAATAGCTTACAACCATCCTTTCTGGTGACACTTCAATCCTCAAAACTCACTATGACATTCTCGGGGTGAAGGAAGATGCATGCTTAGAAGAAATCCGTACAAGTTACAGATTTGTTATCCTTAATTCCCATCCTGATAAGATGCAAAAGCAACTGAAACGTCTTACCCAGAGCACGGCACAGGAGATCGGTTTTTGGAGATTCAGAGGGCCTGGGAACTCCTTGGCAATATACAGTCATGTGGAGTTTATGATACCAAGCTGCGGGCGTTGAGACAGGATGCCATTGGAGCAGAAGATGTCACCTTTGAGGATCTGACGGTTGAAGATGCTGGTGATGTCGTGGAGTTTTTTGTACCAATGCCGATGTAGTGATTACTACTCCATCGACTCTCTGGAGTTGGGCGAGATGGGATTTGTATTGTCAAGGGACATGAGTACGATTTCCTTACAGTCACGAAATGCTTTGCCAGCATCTGTTGTTCTACCTTGTGGCTCTTATTCTCTCAAAGTCCGGTTATTCTTCAATGCTGCAAATACAACCTTTCAAAGGGACTATCACCTGTGATTTTAGAGTCCCTTTTATTAGTTTGCATTCTTTTCTTAGGGTCATATTGACATGTTTGTAGATACAATTGAGTGGAAGATCGCAGAAATGCCATGAGAATTACGTTTGTTTTCAATTTTATTGATTTGCATAATAAGAAAATGCAAAAAAAAGGGCCCGGGCCAGGCCCTAAATGTTGGGCCTAGGGCCTGGGCTTGGATCGGGTCCAGATATCCCCAGATTCTGGCCCAGCCCGTTTGGCAGCACCCTTGGCCCGGTCCCGGCCCGTTTTGCTGGAGGCCCGATCGGCTTGGGCTGGGCCGGCCTAAGCCCGGCCCATTTGACACCTCTAATGTTACACCACTTAAAAGGGGTAAAAGGTCATTTTTCATCTCTATTCTCAATTCCCCAATTCACAAATTCTGCACAAACGATGCAGAACATCTTTAATTTGCTACACGCCTTCCAAAAGAATATGGGACTTGACGTCAATAGATTTATAATGGAGAAATGTCTGCAACCAAGAAAGGTACATACGCTCCTAAAAAGTATTCATGTTATCCTTCTTTTTTTATGTTCGAAACTGAATCACATAGAAAATTATATAATATTATACATAAGTCTTGGGTATTTAACCGCCAGCTTGAAGCGTAGCCTTAATACAATCCAGACGTTAGCACAAGTTTAAATAACAGAGCAATTATCAGCAAGGCAGCCTTGTTTTGCAAGCATAGCTGCACATCATTTGAGCTTACGATACACATGCTCAATCTTGCTTGCCTCTGCTCAGCAGCTCTCTCTAATCATGTATTATTAATTAACGTACTATAAATGCGGGAAAAAATTGCCGTTGATTTTGACCACAATAGCCTTGGCATCCAAATTGGTAAGGAACTTTTCAATATTCAAGGCTCCGTTTAACGCATTTTATTTTTTCAGTTTTGTAAACTAGAGAAAATAAACGCATTTGACACACAGTTTTCGTTTTTTTTCTTTCTTCAGTTTAAAAAATTAGTTCTTAAACCAGAACTGTTTTTGAAAACTGCAAAAATGAGTTTTAGTTTTTATTTTGAGACCACCACCCTCCAACGCCGGCAACTACCGCTCACTTATTTTTAAAATTTTTGTCCACCGGCGGCGACTGCCGGTGGCCGGCAGCCACCATCACCGTCGGCCATCGTCACGCCCCACTCAAATCACCACTAATAAAAAATTTTAAAATAAAATCTGGGTAATCAAACACGCACTTGTTTTTGTAAAAAAAAAAATTAAACTGATTTTGATTTTTGTTTTTATTTTTTTTAAATAAAAACACAAAACTGAAAGTGTTGTCAAACAGAACCCAAGTTAGCTACTAGTTGTTGACCATCTCGTAAGCTCCATACTTCCGCCGCTATGGGAGTTGTAGTGCCTATCCTTCCGGTGTAACCTAGAATGAGATTCTGTTGGTAGTCTCTAACAAGTTCCCCAACCCCAGCTCGGCTGAGCATGCTCTTATCACTCTATTAGAGTTGAGCGTGAACCGATCCTGTAGAGGCGGCTCCCATTTGAGCTTTAGTGTGTTTGGATAGTTTTTGGTGAGTGTGTGTGGTCGTTCATAGGAGGTAGATCTGAGCCATTCGTTCATAGGAGAATCCTAAGTTTCTTGGAGGGGAAAAGACCAGTGAATGTCTTGCCAAACCATTCTAGCAATGCTGCAATCCTTTAGGACATGGGGGTTTGTGTCTTCCGAAATGTTTGTTACGCACCGTTGAAAATTTGATGAAATCGGAATCGCAAATAAAGACTTTGAGGCGCGTTATCGCTGTCTTTAAGGCTTTATTTGTCCCCACTCGAAATCGAGTTTGCTAACGGGTTAATAACAAACAATCCTTCAGGATACAACAAAATTTTTGGGAATCTGCAAACAGCAAATTCTAAAATTCTCCTTGGAATTCTCTTTAAAGCAGTGCACGTTTTTTGCTATAATAATTTGCAGAAAGGAAGAGTTTTTGAAAATAGTAAGTAAATATCTTAAAAGAACTGAAAAACATGTTTTTATAAATCTGAAAATGTGTGAATTTTTTAGACAGACACAACTGTTGAAAAATCAAAACAGTTGTAACAGTTAAAAATAACTGATAATAAATCAAAATTTGAATATAAATAAATCACACACCTTTTTCAATAAAACTATTTTTCCGAAAATACAAAATATTTTTCAAAAATAAGTCACGTTTTTCGCGACCGCGGTTAAGTGCTAAGTGCGCCTAATAACGTGCACCTGCATGCCTATAGTATGGAGACTAGCACACTCTAATCTTACCACCAAGTATAAAGTAAAATCATTTTTGCCCTTCTAAACCCTTTTCAAAACTCACTTCCAAACAATATAGGACAAAAGAGTGAGTTGTTTTCAAACAACTCAACTCACAATTTCTAACACGCAGATGGCATAATTTGGGGGCAAATCATGTCGCGGAGATGAAGTCGAATTTTAGTAGAAAGCCTGTTGTTTGCTACGAGCCACAAGAAGTATTTGATTCGGGGAGTGGGAGCTCAAACTACTATCTTTCTCTCCTTTTGAAAAATTTCAAACAACTGCACATTAAGCAAATGACATTCTAACCTGGGTCAAAATGGAGTCAACTCCTTCAAAGTCCAAGCCAAAAAAATGTTCCTCAAACGTGACAAAGTCCAACTTAAACATTATAAATATTGCCTTATACAAGTCAAATAAAGCACTGATGTCGTTAATATTCTATAACTTTTTCCTTCTTATCTCGAGTCTTCTTTGAAACCATACTACAAAGGATTAACTCTTTGTAAATCTCACTGGGAAAGCATGGCATGCCAATCACTTGCCCATGGAGATGCATTTAGTATGAATGCTTGCTAGGTGACATGCATGCGATACCACACCACCTTATATAATCAAACTATAAATTAAGACAAGATATGTTTGTCCCGTCTCTTCTATTCTATCTCTCTCACTTAATGCTATTTATGTTTTCTCATTATTAAAGGATAGCCTTAAAAAATGACATCATTTTGGTCTAACCACCCTCAATTCATTTTATGGATGTATATGGCATAAATTTACTTAGAACTCTTTTTTCTTTCTTATTTTCCGTTAATCATACTGTTTTCAAACAAGACCACCCTCGCCAAGCCTTTGTTGAACTTCCAATTCTGCTTATGTATTACATTTCAACTTTAATGCATTAATAACTAAATAAAATGGCAACAATGTACTACGGGCTCTCTCTTCCTACCTACCTCTACACAATGCCTTTACGCAAGATTCAAATCTATCTTTCTTAAGGATAATGTTAGTATTCATTCTCCACAAAATAATGACAAGTTACCGGTTAGTTACAAGTTTATATTTACAACTTCCCCGAATTCCAGAGCCTACATCGTTATCCTCATTTTCTATTACCTTCATCTTTAGTTTGCACGGGATATGGAAGTTGTACATTCAATGTAAAGCGATATCATCTTTCTTTTGTTATGTATATGCACAATATTAGTATTCAAATCTATACTGCACATTCATTGCGTACTAGTTTTAATCTCGTGCGTTGCACACGAGAGTAACAATTGTCAAAGTAATGATTCAGGAATCTCGTACTTATATGCCTAATAACAATAACAAAATTGACGATGATAAAAAAATAATTAAAAATTATTTTCACCTTTTTATATGAGTTTTTCTACCAATTTTGTCGTTAAAAATTAAGCAGAGTAATAATTGTTAGCTTTTAGCAATAAATGAAGATGAAAAATAATATATGAAATGATTGAAACAGTTTGTCCCGAGTAATAGCAATAATAGTGATTAAATATAGTAATAATAATCCGTGCATTGAGATTTGTATTATTTAAGGCCATCAAGAAAAGAGTAAAGATATGTAACAAATGATTGAACATAAAATTGGAGAGTAAACTACATGTTAAACTTGTAATGAAATAAAATGAGGGAGATTATATTAGTTAGAGAGAAAAACTGATAGAAAATATGAAGCTTCCCTAAATAATAGAGAAAATTAAAGATTGAAGAGAATATATGGAGAATTAGTTTTGGCAAATCTTAGGAATGAATGGAATTGCAAGATATAAATAAAAATTTTAAGCAGGATGTTTCACATAGAAGAGAGAAAAATGTAAAATCTATTAGTTGGTTGAATTTTAAATAGTAAAAATGTATTCAAATCAAGTTGAATGAGAGAGATTGAGAGAGAAAAAAAGAATGCAAATCATTATTACAAAAGTTAGTGAATTCAAAAAAGCTTTCAAAAAGTCAAAATTGAAAAGTTCACGTGACAAGCTAAAAGATGTCCACGTAAGCAGTGACGTTGGCCTCTATCAGTTTCGGCTTTCAATAATATATAGATGCCTTCGATAATATAAGCATCAAATTAGCGCACGACAATAGATGTAAAGAGGCCCGGTTGACCCTATGGCAGTCTCGGTCCAAGAGGTAATTGGACGCACACCGAAAATGGGCCTATATTCAAAGAAGTTTTGCCAGGTGGGCGGCCCATCTGCACAACATTACGTGACGTAAGCCCACACGTAAAATGACCCACGCGGTCCAGACCACATTGACTCCCAGCCTCCTATATAATGGCACCATCGCTTCGCCTTTAGGGTTTTGTGTTCGCTTCTCAAGAGCCGCTGCAGTAATCCATCGAGAGTTCGCCATGGGGAGGAGTAAGCCCATCTATCTTTCCTTTTTGCCGTTGATGAAAAGAAATAATTTTCCGCATGTGCATATCAATTGTTTGACAAAGAGATGATTAGTTGAAACGAAAGTCTTTTGGATTTGATCTGTGTTGTAAGATTGTATATGTGGTTCTTGTGAACACTGTTTCATGAATTTTAATATGTAGGATTTTGCCCTTGAAGATTTTTGGTTCATTTTCTGTGTGGATCCGATGGGAACAATTTATGGTTGAAGTGCATGCGTTGCCGATTTGATTGGTTTAGATTATTTATTTATGTTTTCAAAGCTTGACGTAGGAACATATATATTTTGAGCTGCGTTTGCATGCCTTTCAATTGTTTCTTTTTGCTTAATTATTCTCACATTTGAAGTCAAGTTGAATTGGATTAAAAAATAACACCAGAAAAATGGTTGGTTGGTTGCCTTTGGTTATGCATTTGCCTTTTCATATATTTATTTTTCTGTGTTACTATGTTACTGTATGCTTACAGGTGAATTTCTTTTCAAGTTTGCTACCTCTTCTTTTTTAATTGTCACATAATATGGCTGTTCAGTTCTTGTTTCTTTTCTTTGTATAAAGTTTTTTGATAAGATGAACAGTGGTGTGAATTTTAACTACCATTTGTGTTGAGAAGCTTTTACTTTAGTTGATATAAACATGATTTCCCTCATTCTGGATTTGTTTTGCCATTTTCTGCTTTTATATGTTTTTGGTGTTGCATACTTATAGAAATAGTTTAATTTTTTTTTCTCGTTTACCATGTATACATAAGTAGCTTGTCTTAAAGTTGATTTTGTATATTGAAATTTCTCACATGATTAGAAAATTGTTGAATTCAGCTGTGAAATCATGATATTCTCTGGTCACCCTTTTAAGACCTGATATATCATTTGTCTACCTGGAGGCATTTAAAATGTTTGGGATTTAGCTCCACTGGTGGCGCATCATTAAGTAGTCTATTTTGTTGGCGATGCCATACTGCCAACTGCATTTTACCATAAGGCGAGAATCTCATGTTGATATCATCTATAATGTACTGGTATCTTGTTGATTCATGTTAATTTTTTCAGGACCTGCGAGGTGTTATCGCCAGATCAAGAACAAGCCCTACCCAAAGTCTCGTTACTGCCGTGGTGTGCCAGATCCCAAGATTAGGATCTATGATGTTGGGATGAAGAAGAAGGGAGTCGATGAGTTCCCCTTCTGTGTGCATTTGGTTAGCTGGGAGAAAGAGAATGTCTCCAGTGAGGCCCTCGAAGCTGCCCGTATCGCATGCAACAAGTATATGACCAAGTTTGCTGGGAAGGATGCTTTCCATCTAAGGGTAAGGGTTCACCCCTTCCATGTTCTGAGGATTAACAAGATGCTTTCATGTGCTGGGGCTGATAGGCTCCAAACTGGGATGAGGGGTGCTTTTGGAAAGCCCCAGGGCACTTGTGCTCGTGTAAGCATTGGTCAGGTCCTTCTCTCTGTTCGTTGCAAGGATACCAATAGCCACCATGCTCAGGAGGCCTTGCGACGTGCCAAATTCAAGTTCCCTGGCCGTCAAAAGATCATTGTCAGCAGGAAGTGGTATGTATTGAGGAATATTTTTGAAATTATAGGTTTTTCATACTATACGTTGCTGTAGCTGAATAAATTTGCATAAAGCTTTATAATATGTTCGATATATAGCTAGTGCTAAATGGTAGATCTATTGCTACAACTAATTACCAAGATTGGCTTTCTTCTCATTGTTATGTTGCATCTTGTAACCACATTTTTGTTGGGTTTTGTGTGTAGAGATTTATTTATCTAATTTCGTGTGCAGCGTTAGAGAGATTCATTTATCACAGTTTAGAGCCCTTGATTCATGCTTATATCATTATCTTGGGTGGCATGTTTGTATGTCATTTGAAGTGCATATGTAGAAATTTTATTCATCTTTGCGTGGTGTAATTGTAGGGGATTCACCAAGTTTAGCAGAACTGACTATGTTAAATGGAAGTCCGAAAACCGTATTATGTCTGATGGTGTCAATGCCAAGGTATGTTTTTCATTTCTGGTTATCAATGTTTTGGACTTGGATATTATCGGGACTGCTAACTGAGAACTGACTTTATTCCTGCAGCTGTTGGGTTGCCATGGACCTCTCGCTCGACGTCAGCCAGGAAGAGCTTTCCTAGATGCAGTTGCATAAGGACATTGTTGGTTGAAGTTAATTTGTCATCATGCTTCTTTTGATATCTAGCTTATGTTTTGTGTTGAATGGGATCTATGGAACCTACTACTGTTGCAAGTTTTGTTTCAGTTTTAAGCCTGAAGTTGCACAATTTATTCAGACCATTCTATTTGCTTTAATTTCAGAAACATACATTGTGTTCGCTTTACATTTCTCTTATACTGTTGACGGCTTGGCCTTCGTTGCATTGTTTTGCTTCTTTATGGAATTGTTGATATGTTCCCAAACTAGTTAGGCGACTGACTGCTGCCACCGCATTCCAAATTGGATCTGGCTCGAGGACGCCTGACGTGATTAAGAGCCCTACAAAGTAGCTCATATCGTCATAAACTGGGTGTGATTTACTAGACTACCTAGCTGAAAGAAAGGGATAATGCGGTAAGAATGTAATTGTAGCGAAATGAAGTGAGAAGAGTACTGTAAAAGCTGTCCATGATTAGCTGATTTGGTAGAACGAGAAAGAATCGTTGGCTAGACCTTAGCCAAAAGTGGTAGCCAAGGGATAGGGATCTTGGACACTGCGATATAACGTTGTCGTTCGAATTGATTTGAGTTGTAATAGCGGTCCATAAACTCTCTTCTACTTGGTGGAAGCTGCGGTCCATAAACTCTGTTCTACTTGGTGGAAGGTGACGGACAACGGGGGACTAACGCCGATGAGATGATTGTTGGTTTTTCATCAGCGTGATGTTTATCAGATTGATGCTGATGAGATTCACGACTGTTGTAAATATGGACGACAAATCTGACAGAAGTACTGTAGGAGAGAGAGGAGGGGGGCGTTGGTGTGTCGAAAAGGGAATAAAAAACAAAAACTGAATGGACTGAAGAGAAAGATGGAGAACTTAAATGGCAACAATAGTCTACTAGCAAGCAACTTGTTTGATCTTTAGCCTAAAAGGCACCGTAACTTTTGATACCCGATAGTAGTTGGGTACTTGGGTAACAAACTCAAACCTCGCTAGGGACTTAACGTAATCAACCCAAAAGGGAAAAAATGACAACCCTTCGGAATCTAGAGTTGTCTCCGACGATGCCCATGTCGGACCCCAGAGGCTTGCGCATTATTGTGAAGGTGGTTCGTAAATGGAATTTGGTTCGCATCCAGGATAATTAGCCGTGAAAACGAACATAAAGAAGTCATGTCATCCAAGAACAATGCATCACCGTCGTGGCCCTTAATCTCAAACTCACTCAGCCACACCATTTGAATTCTGAAGTAAGCTCTCACAACTTGAGGACAAGGAAGTATTGTAGTCCGACGGTTGTGAGACCGCTGGACCATCTCAGTAGCTATCCGGCAGATTCCACCACAACATAAGTTGAAGAATACTCGTTGCAAAGGTTCTAGTCTAGAACCTTTGCAACGACAAAGGTAATATATTGCCGTAAAAAAACACTGGCGCCCACTAACATAAAGAGGAAAAAAAAAAAAGGATCTTGCTATTGTACATAATGTCGCAAAAATTTGCTATACAATCAAAATCCCCGAATTCAGGTACAGTCGTTCATCAGGACCTTAGGGTTACCAACCTCAAAAAAAGATGAATGGTGCCACTAGTGAAGGGGTGTTTTAGGTTTACGGCAGAAGTCAAATCTGCAGCCATTAAACATTTGCGAGCCGACACAGCAAGCCTATCATGGTATTGCAGTGGAGCCTGTGCGATGCCTTATTGGGCGACACTGTAGAAGTTGGATGCTACGGGCTACAAACCAGCAACATAGCTAGCTGCAGATGAGACTATTGCTCGGCCATTTTCCCCGACAATGCAATGCCATGGCTTGCACACAACAACAAAGCGAAAACGATAAGAGACTAAAGCTAGCTTAGAAGGACCGAACTGACAATATGTGCATCGCAACGTTACTTTGACCATGCAATTAGGATAACCAGAAATTTTTCGTTATTAATCAGGTACCATTAACACATTACCAAAGGTTAGATTTGGCTCCACTATGTACCACTTGAACTAACTTGTAGCAACAACTCGGGTGATCCTTGTACTATACTCATTTTGCCATATTAGTTCATAAACAAAATTTTTATCTATTTTAATACATGACACCGTTTGCTAGAGTGGTCCTTTTCTCCATTTCCGTCAAAAAATATCCGTTTGTGAACCCCACACGAGGGGAACAAAGAAAATTTCAGGCCTATAAGCCTCAAATCATTTCAGACAAAACCTAAACCATACAGATCAAACACATAAGAACAATAAACCCTAGATTTCATAATAAATAGATTCTCTCTTACACACAGATAGAGAGAGCAGAAATGAATAATTGAAAACTTCAATTTTCATTGATAAAACTACTCATCGATCGATTCACATTTTACCCCTAATCATCTACCCAATCATCCAGATCCACATACACATCAACCACTTAGGTCCCTTAACCTACCCCAAAAACAAAATAAAAAGTAAACAAAACACTGTAGGAACGGCACTATGGCCGCCCCACTGTGCTTCTGCACGCGTGGGGCGGCAGCCACTCCAGCGATTAGATTGTAGGTTCTTTGTACTCATCTCTTGTCATGGTCTTTGTTATGGCGTGATCAGTGGGTGGCCGGCGGCAAAAGTGGTGGGAGGATTGTGGCGAAGCGCAGCTCACTGGATTTGCTCGGAGACGGCGACCTCAAGGTAAGTCTCGATCTCGGTCGATCTAAGCAGATCTGCTTGATCATCCTCTTTTCCACCTTGGCCGGAGATGACCGGAATCTCGTCGGTGGTGACCGGAATCTCACCGGCGATTTTGACAGTCATTTTCTAAATGATCCTTCAGCTATATAATTTTCATTCTTATCTGCTTCCTACTGCAAAGAGGTGGAGGACGGGTTTGTGGTTGGTTGTGGTGGCTTTCGTAGTAACAGGAGGCTTGCTGTAGAGGAGATTAGCCTTGGTTTGGGTTTGTTTTGTGGAACTCGTGAGGTGTTGGGAGGGTGGGGTGGGGGGGATAGAGTCTTGGGGGGGGGGAGGGGGGATGGGGTGGGATGAGAGTTCTGTTTGGGAAGAAAAGGGGGGGGGATCTGAGGCCCGGGGGGTAGGGATAGATCTGTATTGTGGGTTTTAGAGTAATTTGGTTCTTGTTTGGGGTGGGTGGGTAGGTGGGTGGGTTGGGGCTTTAGGGCTCTTTCTTGGTTTTGAGCGTCCTGGGTGACTACTTTGGTATGTTGCGGGTGAATGGTGGTTCCTCCGTCCGATATTGTGCGATTTTGGTTGCGGATTTGGTTTGAATTCGATAAACAATAATAGAAGGATGAATATTGTGGTGTTGAAAATCCTTGGTTGTGTGCTGCGCTTGATGAGCCTGGGATGTGTGATGCGCCTTCTTAAACAGTGTGCTCACGCTTGGGTCGTGTGGTTCCCAATTGTTTTGCTATATTGTTACCATCTTGTGCTATATTGTTACCATCTTGTGCAGCGTTGTTTGTTATTTTCTGAAATTATATACTTTGCATGCTACTTTAAGTTGAGTTAAAGTGTAAGATATGTTCTGATCTAATTCAGTTGTAATATGTATAAGTTTATTAGATTTTTTTTGTTACTGTTGACCATTGTTGTCATGTATACTGAGTCACGAGAATGTCGTGATCTATAATATCTTTAAGCTCAACAACATAGCGACTCTTGTAATCGTTGCAAAAACGTTTTATTATCAATGTTATTCTCAAGTTTATCAACAACAAAAAAAAGTAAACAAAATATAGCTACTAACACCGGTCCTAATTCCTGACTTTCCGATTAAGCCCTCTCACCACGGATCATCCTCGCTAGCTGGATATCCTTGGGCATGATCGTGATCCTCTTCGCATGAATCGCGTAGAGATTGGTGTCCTCGAACAGTCCCACCAGGTATGCCTCCGCTGCCTCCTGTAGCGCCACCATGACAGAGCTCTGGAACCTCAGGTTCGTCTTGAAGTCCTGTGCAATCTCGCGGACGAGCCTCTGGAAGGGTAGCTTGCGCTCTTCTGATGCTTTTGGATCTCCCAGAGCGCCACGATTCCAGGCTTGAAATGGTAGGGCTTCTTCACCCCGTCGGTGGCCGGTGCCGACTTCCTAGCCATTTTCGTTGACTCTCAAATCTTGATTTCTCTCTCGTTGGAATAAATGCAAAGGTTTTCCTTCCTCAAAAGCTGCAAAAGGTGTGTTGTTTTGGAGGAAGGGAAACAAACGTGTTGGGGGAAAGGGGAAGTGTCCTTTGTGCCCCTCATGTGGGGTCACAAACATACATTTTTTGACAGAAATGGAGAAAAGGACCACTCTGTCAAACGGCGTAATGTTTAATGATTAAAATGAATAAAATTTTTGTTTAAGAACTAATATGGCAAAACGTGTATAGTAGAGGGACCAGCCGGATGGTTGCCTCAACTAACTTTGTTCCGTACCCTAAGAATTATAGTGGGTCCCGACTGAAGCACCCAAGGGCACGGGCACCACCACACCAAATGCATTGGGAAATCATAAAGGAAAGCAGGAGAGTCCTGCTTCCAACATCACACAATAACACGATGCTGACACAAAGTAACAAACCAACAACGAGAAGCAAAATTTGAAGGTCAAATTGATGCAGCTATGTAAACACAGTACAATTGCAAGGTTTCTAACGAGCAACTGCAGTCAAAAGGCTCAATATCATAACACAGCTTATTTGCAGAAAAACTAGAACATGATAGTGTTCTCCATAGAAAAGGGTACTATTTTTCTTTCTTTTCTTGCAAAAGGTCTTCAGTACCTGTGCTCCAACTTCTCCTTTTCCTTGAAGTTCTGGACATATCTGCACCCACAAAAAAATATTAAACCATCGCGGGACTTAGAAGGATCTATTTTGCATTCTAATCTTAGGACTGATCAGCTATTCTTTCTTTTCACACAGAAGTTTGGAGTCTAGTAGAAAACAGTCCCTGGCTTAAGTATATAGCAGCATTAAGTACAAGTACAAGAACAACTGAAAATGTTCTCTCTTCACACCAAATAATCATTATGTTAATATGCGCATCATGTGAAGTACTCTCTTTATGCTGCAATTATTAAGGAGTTACATGATTGACTTAGTATATATGATACCAAAAAAAAAAAAACATATTTTGCCATTTCCTAATAGTTCGAAAAATATGCACAACACCCGCTGCAAGCTTGTCAGTCAAATAGTAAAAGCAGGAACAACCTATGTTTACAGTGAACTCCAACCAGTAAAGTCTTTACCAAATAAATAAGCAGTAACTGTAATAAAAATAAACAGGTAGGCCACCAAAAGACCTCAAAGTTTAAAATGTTCAACTACAAATATTTCCACCTTATGAATGGTATCTTGTTTGGTAATATGTTATCATCAAATTATTTTACCTTGTTGGACTGTTGGGAACCCCACCCCCCCCCCCCCCCGCAAGGTCTCGGGAAGTTAGCCATTTGCAACCTTACCTCCACCTTTTGAAGAGGCTGTTCCCATATTCTGAATCCATGACCTCCACGTCACAATAGAGCAACCTCGTCATTGTCCGTGGCTAACTAGCCTCATTGACATGAAGCAAATTCACCTTTTCTGAACCATTAATCTATAGCCTGAACAACTTGAAGAGGACTTCCAGACCAGGCGCTGCTAGAGGGACATGCCTCGAACGTCTCGAGAGAATTCCTTCCTCTACCCTTTGGAAATTAATGGAGTACTGCTTATGCATGTACAGAAATTAGCTCTCTTTTCTATCTCAAGGGATAAACCGCGCAAGCCTTTATTTTATCCAAAAAGAGATTAATTTCTAACTGCTTTCCTAAAACGTACTCCGATTGGTATTGCTAAATCAGTGATTGAGGATAAATGTATTAAGTGGTTCAATCACATTTAAAGAGGCTGCTTAGCAGCACTCTTGGGAATTGAGGCAAGAGCAGTTATCTTTTCATTAGATCCAGTCAAACAACAGAAAAGAAGAAAGAAGAAGAAGATGACGAAGATAGCAGTAGACCCCCGCTGATTTCTTCTTCGATCTGAACTTCTTCCCTTTTCTTTTCCTTGGATGTTACTCTTCTCGATCTGTCAGAGGCTAATTTGGCCCGTCTCTAATTCATTCTTTTCTACTTCGTTTGCGTCTTTGACTGGCCAAGGCATACTTTCTTCTCGCCTCGCCTCGTCATGCCTCCTCGCCTAAAGGTAATATTTTTGGGTATCTAAAATGGTGATGTCAGTGTTGTTGAAGGCGAGCCGCGATCACCTCTTCATTGCGGTGGTGGTGGTGAAGATGATGACGATGAGATGAAACTGGAGTTAAGTTTCAACTTCCCCAGGGTAAGGAAAGGGGGAGGAAGATATGGGGCTCGACAGCAGTAATGAATGGAACAAGTGGTGTTGGGCCTGGTTGCAAAAGGTGATCCGAGTGGTGGAGGCATGGTTTAGATGGGTGGTGGTGGTGCCATGATGGACTGTTAGAGAAAGATTTTTAACTGCGACCAACTTCTTCAATGTTTGGTCTTTGAAATGACATAATTCTCCTTTTAAATATGTCTTCGAGGAGAAAACTGAGGGTATCTTGTCCTGTAAAATGATGCAAGTTGAGACTTACCTAGAGCAAGCTAAGAGTCCCCTAGATATACCCGGACCTTGTACACAAACCCCGTCTCTAATAGAGTTTTCCGGAAGTCAGAATCACTACCGAAACTAATAACATTCATTATTATACATGAAAGAAAGATCCTTTTTTGGTTCTCTCTTTAGCCCTATGTCTCTTCTCCTACCAGTAACAGATAGAACATGCCGACAAAAGAAGGCCTTAAGAGATCCTCCTGGCCCTTACATATAACTATGCATCAAGGGAAATGATATTTACACTCCAATTTGAACTAGCCCACTCCATATGGCTTTTAGTGGCACCTTTTCAGTTTAAAGTAAGAAAAGCAGAGCAGGCTAGTTCAAAAGTGGAGTGAAAATATCAATTCCCTATATACCTATATGCAAAAACAAACTTAACCAACACTCACATACACAGTGACCACCCAGCCGCAAAGACCTCCACACAATCCTACGACACAAGCATAGTTCACTAGAAGGATCTTCTCTTCTTAATTGTTTGAATTATAGGCTTCCTTCATTTAAAGGAGGAATGAGCCAATTCATCACAATAAGATCACAGAGCAGTAGGTTACGCCAGGTAGGATAGCTTCTAGACAGCACTTTCCTTTAGGACACATCTCCACCTCCTTCCTTTATCTTTGGAAAAGAAATGCAACAAAAATAATGCAAGAAAAGCCAGTTGTCTCGCTCAAATTACCAAGGCCACCTAAGTCACTGTCCTTGTCCTATCTCATGTATGTTCATATGATCAAGAGGGATAAGTAGTAAGTCAAAGCCATTTTTCATCTTAAACACTCTAGGTAGAACACGTAATCTCTAAGGCAAACAGGATTTTGATCCAAGTAATGACTTTTTATGTTTTAGGTCTTTGATTATCGACACTGACAACTCGGGGTCAATAATTCAATTTCAGTATTCAAAGAAATAAAAAGTCAACGCACAAGTCTTTACGATTTTCATCTGCATTATTCATTTTCCCCCCCTACTAATAACACAAAACCACTTATGTGATCCATGTACCATCCAAAACCGCCATAAACTGTTAAATGTTATTGCAAAGCACCTTAATCATGTGGCTAAATGGCATCCTTTGTGTGTGTGTTTTTTGTGGTGTTGGGGTGGGGGGGGGGGGGTTCAACAATGGGTTCACGACACATTCATGGTTGAATCAGTACGAAATGATAAGTTTAAATTAATAGACTGCTGGAATATGTACATATTTCTTTCCTGTTGTGCACTTAAGTTGTGAGCAGTGCGCGACATGTAAGATAGGTCTCAGAGTCGAGTAGATGAGGAAATAGGTCCAAGATTATAACTCAAGATTTACAAAATTCCTCAGGACCAAAAAGAAGGCATGCCTGGGCCAAAAAGCTCTAATCAATGGGTCATACACTTCTTAAAAAATGGTCAAAAGGTCAAAGGCCTTGAATAAAGGGTCAAAAGGTCAAAGGCCTTGAATAAAGGGTCAAAAGGTCAAAGACTTGAGAGAAAAAGTATAAAGCACAACGATATTCGTTGAAAAGCAATCAAATCAAACAGAAGAAGAAATAGCAACGTGTCTTTTTCTGTCCAGCTACTGTTAGAATTCCTCTCTTCTGGTCTTCCTCTTCTCCTTCCAGTTTTGTTCTTTCTCTTCATTCTTATTCCTACTTCTTCCCCAAGAAAGTAACTGGTACTGTTTGAATTTAGGTTTTTACTCTCTTTATGAAAAATGAATCATGTTTTCTTGCCGTCTTATCATTTCGAAGAAGAAAAATTATATACTTAGATAACTCTTCTCTAGTTGCTAAAACTACTTTCAAAGGTCTAGTTCATTGAATATATATGTTAGCTTTATCTTCTTGGCCTCTGTGTGTGATTTCTTCACAATGATTTATGCTACATGACTTCTTTTAGGGATTTAGTATAAGCCCCTTTATACAAGGAGGGAAACTCTCGCCTCACGCATTTGGCGACCAGCACCCTCACACTGCCTTTTGCCTCAACAATGGTCATAAAGTTCTATGGATGTCCAAGCTCTAGACCTTGGAGAGTTCTATTGTAACAGTGGGTACTTAACCTACCTTCTTCGATAGGTAACTAAAGAATGTAGCATTTACTATCAGTGTAGGTTTTAATAGCGGGCAGATGTCCAAATTATGCCAATTAGTTGCTTCTCTGAATATTTATTCTTTTAAACCCCCAAATCATGGGCAACATTCTACTTGATTGAAACCACTCATATTCCCGAAGCCGTATGTACATTATCCTACCAACTTAAGCCATAAAGCTAGCTAAGACGCGCCTAAACTTGAGGAAGCTTTATATCGTCGGGTTACATAATTCATGTTTGAGCACAAATTCTTGTTCTCCCCGTCAGAGACACTATCCAAAACCCAAAACCAACTGTTTGAGAGCCATAGAAGAAGCGAAGAGAATACTGGGAGAGTAAAATAAACGTCTATTGGTAGTAACCAACAATAGGGAGCTTATAAAATAATGGAAGCGAATAGCCTCAGACTGCACGCAAACTACTTAAAACATCCTAAATTCTACATTTCATAATTTGTCCTCTCTGATTTTTGTGAGTTCATAGAGTGGACTGAATTTTGGTTTTTGGTTTTTACCCTAGTTTGACTTGCCAAAAGTACTTACCTAATCTAAGGTCAAACTGGGGTTGATTCTATCCTAGAACTATGCAAAAAAATCGAAGGGGACGGAATCTACAAAAGAGGGGCTAGTAATTCTTAGTACCTACATCAGTCTAAATTCATCACAAATCATAAACGAAACAAAACACAGCAAGCCCTCAAAATTCCCACAGCAGCATGTCTACCAAAACAATATGCCCCCAACGCTTAATTATATCCATTTGAGCCCGACAGTACGGACCAACGGAATTAAAGGGTCTAAGGACATGAAAAATTCAGTTAACACATATATACGATGAAAAAGAAAAAGGCATATAAAACACATGCAAACATAATTAGCAACCAAAAAATAAATGGGCGTCTGTATGCGTGAGAGAGAGAGGGGTTACGTGTAGACACCGACGAGAGGGGCGAGGAGGAGGGTGGCGCTGATCCAGTTCTCGGAGACCTTGTGGTGGATCTTGCCAGTGAAGTCCTTCCACAGCCCCGGCATCACCTTCTGCTGGAACGGCGACAGCGCGTACACCACCGCCTTCATCCTCACCGGCTGCTTCCCCATCCGATCGAGATGTGGTCGGAAAATCAAATCTTGCTAAAATAGGGTATTGCTGGTTACGAGAGACAGCGGAAGTGGTCAAGAATTGAGAGAGACGCTGATTCGAGGATTTGTTTGTTTCATCAGGTGATCTCTCTGGGCCGTTTTTGGGCTTCTAACTTTCAGGGCCCCGCACGAGTTCGCTACACCTTTCTTCTAGTAGCTCACACTTTTTTTTTTATTTCGGAAGCAATTATTTTGTCTCTAATAAAACTATTATGCCACAAAAAAGGGGATGCGCAAGTAGTCCATACTTGGCATAGTCACACACGGTAGCCCTCGATAGCACAAAGGAAATCGTGTGTGACACTCGACTTGCCGCTTACAAGACGAGTCTGTCAACCAATCCCAACAATTTAAAACAAGCAGTGTATCAACATTGCATAAAACAAAATGCACAAAAAGTAAATTTCAACACAAGGGCAAAACGATCACAAATATTCTTGTTACTTCAATAGTATCATTACAATTTACAAAAGGCTTTATTTGCATCTACAATGTGCAATCTAGCTAGACAGACAAGTTAAAACAAAGTAAGGGACTCTCGGGTATGGATTTCTGGCACTAAGCAACACGACCTCTCAGATAGTACCACTAAGATGATTTTTCTAAGTGACAATAGTAAATATCACTACGTACGAGGAGTCATAGTGCCCTTTTTTAGAGAACTACAACTCGGAATGACTTGAAATTTTACAGGAAAACTTAAATATATACGAGGGTGATCTCCACCAAAATTGAGCAAAAACGCACTCCTAAATCTTCAGATCTTCACGGTTGGCTTTTGGCGTGCATGGGCACTGCAGTTAGGGGCGCAGGCGCTGTGCTTAACGGGCACATGGGCACGAGACTTGAAGAACTTGCGAGGGCGCAGGGGCGCGTGTTAGAAGGGCGCATGGGCACGATGCTAGGCGGGTGCAAGGGCAGCCCATGACATTCTCCCCAACTAGAGCTGTTGACGCCCTCATCAACTTCTGCATGTGGTAGGCTTCAATCTTGTCGGTGTAGGCTGATAAGTTTGCTGCTGGTTCCCAAGTGTTCTCTTCTTCCATATATCCCTACCACTTGACTAGGTACTCCTGATGGCACTTACGGGATGTTGTAATCATTCTATCATTCAAAATAGCTTCGATAACTCGTTTTCCTGCCGTTTTGGGTTTGAGTCCTTGTCTCCTGATTTGGCCCTGGAAGGGTCTGCTGTGTCTTCAAAAAATGGCTTCAACATGCTGACGTGAAAGACAGGATGGAGCTGGCGGCTCCACCAATGAGGCGGATCAACTTTGTAAGCCATCTTGCCTATCTTCTTCACTATAGTTAGGGGTCCCTCATATTTCTGCAGAAGACAAGAGTCTCTACCCCTTAGAAATTTGCGATCTTGTGGCATTAGCTTAACCATGACTTTGTTACCCACGTTAAACTCTTGAGATCTCCTGTTCTTATCAGCGTGTTTCTTCATTCTTCTAACTGTTTTCTCAAGGTAGGAGTGAGCTAGATCTATATTTTGCCTCCATTCTTCGCTGAAGCTTATGGCCCTTGGAGATTTTCCTGTGTTGGGGACGTTTACTGTATGGGGTAGTAACGAATGTTGTCCATTCACAATCTTAAAAGCACTCTTCCCTGTCGAAGAGCTTTTGCGTGAGATGAAACACAGCTGGGCAACATCCAGTAGCTTGACCAAATTTTTCTGTGTTGCACTGAAAAAATGGCGTAGGCACTCTTCTAACATAAAATTGAACCGCTCCGTCTGACCGTATGATTCTGGATGATAACTTGAACTCATCGAAAGTTGGGATCCAAATAACTTAGAGAGTTAAGTCCAAAAGTTTTCAGTGAAGCGGGAGTCCCGATCACTGACAATGTTTTGAGGCATGTAACCCTGCTTTCTTCTTACGCTCCACCTTGTACTGCTGACAAGTAAGGCATGTCTTCACATACTCCTGCACTTCATCCCCCATTTGGGGCCAGTAGTAACATTGTTGAAAGAGAGCTAATGTTCTTTCTCCTCCGCCATGGCCTGCCCAAAGGGTGTCATGACATTCTCGAATCAATGTTCGTCTCAGATCATCGACTCTGAGGACGTATACTCGTCTTCCTTTGGTCATCAACAAACCATCTTCTTGCCAAAACTGTCAAGTTTTACCGCTCTCGATCAGTTTTAGCAGTCGTTGGGCAACCGGGTCCCTAGTAAGGGGCTTCCTGATCTTCTTTCCGATGTTGATGGCAACTCAGTTGTCTGCTCTAACAATAGCATTCATGGCCATCAATGCTACCTGATCTAGTTCGGCTCTTTTGCTGAGGGCGTCTGCTATGCTGTTGGTTGAGCCAGCCCTGTACTCGAGCATGAAGTTAAATTATGCCAAAAGTTCCTGCCACCTGGCCTGTTTTGAGGTGAGCTTAGATCGACTCAAGAAGTGGCTCACTGCAGTGTTGTCTATCCGCACTATGAAGCTAGAACCAAGCAGGTAGTGCCTCCAAACACTAAGACAATGCACTACCGCGAGCAACTCTTTCTCATGAGTGGTGTAGCGACGTTCTGCTTCGTTGAGCTTTCTACTCTCATATGCCACCGGGTGACATTCTTGCATTAGAACCCCTCTTAATGCAAAGTCAGAAGCATTTGTATGAACTTCAAAGGACTTTGACACATCGGGGAGAACAAGTACCGGATCTTCATACATAGCCCGCTTTATGGTCGAGAAGGCCGATTGACACTCCTTGGACTATTCCCAAACTTTGCTCTTCTTCAGAAGTTCGGTTAGTGGATGGGCCATTCTTGAATAATCTCAGACAAATTTCCTATAATAGTTGGTCAATCCAAGGAAAGATCTCAGTTCTGAAACATTAGTTGGCGGCTGCCACTCCTGTATCACTTGAACTTTATCTGCGTCCATCCTTATCTGACCCTGTTCTATCACATGGCCCCGCCCAAGAATTTAATCTTGGTCTGGGCAAAAGTACATTTCGACAGCTTCACGTATAGCTCGTGCTCCCTCAGTCGGGTAAGCACCTTCCTCAAGTGCTTCAGATGCTCGTCCAAGCTGGAACTGTAGATCACAATATCATCGAGATACACCACTACAAAATCATCAATGTAGTCCCGCAAAACTTGATTCATCAAGGTGTAAAATGTGGCTGGGGTGTTGGTCAAGCCGAATGGCATGACCAGGAACTCATACGCACCGTATCTGGTGACATAAGTTGTCTTCGCCTCGTCACCTTTGGCGATTCGGACCTGCCAATACCCAGACTTCAAGTCCAACTTGGTAAACACTCTCGCCATACTAAGCTGATCAAAACAATCGGCGACTGAAGGAATAAGATACTTGTTCCGAATAGTCACCTTGTTTAGCGCCCTGTAGTCCACACACATCCGCAAGGAACCATCTTGTTTCTTCTGGAAGAGGACCGGTGCACCATAAGGAGACTTCGCTGGAGTGATCAAACCCGCATCTAGCAACTCCATTAATTGTTTTATGAGTTCAGCAAGTTCTGGTTGTGACATCCGATACGGAGCTCGGGCGGGTGGCTTCGTGCCTGGCACGAGCTCGATCTCATGGTCAATTGCCCTTATATGTGGCAATTTCTTCGGTAATTCATCAGGCATCACATCTTCAAAGTCGTTTAATATCACTTTAACTTCTTTGGATAGTGGTCCCGATACTTCTTCAATCTCGTCCCACCGTAGCATGGCAAGGTAGGTTGTTTTGTCCCGTTTTAATCCCTTTTTCAACTAGAGGGCTGAGATAGAACACTCTTTCACCCTAGGAGATATAGTCAGGATGACACACGGTTTACTCCCAAGCATGGCCAGAGAGTTGGTGCATGGCATCACTGCGGTCTTCGTGTCACGCAGAAACTCCAACCCAAGAATCAGCTTAAAGTTGTCCATTATGACTACCGAAAAGTTGGTCCTTCCTTCGTATGGGCCAATCTTGATCAAAATAGATCTCGCTATCCCCGCTACTGGCTGTGCGGCAGAGTTGATAGCCTTCACCCGTCTGCACCTTTTTTTAGAGTTAGACCTAGTCTCTCCACTTTGGTGCTAGAAATATAATTATGGGTAGCACATATGTCCACCATGGCCTTGATGGCCTTCCCGTTAACCTTGATGTCCACATACATCAAACATTTTCCTGGTACATCGCCCTTTTTCTTTGGCGGCATGTCTTTAGGCTTTTTCCCAGTCAAGCTCTCTCCAGGGTTCCCAACCGGCGTTGTCACAGCATTACACCACTGAGGAAAGGCCCCGACGACATCTTCCTCTTCATAATCTTGTGCGTCTGTTTGCTCCTCTATTGGTGGATTCCTTGATTGAGAGCCAGATTGTTCCCCACATTGCACCTGCCCAATGTTGTTGAATAAGGCATTCATCATTTGTCGCTGCGGACAGTTAGCGATCACGTGCAGCCCTTGGCACAAGAAGCAACCCTGAAAGGAGGTTTCTTCACTTTTCCGCTGGTGCTAGCGTCAAGCTTGGCTTTGAACCCAATCCACTCTTCTGTTGGGTGGAAGAGTTTGACGCCTAATTGCTTTTACTGCCCCAACTTTGGTTTGGCACTTGACCTGGCTTTTTGCCACCATTACTTATGCTTAAATTCCCTCTCTGAGGGGGTCTCTGTGGCTCGGAGTTGTAATCTGAAAGGCTCTCGGCAGCGATGATGGCTTCGTTAAGGTTGTTCACCTAACGCCTATTAAGCTCGGTGCGAGCCCATGGTTTTAACCCTTCCATGAAGAAAAAGAGTCTGTCGACTGTGGACATGTCACTGATGTCCAACATCAAGGCAGAAAATGCCTGGCAATACTCCTGGCCGATCCCGTGTGCTTGCATTTCAACAACGCTTTCCTCGCGTTAAATGCAGTGTTCTCTGGGAAAAACTGGCTCTTCAGCTTGTGTTTGAGTATATCCCATGTGTTTATGACGCAAGACCCATATTCGATCTCTGCGTACTTCTTCCGCCACCATAACTTGGCATCTCCAACCAAGTACACGGTAGCCATCGACACCTTCGTCGCTTCCGAGTCTACTCTGATGGCTCGAAAGTATTGTTTTATATTGAATAAGAAGTTTTCTAATTCCTTAGCGTCACGGGCTCCCCCGTAACCCTTGGGCTCTGGCACTCGGGGCCTCGATGAGTGCTCTGCACCCCCCCTGCGGGTGTGTTAACCACTGCATGACTAAAAAGCTCCACTCGATCCTGGAGCTCTTGAAATTTAGACTCACAGTTTATACCTTCCACATGTTGTGCATGGTGTTCCACTTGATCCTAAAGCTCCTGAAACTTGCCCTCCCACTCCATGTTCTCAACATATCGGGCATTATCAGTGGCTTCAAGATTCACTTCCAACGCGTCAAGGCGAAGCGAGAATTGCTTCAGGATGCCTGGAGCATCCTGGTCGCTCTTGAACATGTCCCGTATCTGTGCTTCCAAAGCATCGATTCTCTCATTCGAGTTGGCCATAGTTTTTCTCAACAAACTATTCCACAGTATTTTCTTGGCGGAAGCCACGTTCCCTTGGACAATCGCGGCTCTGAAACCACCTGACACACGGTGGCCCTTGATAGCACAAAGGAAACCGTGTGTGGCACTCAGTGTTATTAAAAGCACAGGCGCACCTAAGGCACAAAAGGTTCCTGGAGCCTAGGCGCAAGGCACATGTGTGCGCCTTTTCGAAGCGAGGCACAATATTAAAATAAATAAAAATTAATACTCTAAAACAATAAAATTGTGTAATTAAAAAATAAGAGCATGATAATTAACAAACTTCCAAACACTAGAAATAATTTCAAATTCCATCAAATCGTAATTTAACAAGTTTCTGACATATTTGTTAGTCTTGGTTCATCTAAAGGCTACCTTGGTTATTTCTGTGTGTTAATCTTCCTCATTAGTCATTGGCATTGAGAAGAGCGTTGAGATGATTAACAATCACGAGTTAATGGGGTTTTTGGATTTTTGTAGTAGTCAATAAAATGAGTATATCCATGAAGAGACTGAGCATATAAGTAAGGGACGGCGACGGAGAAGGCTTGGCGACAACCGGATGACTCATCGGAGCAAGGGACGGCGACGGCTAGCTGACATCGGGATTTGAGAGCTGATTGACTGAGTCGTGAAAGCTATTTTTGATTTGGGCATTTTTAGAGTTAGGTTTAGTGTATTAGTGGAGTGGAGCTAAAAAAAAAATTGGAAGATAAATGGACAGTCCACATTTTGTGAGCCTAGCCATGCGCCTCCCACCCCGTTGTGCACCTAGCGCCTTGGCGCCTAGGCTCACTAGGCGCGCGCTGCGCCTAGGCCTAGGCGAGGCACGAGGAGTGCGCGGTGCGCCTAGGTGCGCTTTTTATAACACTGGTGGCACTCGACTTGCCGCTTACAAGACGAGTCCGCAAACCAATCCCAACAATTTAGAGCAAGCAATGCATCAATATTGCATAAAACAGTGCACAAAGAGTAAATTTCAATATAAGGGCAAAATGGTCACAAATATTCTCATTATTTCAATAGCATCATTACAATTTACAAAAGGCTTTGTTTGTATCCACAGTGTGCAATCTAGCTAGACAGACAAGCTAAAACAAAGCAAGGGACTCTCGGATATGGGTGTCTGGCACTAAGCAACATGACCTCCCAAATAATACCACTAAGAGGATTTTCCTAAGTGACAGTAGTAGACATCACTACGTGCGAGGAGTCATAGTGCCCCTTTTTAGAGAACTAGGAATGACTTGAAATTTTATAGGAAAACTTAAATATATACAAGGGTGATCTCCACCAAAATTGAGCAAAAACGCACGCCTGAATCTTCAGATCTTCACGGTTGGCTTTTGGCGTGCACGGGCACTGCAGTTAGGGGCGCAGGCGCTGTGCTTAACGGGCACATGGGCGCATATTGGAAGGGCGCATGGGCACAGTGCTAGGCGGGTTCAAGGGGCAGCCCGTGACACATAGTAATGATTCCACTAGATAAATTTCTCAATATTCAGCAATTGTCAAACAACTTTGCCTCGTAAAACTTTGTTTAGCTATGCACATTCTAAATGCAGACAAAGCCCTTTTAGATCATGACAATATACATATTTGGCCGTGTTGTCCTTATTTTCAACTTACTCAGTTCAATGTTGCTTATAGATTTATCGGACGCTCGTTGTGAATGTCACGTACTATTTTCTTGCCACCCAAAATCACAATATATGTTGATTTTTTCTCATTCTATCAAAATTGTTTCGGTCATCTTTTTGTGGGTTGGGGGAGGGATGCCATTAACTAGGAAAAACAAGAGTAGTAAGCGCAGGGACATTAAACTTAGGTAACATTTGAAAACACTTTTAGGGTAGGTTTGACACTCTTTTTTTGCCTCTTTTTTTTTTCAGTTTTAAAAATTGAAAAAAAAAAGGAGCGTTTGGTAACCATTTTTTTTTTCAATTTAAAAAACCAGTTTTTAAACTGAAGAGTAAAAAAAAAACTCCAAAAACTGGTTTTTTTTTTTTTTTTTTCACTTTTGGTTTTTTTTTTAGACCACCACCACCACCCTCCCACCACCGGCAGCCACCGCCGGAGACTGCCGGCAGCCACCTCCGGCCGCCAGCGACCACCGCCGGAGACTGCCGGCAACCACCACCGGCCGCCGGCGACCACCGCCGGAGACTGCCGGCAACCACCACCGGCCGCCGGCGACCACCGCCGGAGACTGCCGGCAACCACCTCCGGCTGCCGGTGGCAGCCACCTCCTGCCGCCGGCCACCGGCCACCACCGCCGGTGACTGCCGGCAGCCACCTTCGGCCGTCGGCCACCACCACCACCACCGTCGACCACCGCTACGCCCCACCACAGCCATCGCAAACCACAAAAAAAAAAAAGTCAAAATAAAAAGGGTTACCAAACACAAAAAAAAAAACCTAAAAAAAAAGGGGTTATCAAACACCCACTTGTTTTTATAAAAAAAAAAAATTAAGCTGCTCTTTAAAAACTGAAAACCAAAAAAAAAATTTTGTCAATAGTTTTGGTTTTCTGTTTTAAAAAAAACAATAAAAATCAGTTTATTATTATTTCTTTTTACAAAAATAAATGAGTGTTTGATTACTCAATTTTTATTTTGAGTTTTTTTCTTTTATGTGTTTGATTACCCAATTTTTATTTTGAATTTTTTCTTTAGTGGTGGTGGGCGGTGACTGTGGTGGTCTCAAAATAAAAACTAAAATTGAAAATTCAAAACTTCAAATGAGAGTTTTAAAAAACAGCCCTGTCTTAAAAATTAGTTTTCAAAATTGAAAAAAACAAAAATTGTGTGTCAAAAGCGTTTATTTTCTCCAATTTACGAAACTGGAAAAAAATTTAAAAAATAAACGATTTCAAACAGAGCCTTAGGTCTCTTTTCAAGGAGATTAATGAAGTGGTATAGGGCCTCATATCGTCTATAAACTTGCTGCTATAAAAATTAGTGTATTTTGGAAGCTCTCTGGATATTGTTACTCACAGGGTGAATTTTTTTTTAGAGAACTTATTGATAAAATTCAATATAGGTGTTCTGGATTGAGAGGAGTTCTCCTTAACAAAGTGAGTAGAGCCACCCTGGTTACCCGTCCTTTCTGCTCTACTCATTCACCAAATGCATGCTTGTCTTCTTCCAAAACTTATATCTGTAAAAAGATCAATTCGATTCTTGAAAATTTGTGGTGGACAGTTGACACGTCAAGAAAAATATGGTACCCTAGATCAACTAGACTGCCCTATGTGCCCCAAAAGCAGGGGGACGTCGGGCTTAATAATCAGGCTTTGCTCGCAAAGACTTACTAGAGGATCCTAAAAGAACTTGAATGCCTCTTGGAAGGGTGTTAACTGGGAAGTATTGTGTCAAAAAAAAAAACATTTTCAATAGCCCTGAAAATGGTGACTTCTCTTGGGATGAGGAGGCATTCTGACAGTGAAGAAAATTATTAAAGAAGGATTACCATCGCAAGTTGACACTGGATCACAAATTTCTATTCCCAACGATCGATCGATTCCTAATCTTGCAAAACCACCTACCACAAATTCGCAAACATCCATTGATACGGCCAACCTAGTAAAAGATCTTATCCGGAGTAATGCTTGGAATAAAGAACTTGTTCGAGTAGTATTCCCTCCGCTGCTGCAAACCAAGTCCTGGCTATTTACATCTCTGATCAACCAATCGAAGATGCAAGAGTTTGGCGTGACACCAAGTCTAGGGAGTTCTCTATTGCCTCTGCATATTTCATATGCTTTATAACCAAAAAAGAGATCCGCTTAATGATCGGATACTAATGAACCACACTCAAATCCGTACCTCACGAGCTTGGGAGAAATTGTGGGCCTTACCCATTCCTCAAAAATTGATCTGCCTAATCTGGCAAATTTTTTGGGACCGACTATCCTTACTAACACGCCTTCATAAACTTCAACTTGCTACTTTGGATCTTTGTCCACCTTGCCAGAACCTACCTGAAACTGTTGTCTACCTCTTCCTTGGATGCAACTCTGTTCAAACGGTATGCTTTGGACGGTTGGTTGGTGTCCGTACAAAAGATATTAGATCCTCTTTACATGATTGGTTGGTTGCCTGGATTAACGAACGAAACACATAAGTCAACACCTAGCCAAGACATTGAGATTACTTCGATACTGTGGTGCATCTGGATATATCGAAATAAACTAGCTCTTCCTGCACGAAAATTTCAAACCCAATAACATATTTGAAAACATTAGTGTCCTATCCCAGAATATTTCTACTTCTAGAATCTCCGAGGAACCGAAACAATCGGCCAGTGATGACAATAGGGTTAAAAGTTGGTGCCAATAATCATTCACCAGTCAATGCTACCATGCTCTTGTGGAAGTTTAACACCCATATCACTCTGGCTAGCCGTTTGTTTCAACAAAATAACACTGAAAGCTGTATTGGGTATTACTGTACAAATAATAATGGTGTCCGATGTGGCTCCGCAGCAATATCTACTCTAGCCTCAGATAACTCGAATGCAGTAGCAAAAGGGTTACTTATTGCAACTAAATGTGTGCTATAAAAGAAAATGCTACATGTTATTTTACTAGCAAATTCTCCTTTCCTGCTTTCCTAGATGTAGGACGCTGAAGACATCTTTGAAACGCTTGGCCCCATTATATACGACTTTTGTTATATAACTTCAGATTTTCACTTATTGACAAGACATCGACGGTCTATTTAAATGAATTCAGATCTCTGACGGCTTTTACTTGTCATACCCACCTAGATGTCTATCAAGAAAACTGTGTACATGACATGTTGTTGTAAAGGAATCTTAATTTTATGCCATCTTTTTGCTTTTTGTTATTCCTGACCTGTCTCCAACGGAATGTTGTAATTAGGTGTGATTGTACTTTTTTTTTTATAATCATCATGACATGTCATGATTAAATCTTTGTCTGTACTGCACCATAAGATGCAAAACTCTTGTAACTATCTTATCAATGCTATTCTTCTATATATATATATATATATATATATATATATATATATATATAAAACAACAACCAGTATATCATATCCTAGGAGCCTATTTTACAAGATTCAACGGTATTACATGGTCCGAACCATGCACTATACTTGATATGGATAGACATTTGCCCAGCCTGTTGCCTACCATGTAGTAGAAGAATAAACTAAAGTAGACTAGAGAATGCAGCTTCCCTTAAAGCCACTAGAATGTAGTTGTCATGCTCACTGAATGAAGCTGTAATAACACTGCCAACAATCCTGGCCTTGCATGTAATTTGCTTCACAATCTTCTTTTGATTTTAAGAGAATATAAAACTTAGAACATGAAACAGGAGCAATGTCAGTCATAAACTTATAAATAACTTCCCACACTAATCATTTGAAGGTCAATAACAAATAAATCCAATAATTGTTCTACTTTAACAACAGCAAGCAAGTACAGTCACAAAATCTGTAAGAAATGTTGTTCTCTTTCTTCTCCTCGTCTCTGATGGCAATCAAGACTCCTGCATCCAAGCTCACCTGCAGATTGTTAAGCCAGACTTGGGGGAGCTATACACGTTGGAGATGCAGCCAGGGTTTAATATGGTAACAATTGCTTGCAAAATGAATGGCGCTTTCAAAGATCCATCACTACCAACCAGTTTTAGCACGCTTCAGACCACTTGAACCAAAAGGAGAGACGCTACCCCTTGGCTGAGGACTTTCTTCTCTGAAATTCGAATTTAGCATAGCAAGTTCTCTTAGTTGTTGCCTCTTATATAGATCGAGTGACTCGTCCTGCAGTTCAGGAGGTAGGAAAATTAGTTAATTTCTAAGACCAGGATGGTGAGTAGGATTATAATAGTCCTCAAATACCACCAGGACACATGATGAACAATTATACTAGAATGCATGTATATTAACCCTACTCATTGACTTGAAGGATAGCTACTAGAATGCATGTATATTAACCCTACTCATTTTATTGTCAAATGGAAGTCTGTAAATTCATTTACAATGACTAAAACATTGTAGATCATTCTAATAGGTCTGCAACAAAATGGTTGAAAACTCAAAGAGGCAATGTAGTTCTTATGATGCAATTTCTGATGAGAAGGGATGTAGGAAACTCAAAAAGGTAGTTCTTAATGGTCAAACATCCTGAAAGAGTGCAGCGAGGAGCAATTACTGTGTAAAAGATCCCTCCAAAAAGAAACCGCAAAAGTGCAAGTCTATTTCGACACACAACTATGCTTTTCCATATGCAACTGTTGCTAAAGAGTGCATTCTGAACAGACCATAAAACTTAGCAGTAAAATAAGTTGTGGGTGTATCGGGGTATGGAGTTAGACATTCGCCAACACCCCCACCCCTCTCCCGCACCCCCCTGCGCGCTAAAATGTTTGTCTTTCTGACCTGATATACCTGTAATGGGCTCCAATCGAGTTTTATGTGGTTGTGGAAGGCGGGCCCTTTTCTGAGAATTCAACGAGGCAAATAAGCCCAAATGTCTTTTCGTTGATGGCCACAGGCTTACATATATCAATGATGTAAAGATAATTTCAATTCAGAATTGTTCTAACTGAATTAAAAAATAATTGACGGCAATCCAATAGGATCAGCTATATCCATGTATGTACCTGTGTTATATCTGTATCAGCATCTGTGTCTGTGCTAAATAGTGTAAATACCACAACTGGAAGATAAAACATAATATGGTATGATAATACTAGGTATGACTAAAGGGTGTAGACAAACATTATATACCACAGGTTTGAGCAGTTCTTCTATGATTTCCTGAGCTTGCCTCAGCCGCACATCAATAACACTGGCAGGTAATTCAGCCTCGATCAAAATGTGCAGTGGATCGTTCAGGTGCTCATAGCCTGGTCTTCCCCTTAAACTCTCCTCCTTCAGGATTAAGGGATGGTAGACAAGTAAGAAATCCGAAATAAAGGAAAAGCACTACTAACTGCAGGATGATGAAACTAAACAAAAGAATACAAAATCTGGAAGTACTGGAGTCATTTAATTTGATCTCAAGAGAAACCACACGTTCGTACGAGTTGGGAAAATATTTTACCTTATCAGGATCTTTTATTGAACCCTTTCCTCTAATGAACACCCGGCATCCTGTAGAAGCTTCCACGCGCTTTAAGGAATTGCCTCGAGGCCCTAGAAGCCTCCCAACAAAATTGAACTAATGTTGACGATATGATTTATAAAAGCATTAGCCTTCGGTGATTATAAGAAAAGAGACAGAGAAAAAGAATGAAAGAAAAACACCAGCACCATGCTCTGGAAGTGTAACTAAAGCCACGTAGCTTACATTTGGATAGTTACCAACTGGTATCTCTAAGCGCAACACCCTCTTTGCAATGTAGGAACTTGGGCTTCCTGGTGCTCCTTGCCAATCCATATTCAGACCCTGTGGTCCAGCTAATCTCTGTCACACAATAGATCCACGGTTAAGCAAATTATGGACAGAGGTCGATAAAAATAAAGGGAATAATAGGACTTTTAATGCAAGCGAGAGGCAGATAAGCAAAATCTTGTTACCCAACACGAAAGTGATATCATAGGAGCATATATCATGCAAGAGTAAGACACAGCAAGGATAAGAGGATGCCACAGCTTCAGTGTGCCAGTTGAGGTAAGCAGTTAGACATAGAAAAACTTACAGGAACCAAGCTACAGACTAGATGTATTTCATGGAGATGCTACCGAGATGGGAATATTATATGCACGTGAAGAGAAAACTCCCCGTATTACACATGTTCACCAAAGAATAAAATAGGTAGCAACATTGATAAAGCTGATTAAATAAGGATTCATGTAGCTGACACATAGTTATTTCTAGTCAAGAAATTGTTGCCTATGCAAGGAGCAGGATGTTGAATAAAAGAAAAAACTATGGAGCTTGGCAGCCCAGAGGGTAGGGCATCCCTTTTCCTGTGCTGCCTTGCAGTTTCTTGTGTTTTAATCAACCATGAAAGCCTGTTTGGACTGCTCATAGGTAGAGGGATATAGAGGATCTAATTTTTTGGATGAGTTTAAATTATTAGATCAATAGAAATGTTCCAAGATCTCGATTTGAAATCACTGCTAGAGCTAGAATCCTCTCCAGCTAAGGTAAAGGGCATCCTAAGTTCCTAACTACTAACTAAATCAAAAACCATTGAGTTGTTATTTCAGCTGGAGTGGAAGTGGTATCCCAAAAAAGAGATCTGTAGCCTCTTGCATAGCTGTAATCTTGTCTAACAGCGTGAGGTAGGCAAGAGTAATCCAATGAATATCTTATTAAAGCTCCCCTTTAGTAGTTCTAAATCATAAAACCATGATGCATAGGTGACTTAGTCTGTTCGTGCGTCATTCTCTTACACGGACGAACAGGTAGGAATTTGTACATCGAAATCCTGAGTACATAAAATGCTGCCATACCACTTTAGATTGTAGTTCCTCATTTTGTGTCGGCCGTGTATGCTTTGCAGTATCAATTCGTCACTATCGACACGATGTGGGGTTTCTGAAGGTTGTGTTGTTTTACTGCTTTAAGAGAAAATTATGATTTTTCCCATACTAAGATCAATTGGTGGCAGCAAAGAGCCAACCATAGAGCTTTAGCAGAAATAATTTGAAGCATTCATCCTCTTACATTTTCTCCCTGCCTAAATTCCTTTATTCTTTTTATCTTTCCATTTTCTATTTTTTTGCCACATATATGCAGTAAGAATCAGGCATTCAAAGGTGTCACAATGCTCTGCTGATTACCCTATTGCAACAAAAGCTTGTTCCAAAAATAACATGAATGGCAAGTCAAAAGGTGGGTAATGCTTCTTATGAAGGTTTTATTTTTCAAGGACATATGCACGTTGCACCTTCTAAATTGCGCAAGCATACACCATGGAGTCCACTAGTTGAGTCATGAAAGATGTAGGGAAGTGGGAGGATAATCGAGAGTATTGTGAACAGTTCTTAAACTTTCATTTATGCATATAAAACAGAGGTGACCACTCCATATAAGCTTGTCGACGGAAGGCAGGCCTAATTGCACAGGAAAATGACAAGGCCACAGCCCCTTGCACTATCCAAAACCAAGCATAGTCAAGAAAGGAAGTGAGTTTAGTACGTTGAATATTACTCCCTCCGTCCCATAAAAATTGCACATTTAACTTGCACAAACTTTAAGAAGTTGATCAACAAATTTTGCTTTTGCCATCGTGTCCTCCCTATCAAGGACTTCTTTTACCATGCTACCCCTCATTCCTTTTCTGGAGCAGCACCTCCCCAACTGGAGGACAGCGGATACATTACCACCGACAAGGCCTCAACCAATCCATTTACACCACCAGCAGAACTCACTGCCATGAAATTGCAAGGGCAGCGGGCTGCTCGACGCCTCAAACCACCACCGCCACCCATCACCATCATCAAACCCAACGCAGCTGAAGTTACCTTCGATTTGCATCACAATTCAATCTCAAATCAAGTAAAATTTCTTAATCTGAAGACAAATCACGTTTTTAACTAAGGATCAAATCTGAAATATGACTGAGATCTACAAGTTGAATCGTTTAGATCAGACATCAAGCCATTGATGGGATGCTATGGTGGTGGACGGTTGACAACCGAAGTGCCAGCAGTGACAATAGGATGCGACAACTATGCTGCCAGTTGGATGCGACAAAAGTGGTGATTGGCATCATGAGGCAACTGCAGTGGCTCGTGGGGGTTGAATGAAGGTGGCTGTGGTTGTGGTGGGAGACAGAGGGGAGTGGTGCCATAGTTAAGAAAGGAGGAGAGAGAAAGGTCTGAAGAAACTGAGAGAGAGAGAGAGAGACAGGTTTGGCTCTTATAGAAGGGCAAATCTAAGAGTTGGTGAAGATTATAGTCTACAAAAGGAAAGTGAGCCATATTCTTGAGACAGCCAAAAAAGGAAATACGAGCGATATTTTTTGGAGTTCGCACGGAGGGAGTATTTGTTTACATTTTACAAGATTGCAATTTGTGTTGATTGAACTCTATTAACGGGTTGTAAGCATTTGTAAAAAGTTGAATATTGCAGATGGGGTTTTATCGTTATTTTCCACTCCTGGATGGCGAAACCATATGATCACAAATAATGGCCATTTACCAGTTCCATCAGTTATGCATGTTCACTCATCTTTATGAGCTTGCCTCATAAGCTATACCATATAGACATCAAGTAACGCTTAGCAGACTACATTTAAATGGAAAAATACTTGGGAGAAAACATTTGCAGACAGAATGATTAGAATGACATAATTTAAGGCTGAAATCTGGGATGATCGTTCAATCAAGCATGTCCATACTTTATACCTCATGTTGAAGACCGTTCCAGCCATTTCCATTCCAGCGGCCTACACCTTTTCCTCCCATATCCGGGATTGCATCTAAAGTGCTCATGGGACTAGGGCTTCCACGTTGCAGTCTGTCATAGTCACTAAACCCTTGGTTGGGAATCATTCCAGAAACCCTTAATATTTCTGTCAACATTGCACAAACTATTATGTTAAAGATCTCGAAGTTCTTTTAACCTGAACAATATAAATTCAGAGAACCACTGCCAAATTCATTTGGATAGGGCATTGTGTAAACTTATTTGGAAATTTAAAAGAGAAGGCGCACAAGACAAAGATATTATACTGAAGGACTGAGGCCCCCAGACCCTTTCCCAATAATTCCCCCCAGTGCCTGGGCCATGTTAGGGTTGGTGCAAAGTAGGCTGTGGCATGCCTGTTGAGTGCTTCAACGCCTATATCCCCATGGACACACCTGGGCTAGGCACCACAGAGGTGTCCGTGACACACAGCTTCACATGAGAAAAAATTCAGCCTTGTAATTTAGAATATAAGCCTCGTGCTCTCTACCTACTGCCAGTTGGATTTAACATGGTATCAAAGGCACTTATCACAATACAACAAGCAAACCGAATGGGTAAGTAGGATTTGGAGGTCGACCCTGGAATCAAAAGTTTAAAAAGAGATGCAAATGTGTAGCTCATTCCATAAAATCCTAGTGTTCTAGCCACATGTACAGGGGCACGTTGGTTCTGCATTGGATGCAGTAACAAGGAATAAATGTTCAAAACATAAAGTTAAGAACAAGCTATTTGAATCAACCAAAGACCAGCGAAGGAATGCCATTTAAATTCTTTAATAAGACCAAAAGTAAATACAATGAAGCATAAGTAAAATCATCACAACGTTGTCCTTTAGGAATTTCCAATTATGTGATGCATAGGGCAAGCGAATCTCTTCTCGTAAGCCACCAAAGAGAAATTGCCCTTCAATTATGCTTTCCTTTGTATCTTGTTTGCCTTAGTTCTCGGGCTTTCCCAACCTAGTAAGAAGCAACTATTTCGGGAAAGAAATAGCACCACTGGGAAATCCAAAATGTTGTGCCTAATTCGAATCACACAAACAACACTACTGGGAAATAAGAAACAAGAAACAAGAGAAGAATCAAACAGACATCTGCCAATGCCCTTGGTTTGCACTCAAGAAAGTACTCAAATAATCCAACAAAAAGGACAGAATAAAAAAAGATGAGTTGTAAGATATGACCTCTCCATAAGTATACAACTACCATTGGAACTAGGTTAAACTTAACAAGCATCCAAGGTACCTTGAAATAACAACATGACAGATAACCAAGCAATACAAAAGCATACCCTTCAATGAGCATCTAACCAAGTACAGTGAAAAACCTTGTGGCGGCCCTAATGAAAATGTATTCTAGGTCAGCCCCACTTTATTATAAATCGAAGCATAAAAATTCTAAAACTTACTTAAAAGCTAACACAGAGAGCAAGTCTTGATTCAAGGCAATTAAACCTAATTAGTCAAAAGCAAGAGAATCCACCCAAAAAAAAAAAAAAGAAAGAAAAACCAGATCCAAATAACTGAAATTAGTAAATATGAACCTTGATTGAAGAGGCGACTGCATATGGGTAGCACTTGTATGAAGGGTCCAAGTTTCTGGCGCTCTGCTAACAGCTCTGTCAAGTACTGACTACAAAAAATCAAGAGCACCCAAAACAGATATAACTTTCAAGCGCATTAAAATCCCAAAGATCTTCAAAATTTCTACACACGTCAAATAAAAGATTGCTCTTTTCAGCCAAAACAAGATTCTTGCAGTACCTATCAACATCTGGGTTGGTCCTTATATGTGGAGAAGCAGCTCTTGCAGGTGAATAATTCAGATTCTGGGAGTATAAACTGGACATCACTTTTGGTGTGGAAGAAAAGGAATTGAAACTTTTATTGCAGAAAGGAATCAAGAAAAGGGTAATTAAAGATAGCACAGCAGCTTTGAATGGTCTGGGCAACGAACCCTTTGGAAGAACGGAGAGGAGAAAAAATGGAAAGCATTTAAACAAGGGTGAAACGTGAAAATGTACAACTGAGTGGCTTTTTTAAGCCTAGTGAGTTGGAGTGTTTCAAAACTTTAAATGGGGGTGGGGTAGATGTGTGTGCTATGTGTAAGGTGCTGGCTTCTGTTGTCATGTAAAGGGTTTTTGTTTTTACAGTTGTGTCAGTGCGTGTTTGTGTGTGAGGAGTACAGCCATGTTTTGGATTATTGATCTCGATCACAAGGGAAATAGATTATAATAATAATTTTAGAGAGTAAAGAATATTAATGTCGAGCCATTCAATACTTCTTAACATATAAGAGAGCAAAAGATATTATAATAACTTAATACTCTTATATGTACCGTATAATAATGATCCCGATCATCTAAAGTTATGGAATGTATGATACAGTAATTGCCGACCTGTCTCTTTGGCCGGTCAATTCTTTGATTCAAGAATCGCAATGGTCAAGACTGACTGATGCATGTTTAGGAGTAAAAGGTTTATAATATTAAATAATAGTAAAAAAAAGGAAACTATGAAATTTTGGTTCAGGGACAGTGAAGCGAATAAAGCGCGTGAGGGTACAGGCAATCTGCAAGGTGCAGAATCCAAGGGGATCCCTTACACGTGCTGGAGAAGTGCGTGGGAAAGGTGGGGATTTGGGCTTTGAATATTCGCATCAAAAACGGAAAGACGGGCTTACGTCTACGTAGTCCACTTGAAAATCGCGGACACGGGAAAAAATAAATTTTGTCTGCTACTTGAATCGCGTAGTGATAATTATTAAATATATTTTAATAATTTTTTGTTAATATTTTTAACGACAATCTTTATTAGTATTTTTAATTTCATTAAATAAAAATTATTATAAATATTTAATGATCACTAATTATCGCTATATTTGAGATAGGAAAAAAAAATTCCTTAGTAGCCAAAAATTTTCAAACTGGTAATATAATATAAACGAGTCACTGTAGCAAAAGCGATAGCCATACAAAAATTACATTAAATAGTATAAATTTTGATAAAAAAAATTCAAACATCACATATAGAACATTAAGTGTCAACATTCTAGATAGATAAGTAATTATGTAACACTAAAAGTATCATTACCTTTGTATATAACATAGATGATGCCTTGGTCCGAAAAAGTATCTCTGAGGTTCCAAACATACTCGATGATGGATATGACGCGGTATAATTTTAGAATATTTGTTTTTTCGGACTATTATGTATGTAATTTATGGCGCAGGCTGACATGTGAAATTATTTTATTGGTGAATCAACATTAAAAAACGTAACACTAAAACGCCACTAGACTAAGGTGGGCTGAAGGCAATTGAAGGAGGTAGCAGGTGGCACCACTGGGTTTTTTTTTTCTTCTGTATCTTAGGCTTTTTTGGTCATACGACGAAAATACCCACCTAAAGTACTATGACTTCCTTCAAAAGAAACGTTTTTTTACGCTATTTTGCATGTTAAACTTATACAAATAAAGAAAAGTGATATTTGAGCTTCACTTTCTGCATTTAAGTTCTACGGTCAATACTAAATGTTTTAAAAGTATGGTTACATCACTAAGTTAGCACAAAAGTAGAGTTCAAATAACTACAGTCGTGCCTTAAATATCAACTCAACTTTTATCATATGATATTCGCTACCCACCTTAACAATAATTTGTGAGTGAGTACGCCATTGACCGAAGGTGCATATGTTTACACTGTATTAAACACTATAACTAAATATAGTGCCAACATATTCTTGATGTCTCCATCAACAAGTAATGTGGATATTCCAGCTATTGGCAGTAGACTTGATATTCTTGACTTAACGCAAAGAGAATTTATTGGTGATGACGTCCATGTCAATGTCTAACATGCGGAGTTACCATAAGCCGAGGATCCCAATCAACAAAATCACAAAATTTTAAGCCTTGCAAACACTTCTGTCCTTCTTCCCTGTTGGTTTTTGGAGGAATTTTAATTTGGACCCATTAATCATGATTAAGTTAGGGTTCAATCATCCAAAACCATTGAATCTACTAATACACCATTGAATCTACTAATACATAGCGCTTACCAGAGGTTAAAAGGGGAGGAGTTCATCGAAATAATCATGTTTCTGATACGAAATGCAGCGATACTTTGCACGTGCATTAATTAGTGATGACTTTAACAGAAATACTTGTATATCTTACTCTAATGAATGACAATGCATCGTTAGCAGGGCAGGTAACTAAGTTTGTATTATAGTTTCAACGAAAGGAAGCTATCAAACCTACTATAGAGAGGCACAGAGCCATGGCTTAGGACTAGGAGCAGTACTCCTGGCAGCACAAAGCAGCATTGACCATGGCTTGAACATTTGCCATCTTTACATTGTATTTAACACTTTTAGGCAGGAAAGTGGGTAGGAAGGAATGACTTTGTTACTCCATAAATGAAGACAATTCAGGTGTTACTGCATTTAGGCAGAAAATCGGGTGGAATGACTTCTGATTGTTGTTTAATTGAAGTGAATGTTGGTGTCATTGTCACACCACTGATGATAGTAGGCAGAGATATTAATAAATTTTCCACTTTGTTTTTCTTTATTTTTTGTACAGCGATGATCTCGCATGAAACATACGATTTTGAGGGTAAATGTATGGTTTCATCACCCCCCCCCCCAACAAAAAAAAAGGGAAAACAAAATTATTTAGTCTTATGGGGCAAACGTAAAAGGCTATCTATGGAGAGTATTCGAATGATGAGTGTTGAGAACTTGAGCTTCAAATCTCACGTCAAGATAATAACAATTACGAGTACTACTTTAATATTCAAGTATTGTAGGGCTCTCCCTTTATAGCCGATTAGTTTTATGTTGAATTTTTAATATGGTAGCAAAGCAGGTTAATCTGCAAAAAATGGTTCATCTATGTATTTTGGCTCATTCAAAAGAAGTTTGATTAATGTACTAAATCAGACTATCTTAATACACTTTCTTTGACTAGTTTTTATTTCAAGCAGAAAAGGCACAAGCTAGGCATTGTTAGCTGGCCAGAAAACTATGGAGCTGCCTTCTATTTATCACTCCCAAGTTAGAATCGTCAAATTATTAAGCAGCCATATTTACTTTTAAGGACCATAGTTTAATACAACTTCCAAAAATAAGGATGTGAGGAGATCGGATGCCAAATCAATGCCGCGACTATGCCAAATATAAACACCCAACCAACAAAGCGAAAAAAAAAAAAAAAGAGAAACGTGTGTTTGAACGAGTTTACAGAGTTGGTGTCGAACCGAAAATTTGAGATCGATTTTTATCGATACTTTTCTGTTTTATTCTTTGCCTGCACAAAAATTGGATATGAGTCCGAGCAGAAAGAAGGGTCACCAAAGAAAAAATCATTAGTTGCTATATCATGTGACTTCTGTTGGTACATTAACTACCACCAGAAGCATCTGCCCATCTGGAAAGCATCTGTCATCAACCTGCAAAACCCTCCAATTTCAAAACATAGCAGATGTACAAAAATCCAATTCCCCCACACTTGTTCTTCACTCTACTAACACCATCCTCACACTTATCGTGTAGATCGTCTTATTCTACTGGAAACAAATTATGGGCACAATTACTTACAGATTGGCTCTTCCTAGATTTACATGAATCTCATAACACAAGGTTGATTCTGATTTCTGAGTAGTAGCATTCTCATAATAATAACAATAATCTTTTCCTTACAAAATTTTGGCACTGCATTCCTTGTTTGGAATGTTCCAAATTTTTGGTATTATTTTTAGAACATACTAACATATAATGTCGTTTGCACGAATGTCTTCGTTTTGGGTGGACAGAACTAATCGGCCTAAAGTGGGGACTTGTTCTTAGACCGATTTCTCAACCCCTGATAGCGTGACATGCTTGATACCTTTAGATATATCAGTTCTGCTCAAGCTGATAGGTCATCATGCTGTCAGAAGCCATAACTTGTCGTTAATATTTGTCAGAGTGAGTGCCACAACTGGATAGATGTCCATCTCAAAATTGGTTGTCGGAGCTGCACCAAACTTGCAAGCTTCACAAACTTGTAGTTTCCTTTAGAAATGTAACATGCTTGTTTGCTTAGGCGGTTGAAAATCTAAACATCTAGCTTTGCCTAATGGAGTGTTGCATGTACCAAAAAAGGTTAACTTCTTTCCTTTTAACTAAATCTATACTCATATTCTTATATAAAAGGCAGAAAAAATACCCAACTTTCAGTGACAAATAAGTATATATTTAACAAGCTTCCCCTATATTCAACTAAGTATTTATATTCAGTCATCTTTGGAAGATACTTCCAACACCAGCTTTAGGGTTCATTAATAGACATGGATGGGTGAAAGGGTGTGGCCAAGCAGCATAGGATTCCTACGAGAGTGTCTCTGCGCTTGCAAAGAATATGGTAGCAGTGCACGTTGGGGCGGAGACAATAATGTGTGGATCACAACAAAGCCATTGGGAAGCTCCCAATTATTAATGTCATACATATGCCACAGCTTGGCTCTCGGCAGCAACTGCCCCTGGATTCCAACGTACTGCCTCGCAACACATAGCTATGCAAAAACCAGTTAGTTAGAATCGTCTATTCTCACACGCATATCCTAACTGAGAGCATAACAAGGCATAATATAGGGCAAAGATGCATGTTCTTTGGCATCTGTTTTGATAATTATGTGTGTATTCTTTCAAAAGGTAACCGATACCTGAACCGAGAAGCAGTTCATCATGTAAATAAATGTGGATCACATGCAATAGGTACATATGTGGTTTAGCTTAAGTTGTTCCTCGTGTGGAACTTTTAATCCTTGCAAGATTTTCTTTTTCTTTTTCTTTTTGAACACAATGATTGGGTTTTATTAATTAGCGAGACTAGCTATTGAGACGCAGTTGGTGAAATATGAAGGTTATAATCAACGGTTGAATGTTGTAGACTAGTTAGTCACCAAATCCATGTGAGGCTTTTGAGCAATTTGTTGAGCTTGTGTTTTCCTGTTGCTTTCGATGCTCAAACTTACATTCGTAATGAAACTTTAATTGTGACTTTTTCTAATCGTTGCTGTCAATTAACTTTGCAGGTAGATAATTAAGAAAAGAGAGGGCATCAATCATCTTTTTAGTGGAAATTACATTAATTTCAAATAGATTTAGCTCGGCTTTTATGGTAGCCTTATTGGCGCTTTCAACTGACTAATCGCACTCCATGTGCTGTTTATTTATGGACATTGTGTAGTCATGTAAAGCAGAGCAGGATTGCTAATACCCACTGCTGGAGTGTCAATAGGGAGGGCTACCCCCACTTTCTTCTTTCTAAAACCGTTTCATTCCATCAATTTATTAGAACCCCCCCCCCCCCCCCCCCCCTCTCTCTCCCCCCACCACACACACACACACACACACACACACAAACCCCAACCCCCCTTCCCCTGGCGCGCGCGCAGCCATTGGGGTTAGCTCTCAACCTGTTAAATCCAATAAACTTGGTGAAATCGAACCATCTACTTTGACCGTAGACGAACCCATCAAACAAATCAATTGGTTCAGTTCACTTTTTGACAAACCAAGTATTCGATTTGCTCTGTTGGTCTGAAATTTTTTGAATCTGTTAAAATCAAATTTAATCGCAACTTAATAATTATATCTTTCGAAATAACTGAAACTTGAATCAAGCCAAACAATTTCATCACTATTCTCTTATTATTTTGGTTCCAGGCTCTTGAAAAATGACCGCAAAGAATAAGAAATCACAAGAACGACGGAGTCTCTACATGAAATTGAAAGGTCCCAAAATATGAAAAATGACTATAGGGCCTGATTCGTTCAAACCATTAAAACCAAACCCTTCAACTCTCGTTTGTTTTTTCCTTCTCCAAACTAATAGTGATCGTTTTGGTTTCATATCCGCCCTTTGCTCCCTCACGCACACACCAGCCACCAACCCACAAACACCCAAAGAAGAAGAAGAGTCCTTAATGAAAGGAAACTGAAATATACTGGACGCAGTAATGCCAAATGGCCGAATATTCGTGCAAATGCAACTCTAGCCCACCCGCTCGGACCTTGAAGGTACAGTATATGACTTCTCCATATAGTTGATCAATCATCAAACCCTATTCTACTAAGTTAATATCAGCCATTTACTTATGTGTTTGAAAGTAAGAGTGGAAGGTTGCAGACTTGCCGCATTGAAGACCTCTGGTTGTCTGCGTTTCATTATATTCTATAGATGGTTGAATTCACCTTTTTGGGTAATGCCGTTTTTGGTTGTCTCCTCTAATTATACCAATTGTATTATTAAATCTGTTATGTTCACCAATATGCTCTGATATAACTTAATTGTAACGTGTAAACATTTTATTATATAATAACTTGTTACTTTTCGACCTTTACAGTCATGTATACTGAGTTACAAAAATATCGTGACCTAATGTCTGTTAACTCTATCCTACAGCGATTTGAAATAATTCTGTAATCTTAATTAACAATGCAATTCTCTTATTATAAAAAATAATAATAAAAAAAAAAAGACATTGCAATATTGCGATGATAACATATACTTAAAAGTAAAATTCTCGTTGATTACCTTACTACAAATATCAGAAAAATGGGGAATGGTGGCCGAATTTCAACATCTTGAACAACTTCAAGTTCAAGATCAAGCGCTGCAACGCTTAACGGGGCATGAATCCGAAAAAGAGTTGGAAAGAATTGAGTCAAAAGCTGTAAGAGAATACAACTGTGGATGTAACACAAGACTAGGGCACATATTCATTTTCCAGCACCGGCCTTGTTCTGGTCCCCATTGCCACCGGCAACTTCCCACTCCCAATAATCACCATTGCCAATGGAACTCCGCCTTCCGCCACCTCTTCCATTCTTCCTATCTTTTTCCTGCCCCTGCACTTCTTGACCCACAGTACCATTACAACCAACACAGCCACCAACACAAGCCCACCGACCACAGATCCAACCACTATCCACACCTCCCTCTTCCACACACCACCACCGCCTGCACCGCCACCACTTTCTCCATCTGGAGCCGGTGAAGGAGCGATACCCTCGACAACGATCGAAAAATGCCCTTGTCGTACAGTGGAACACACACTCCTATTCACTACATTGTCAAACTCGACCGAACCTTGCAGCCCAAAATAAACGCACTTGGGTGAAGGCCCTGATCCAGCTGCTAATTCTACATTAGGGAACTTAACCAAAATGGGGCTCTCCGTTGCTCGCAAGTCCAATTCGGGCAAGTCTGTAGCCGATAGATTTGAGGCATCGTAGGCCAAAAGACCCAAAACTGGAGCTAGATAAACGTATCCAGGTAAAGGGTAATACAAAGAAGACCAGTTACCCAAATTATGGTACACAAGAACAAGCCTGTTCACATAAGGCTGCTCTACCATACCAGCGGGGATCTGAAACTCTTTGTAGCTACCAGTGCCTCTCTTTCTTAGACTACCACTTCTCAGCCTCATCGCAGATATTCTGATTCCGGTCAAGTTGGAGGGTGCAATGCCATCGTAAGAAACTCCGGTTCGCGGGAGAACAAAAGCCCTGAATGCGTAGTCTTGGAGAAGTGAATCGAGTAAGCGCGCTGACAGTTCATTGGGTGACTGAGCTGTGAGCATTGGCAATTGGAAAACTGCAAAGAGGCAAGCCAAAAGAAGCATTGGACATTGGAGATCTGAAGGAATCATTAGGATAATACAAAGCTGAAAGAGGAGGTGGCGGAATTAGCATTCTGAAGGTTGCACTTAAATGCACGCTCCGCTGTCAATGGCTTTGTGAATGAATTTGTGAATGAATTTCGAAGTTAACTGGTGAGAGTTTTTGAGTGGAGAAAAATTGACTGCACAAAGAAACCGGTATACAGGAGATGTGAAGGTATTTAAGATTTGGAAGAGCATAATGGGAAAGAAAGTAAATGGGGGATGCCAGTGTTCATCTATCCCATACAGGCTGTGTTAGGCCAGACCAGGGTCAACCGCTGGTGAATTTACTTGCTTGGTAGCCGCTGGTGGCATGTTCTATTAGTTTCTTCTTATTTGACAATAAATCTTTACTAAGGGACTGAAACTTCCGGATGAAACAACTTTAGTGTTGACAAGAGCAAGTTCAAAGTGTGGAAAAGAAAGTCCTACTTGGATGGTTTGAACACTTGTTGGTCAGCACGAAGTTCAAGCTTAAAGTCGGTGACCGGTGGGGGAAAATATTAGCTGCCCCTTGGGTCTTCTTGGCTAGATCTATTGAAATATTAGCTATGTGGTTGCAAACGTAAAGATTGTCATGTTTTTGAGTTTCATGAACCTTTAACTATGTAAAAGTAATGTTTTTCCTTTTTCTAAACAAGAACAGGAATCAGTAGTTTTAGTTTGCAATATGTCTTAATTAGTTCTTTTTTAATATAATGGGATTAAAATACCTTTCTAATGATAACAATAATTGCATGGAAGATGGTTAAGTAATTTTTTTTCCAAAAAAAAGTTCTTAATGGGTCGGGTCTCAACATCTGACCTGTTTCTGACCCAACCCACGTCAATCCAAGTCTTGTTGGACCCGTTTCTGACCCAACCCGTAGTTCTTTGATCCAACCCGCCCATTGCCACCCCTACCGGTAGCAGAAAAACAAAATCCTCAAGAAGTACTCAGACTAGAATTAGCTACAACTTTCCACCACCTATATTATCCTAGACGGGTCTCTTTAGGGGTTCATCTCTCTGTCCCAAAGAGAAAATTAATATATACAGTAAGTGAACCCACAAAAGAAAGGAAAAAAGGAATCAAGTGGTATAGTAATGTTACACTTCAGATTGCTGACAGTGAATGCTACATATAGAAAGCTACAATTCAATCTTGCATATACAAGTTCATGAAAGCTTCAATATAAATATACATACGCTTGCCAAATAAAGCACGCTTTTCAATGTTACGATCTCCCATAAAGGCCTTCCAAAGTGACAATACATGTTTGACACCTAACAATGCAAGCATCTAATTTCAACAATTGGGGATACAAAAGAATTATATATAGGGCAACCAAGGGGGGGAGCAAAAAATAACACATACCACATACCACTCGGGCCAGAAAACCAAAAAAGAAAACATGATAGAGATACAAAGCCAACCTTCGTTGAAAAGATGTAAGAGCAGAACAGTGCAGATAAAATTTAGCGTCTTTCCAAATGTTCTTCCACTGGGATGTGTATATATGAGCTTGGTGGTTCACCAGCATCGGAATTTTCCGTCGTCAACAGTGTCCTATTAACAGTAGGGACATCAGGTGCCACAGGAGGATATATGGTGTGCAGATCTGCCGGAGGCGGGGTAGAAGAGGGAGATGAAGCTGGTGTTGTGCTGAGAGACGGCAGATTAGCTGCTGCAGGTAGCTTGATGGGATAAACTTCAGTGACCTCTTCACTACCTTCATCCAAGTACACAACATCCTGCATAGTGAGCTGGTGGTATTCGACAATCTCCCTTAAAAAGCGATTCTCCCGTGCATAGACCGAGTTCTCCTGAGCCAACCGCGCTTTTTCTGCTAGCAATGTCTCAAGCTGAAGCCTTATCTGATAAACAATTATTGCCGTCGGTGTAGTCAAAATTAAGATCAATGTAATTTATATTTCCATTCACATTTGCTTCCGCAAACTAGAAATCTTCTCAAGAGCACGAGAAATTCAGAACAAGATGGCGATGGAAAGCAGCAAAATAGAAATCTTACAACTTCAAGATTCAAAAACTAATTTTTGCAATGAAGAGTAGAACTTATTGTATGGTCCAGGACCAATGTTCCCGTCTATTTAAGACTGTTGGAATATATTGTAAAATAACCCCCTGCATCCCTTATCCCCTCCTCCTATCCATCAGCACCCTCCAATCCAACAGTCTGAATTGGTTGGGACCAATGGTCCAAGACCATGCAATATTTTCTCAGACGCACAATAAATCAAACGATTTTAGGCCAAAGTACAAGTATACATTTCAAAAACGCAAAAAATTACTGCTTTTGCGTGCTTATGCCCTCTTTCAAATACACAAAATATAAGTTCGACTATAGCATAGTTACTAAAGGCACAAAGAGTCTCTTGAGCCTAGGAGCAGGCGCGCACCTTTCCAAAGTGAGGCGCAAAATAAAAAAAAATAGATATTAGAGCATTAAACAAATTAAATCAAGTAAAAAAATTCTGAAAATGGCAATTTAACAATTTTTTAACACTAGAAAGAGTTTCAAATCCAATGAGGAGTAGTTAATCCTAAGTGAATATGACAACATCATCCTCATCATTAGTGAGGGCTGAGGCAACAATATTTTCCTTAAAAGGGAATCATAGGCTCCCAGTCTGATAGATATTCCTCCCTAATTTTATCTTTTTTGTTTACAAGGTGAAGTGAAGGAGTAGATTTACTTAAAAGAGAGTAACAATTGGGGACATGACGCTAGCACAATGAACAACAATAAAAGAATCGATTTGATTAGGGATTTGGGGTTTAAGTTTTTTGTAGTTTAGATATTCATTTATTATGTTATGAAACAAAGGATAAAAAACAATGAACGATTGAGATGATGCCATGATGCAAAAATCAAAAATTAGGATTTTTGGGCTTTTTGTTTCACCTCCACCACCGCCTTCCGCCTGGGCACCTAGGCGCGCGGCCCTAGGCGAGGTTCAAGGAGTGCGCCTCGTGCCTAGGTGCGCCTTTGAAAACACTGGACTGTAGACATATCAAAAGGCATGAAATGCATTTCTCTAACTGTTTTCACAAACGAATTATCAGTTAATTGTTTTTAAGGGGTGAACCTATCAGCAGAAAAAAAATGCATACCAAATCATCATCTTCCAGGTTGTCTCCTTTTCCACGACTCTCTCGGAGAACTCTATTTTCATCTTCCAGCTGAGCACAACGCTCCTTTGCAAAAGCCAGATCAGCTTTGACTGTTTTCAATTCCCGAAGGAGTAGTTTTGCTTTGGCAGCCATTGCCATTGCAACCTGCAACGTAAATCAGAAAGCATATCATCCCACCAATGCCCACAGATGTAACTATTTTAAGTTTCCAATTAGATCATACAGTGCACTAGAATAGAAAATGCTGAAGAAATCTTTAGTCAAGCTCTCATACTTGAGTATATTTTACGAAGTCAGTCAGCACGCCACACAAAACAGGAAATAGGCTAATAAAAAAGGGAGATATAAGGGTCGTAAGGCACCAAGACCGCGAAACATTATGCTCGATAATAAGTAGAGCAGGTGGTCAAGTATTAGGGCCACACGACAGTTTGCAGAGTATAATGAACAAGAGATGGATAAAACAAGATGGAACTGGTGGACCAGTTTCGTAGGTTCACTTTTGAATAAAAGAAGATAGAACGAGGGAAGAACAACCAACATATGCAAGAATATATAAACCCAGTGACCCACAGTTGCCACCTTACGTCGCGAGATGCGTTCAACTGCGTTTCTAAGTCAGTCTGCATTTGCGGCTGCATTTTATTTGGCACAAAGGGTTGTTGCCGTGTACCATAAACATTCGAATCCTGATTTTGCATCTCGGAACTGCTACCCTTTTTCCTTATTTGCAGCTTACGAGTTTCTTGAATGACGTCTGCAGTCCGCTTCTCCACAATTGTAAAGCCCTCCTGCAAAAGCAAATTGCAAAACACAAGCGCATTTACAGCTGGCATAAGATCTCCAAAGCATAATAGACAATCACCAGTTTCCGTTGACAAATGCAACTTAATAAACATAGTGTTAGGTGCGTATGCTGCATGCACATGCATTAATTTGTGTATCTGTGCATGAACACATCAAGTATATTTGCCTCTGTCTATGCCAGAGGGGGAAGAGAAGGGTGGGAGGGGAGGGGAGGGGAGGAGAGGAGAGGAGAGGAGAGGAGAGGACAGAAGGGGGGGGGGGGGGGTTGTTTCCAAGCATATCAAAGTGACAAATGGAGACACTTCATCTGATTACTTTTACTACAGAGAAAAACTATCACCTAAACAGCATAAAGCTTAACATCGCGTAATACGAATGAATCCTTTGGACAGACCTCGCATTTTCATTCCTTATACTTGGCCTATAGTTTACATGTTATACTTGTATGGCACTTAGGCCCTGTTTGTTTCACAAAAAAACACTTTCTGGAAAATCCTATAAGTCATACCTGGGTGTATGGTATTTTCCTTTTCCTGAAAAGTATTACCATATGAAAAATTGCGCAAACATTTTGTCTCTAATTGTTGGTGGTGCTCACTCTCTCTTCCTTATTAAACACCACCCCAACCACACAAAACAAAAGAAGAAAAAAAAAACACCTCACCACTTCAAATTGGCCCGTTTACATAGAAACTAATGTTAGAATCTATCTGCATTTCCCAATGATAAGATCCGAACTTAAATGGTATTTTTCTTTCTTGCTGGCAATGGAAACTCCAGGTGAGTGGCCTCTTCCGTCCTCTTCTTCATTGCCGGAAGACGTTGGTCGTGATGGGCTTGCTGCCCAAATTAATGGAGTTGCTAATGGAATTAACTATGCTCAATGATAATATTACAAGATGAGAGCTGTACAGACAGTTTGGGGACTTATAAGATAATGGCTAACGGACTTTGAATCCACAAATCATTTTCCTCTAATTTGAGTTTGAATTTTGCTTGACCAGAAAACACTTCATTTTGACCTGTTTCTGGTTCTGTACCATACACGAGAAAATGAAGAAAAAGTTTCTTGGAAAACATTTTACGTGAATAACATCTTTGTACTAACTGCTGCACAATCATGCTTTTACCTTCTCTCCCATTAACATCAGCTTTGTATATTCGACTCAAGGAAGGACCTCTGACACATTCTCCTGGATACTTCCCCCGTCTGATTAAGTTCTACTAATACAGCATGATAATGCTGGTGATTGTGGTGACGTGCCGGGGACAGTGCCACTGCAAGTGCTATGTGCTACACTAAGAGGTCAAGGTGGTGTAACTGTAACAAGGGTAATGGTACTAGAGGAAGAGCCAAATCAGCAAAGCGACAGGGGTGGTAATAAACAGTGCCAGTATGTTGGTGGTGGCTGCCTGGCCGGAGCTAACGGCGCTGGTGAGTGCCGACAGCAGGGGTTGGGGGAGTTTGTGATGACATGCAACTAATGCTTCATCCCATGGGATTAGAATTTTTTCACTAAACCAAAATCAGGATGTGGAAAAGATTTCTGTTATGTACAGAGCTACAACGAAGACAACAGTTCTGCCCCCACATAGACCAACAATGAACTTTAGAAGAAAGCTTACCTCAAGAGCATTACCAATTGTGCCACCAATATAAGTAAGGGATGAGGCGATTGCATCTAGTCCTTTATGTAATGCAGGATTATCTGCCTTTCGACGGCTTTCAGGTGCTTGATGAGCGCTATAATACTGCAAATGGGGAAAAAAGGATATTTTTGAACCTATATATAGATCGGCATACCATTGCTAATCTCAGAAAATTCACAGTTGAAGATGATTACTCAATGTTTCCAAATCCATACCCCATTCAAAACAAAGAAGGGAAGGTGAAAAGAATTACATATAACTACAGCAATTTCTTTATCTTTCCTTCATCAGATCACTCTCAATTAGAAGCAACTGATAATTACCTGACTCCTCCTTTCTGTGTCAGGCACTTGTGATCTTGGTCTTCCAGGTGCTTCACGTTGTTGGGCTGCATTATCATCATCAATCATAGCTTTCGCTTTTTTAGTCAGGACTCCCCAAAAGCCTTGTTTCGGTTCACCTAAATTTTTCATTGATGTATATTCATGAGTGGTTGATACCTAGATAATAAACACAACAGAAGACACTTATAAGCATATCTGTAGGTAAAAATATCTTCAAACTGCAATTAACAGGTTACAAATAAATTATTACGATAGGGGAAGGAAGTTAAGAAAGGCAACAGAATATAGTTAAGGTATTCTATTCCAAAGAAGTTGAATATATCATAAGCAAAACTTCAGAGAGTTAGAAAACACAAACTGTGATAAAGACCTGCTTTCATCGATATATAATTTCGACTGTGATACAATTATTACTTGAGGTAATCCAATTATACTGTAAAAATATTTGGAATCGGCAACTTGAGCCTTTTACCAACAAATTTTAAGAACATGAGAAAATTACGGATCAAAGAATTTCATCTGGAAATTTGAACAGGATTCAACTCCCGTAAACGCTTAAGCTCTAGTATCTGTGATAGCTTCTGATATTGCTCATAGAGAGTGAATAATGATAATGATCGAAAGGTAACAGACAAATTCTGCTGTTTGTGATTATGGGTTTCGAGCTATCGGATTACGCAATCTCTAGTAGTCTACTTGGCCTCCCTCCAATTGGTATTATTTGCATACAAGTGATAAGGAACTGCTTAATGTTTAAATTACCGGAAGAAGAGCTAATCACAATGTAATTGTGGGGTGGAGGGTGCAATCCATGTACATTATTCATTTACAAACGACACATTCCGCTGAAGATACACAAATCATCCCAAAGTGCTGAAAAAGCTTAGGAGTGGTGGCTATTATTGTCCCACGTTTCACATACACTAGAAGATCCATGACTTTTCCCAAACTTTATCTCCACTCTTCTGGATGCAACCTACTACAACAAGCCAACAACTCCAGCACTGAATGAGGCATCAACCAATGTACCCCAAAAGCAAAATTACACCTCAAATACCAAATGACAACGAAATAAGAAGTGATTGAAGTTAATATTTCTCAGACAAGAATTTAATTTCCACAGGCAAAATGATCGGAGCCGTGAAACCAAAAACCAGCTTGAGGAAAGTATCAGAGACCTAACACAAGCCACTCGGTCTTATGCTATATGCATCGTTCTATATTTGAGCATTTTAACCTTAGTATATCCATATGAAGCAAACTCAAACATCACCTAACTTTGAGATTCAAACAAAAATGTCACTTTATAGTACATGGCTACAGTCTTGCAAGTATTTAGTCCATAAAAACAGTAAATCACGTTCAATTCCTCGTCAACCAAAGTTTTCAATATTTCACGTGAACAAATCAAACCAAAGCTTGCTCCTAATTATGAAAGCTCAAAATTTAATACTCATTACACACATACAGACAACACATAGTAAAATGAGGACAATGAAAGATAGGGCCAAAAATCGGACCTTAGATGATGCCGGCGAAGAAGATCCAAACGGATTGGAGTTACCAGAGGACGACGGCGAGAGGTTCGAATGGCCGTAAGCGGAGGAGAGGGAGGGATCGCGGAAAGCGGAGGAGGCTCTGATTGCTTTGGCAGCTAGAGATGAGGCGGAAGATGAGTGGCTGTCGTCCGGCAATAGTGGCGGCGGAGGATTATAACCGCTAGGGCTAGAATTAGGGCTTGCGATTTCTTCTCTAAACGTTGAGCCCCTTGGCGGACCTGCCTGCCTTCTTCTGTATGCCATCGATTGACTTCAAAAGATCGAGGGCAGTGCCGCCGGTAATGGATCTGCCCAACCGCCGGAGGCGGCGGAGGCCGACGATTTTGAGGGATCTATGTGGTTTTGCGAGAAATCAGTTCCGAACTCCTCTCTTTCCCCTTCTGCTCACTCTCTCTCTCTCTCGAATCAGATGCGTCAAACCGTCAACCCGAACCATGCTTCGTCTGGGTGCAGTGCAGTGCAGTGCAGTGCAGCCCAGTTGGGTTTGCATGACCTGGAAGCACATTGGGCCTGCCCAGGAAATACATCGGCCTCCTATAAGTTAAGGTATTGGATCAGCCCGTAAGCTCAAGTCCGGTAATTGTTTCTGTAACCTGCGAGATCTGTAGTTCTTTCTTTCGAGTTATTATATTATTATTATACGCAACCATGAGGCTAAAATCTGACATCTTACCAACGGGCGACACGTGTCAGTAAAGGTATGCTTTCAGAACCTTTCCGTCATCACCCCTCTTCTCGACTAAAGACTCATGTCGCGAGTTCGATTCAGGCCCAAGTCGCTATCTGACTTTTATTTGATCAGATAAAAAGACACTTAGCACGACTATATAGATTTTCTTGTAGACAAGTAACAGAGCTCTACACTCTCCAGAAAACCCAAACTCAACACCCCATCAAGAGACTAAGTCCACATTGGATCAGAAGAATCGAGTCCCACAAGGAGAGGGGTCACCTAAAAATAGCCTCCTTAACATAGCGACCTATGTCTCTCTATACTCACAAATGTCGGGATATACCAAGTCTTTGTATATTTTAACAAAAAAAATTCTTCTCTTTTCAAGGATGGTTTTGAAAAAAACAATAAAGTTTTGAGTAAAATCATAAGTGCTTTAGTCTCACATTACTTGAAAATGGTAAGTAATGGTTTTCTTACATACTTAAATTTTTGAAAAGCACTTCCCACATTGGCTGTTGTAAAAAACTTTTAACGAGTATATAAGATGATGCTTCTAGGCCTTTTAGTAAGATGTGCTTGAGTCTAAGACTCGCACGCGCATGGGGAAAATGACAAGTGGGGGAGATAGCGGCAGTAAAAGCTGGACTGTTATATCTCGGAGGCAACGCGTCGATAACCTTGCTGCACTGGTGGTAATTCTCCGAAGGGGCGCGAATTGTCTTAAGAGAGCAATCTAGTCCGATCCTCAATCAACTATTTTACATTATTTTTTGCAGTTGTTCTTTTCTGTTTCTTGCAACAATTCTAACACCAAGTACAATGTTTGCACACACACTCTTACTTATTCAAGGCTTTATTAGTATAATGATACGTTCATATTTGTTACAGAACATAAAGAGTGTAAAAAAGAAGAATAATAGTAACAAAATCATCAAATTTCATGTCATTCATAAATTAGAAATCTCTCATCTAAGTAAAGACCGGTTCGTGGATACTAGCCATAGCATTGTGATGATTTATACATCCGAAACGCACACAAAAAGCTCCATTAAAGTTGATGAGCCCACTTTTTAGCACCTTCTATCTGTCAAGTCACACATCGACAATACATGAAATTTGTGATTAGTTCTTATACTTGGTGGACTTCTTCAACTCTAGAGCATACTTTTGGGTTAGATATCAGATTCAACATGATATCAGAGTTAGGCCCCTATCGCCCCATTCGATCCAGCGGGACCACCTCTTATTCAAGAGGAGCACCTCTTATTCCCGTGCTTCGCATAAGAGCGGGTGTCAAGTCCCACATCGACAATACATTCCCGCGCTTTGCGTGAGAACGGATGTCAAGTCTCACATAGACAATACACAGGATTTGTGATTGATTCTTATACCTGGTGGGTTTTTCCAACTCTAGTGCATACTTTTTGGTTGGACACCAGATTCAACAATATCAATCTTAAAACTCAAGGCAGAATCTAGGATTAGTGGAGTAACTCTATTGAAGGATCCAATTTTGCATGATTTTGCTGCCGCTCTTTCTGTCACTCCATTTTGTTACACTTTACCGATCAAAATCCAAGTGGTCATGTAGGTTTCCATACTCAAAGTTGGTTCGATTTGGTATCAAGGCAAATAACTGTTGCAAGATGTAGTCCACATTTATTTACAACCGATACATAAGATTCTTGTATACCATACAGGTTGTACTAAAAAGATTTGGGTACTTATATACCCAGGTCTACCTAAAGTGGAAGAGCCAGTTGAAGCATAATTGTTTTGATTATAATCTAGTGGTACGAAACCATCAAACCACTTTATTTCATGACTAATTCTTTAGTTGCCCGAAATTAGGACAAAAATTTCAATCAAGTCATCAAACACCACAGGAAAGTTTTTTGGAGTTCCGTAGATTTGCAGATTGAGTTGAGCGTTAATGGAATTAGATGTTCTAGTGGTTCTCGAAGTAACCAATCATTTGTGTCACCAGGTTATCAAAATAACCAATCATTTGTGTCGCGGATCCTGAATGAAATTTTATCTTGAGCAATTCATATTTTGCTGGAGCCAAGCTGGTATGCAGACTTGTTTTTGAATGGCGAGAATCCAATTTTTGTGCTGACAAACTAGCAAAGCCTAGTCTGTCTTCCGCAACTGATCACCTGCGCCTTCTTGAAGTACATCCAGCTGAGTTGGTTGATGATTTGAACAAGGTAGCAGTGGGCCTCCGGCATCCTCTTTTGGTTGATTTGTAGTCCTCTTTGTACATGTTAGCATTACTCAAACAGACGCAGCAAAAACATTGATATATAATGAAAAGAAATAATTAGGAAAACTGAAAACATAAAAGGATAAGGCAAAATTTTACGGACACAAGATTTAACGTGGTTCGGCTATAACCTGACTACCTCTACGAGGCGTGCAAGCTTTCTTCGTACTATGAGAATATCGATACAAGTACAAGAGATCTCAATATTATCTCTCAATAAAGCAGGAGGTTACTCAAACTCTCTCTTGCTCACTCACTTTGGGATTATCTTGGCAATTGATGAAAGGTCTTATTCATAGGCAATGGGTGTCACCAATTCAACAATTTGAAATGTTGAAAACTATTCATTGGGTGGTTAATGGTTAGTGGCGAAGAAGTCACAAACACAACAACATATCTTTCTTCCCCAGTAAAGAAAAAAGACCATATAGATTTTCTTGATCAACACAAGAAGTACAAAGCGGAGGAAACTTCTCTTCTTCTTCTTTATTTTTTATTTTTTCCCCTTTGAAATTCACATCTTTATGCAACGATGTGTGCGTATAATACGGTACATACAAACATAAGGAATGGAACCGAATCGAGCTAAATTGATGGATTTTGATATTCGATATTGATATTTAGGATTATGGTTGGTAAGATTTTTCTTTCAGAAATAGGATGTGTGACAGCGAAAGTTCTTTATCATTAAACTTACAACATACACATAGGTTAAATTTCCAATGAAATGGCAAGATTACCATTTACGAATTTAAGAAAACGTAAAAAATGCCGCTCAGTGATATGATCAAAAGTGCATAAACCATGCGCGCCGTAACGTGCGAGCGGGCTTGTGCATGCGTGTGTGCGCGCGTGCATGAGAGAGAGATATCTACCGATCTGCAATGTTCTAGAAGCAGACTTGCATTGAGTACTCAAAGGACTTCAACTGATTAAAGACAAAGGATACAAAGAAGCTTTGCTAGAAACATATTCCGAAATGGTGAAAGAGCTTTTGACGAGAGAAATCAATCAATGACACTCTCTCAATAGTTTAACTATGGACTATCGATTAATCCTATTGAGAGCAACAAACACCTCAATATTATATATTCTCAGGGAAGGAAACAAATGCACTAACACATTGACAACCGCTGGAGCAAATCAGGACAAAGCTTTTAAATACCTGGATCAACCCCCACTACAATCAACATTTTGTTATGCAGGATCATTTTGTTATGCAGGATGCCGAAGGAATAGGACATTTGCGTCTGTAATTTATTTTTTTACTTCCTTTGTATCCAAAAAAAAGATGACAACACAGAAATTTGTTGAGGTTCACCCATATCATATGAATTTCATTAGTCAGTTATGCATTACAATGAAAAAGCCTAACTCTCACCCAGTCGCTGATCTCCCTCTCTCATATATCTCTCAAACCAAAAGGTTCCTTCTATATGAGAACCCTTAGATAACAAAGAAAGTCTACATTAGCGCAACAAAAGGGCACCCTCAAATCTATTTTATATGACCGATGTTGGGGTTTGATGTATAACGTCTTTCACTAATAATGTAATTTGCTGAAATCAGGTGCTACATAAGACAAATATGAACATTAAATAAACACACACTCTCTTCTTTCTTAACCACATGCCAAATTATACAGAACCTGCTGCCTTCCAACCAGTAGTTGCACTATTGCATTCAACATCAAACAACTATGAGACATGTATGCTACTAATATTTCGAATGTATACCAGATACAATGTGACTCAAAACAGAATCAACATGCAATGGATGAGACCTCACTGGTGAACACGTAGATGGTGGGCTGCAATGGTGTCCGAGAGACTTTTTCAGACAGCAAAACGTGGGACAGGCAAACATGGCGGTGGCATATGCATCATGTTGATGCACCTTTCATGAACACCTTATATTAAATATGGCATTGAAAGCAATATGTTGGTGTATGTAGAGTCACACAGAGACATGAACACCTGATATGCCTCCATTGAAACCAGCTTCCTGTACGGGCTAGAGACACCAAGAAAAAACACTTTGAGAGATGAAGCAGATGCTTTATCAATTTGGGAACAATAAACCAATGGAAAGAGCCAAATGTATGATATAAGCTAGAGAACAAATGAGAAAGGCAAATGATGGTTGCACACAGAACGTAACAACTGACATGCGAAATGCACCCCTCATGTGGGACTCATAATTGGTCTTGGCATAATAATTTGTTGAACTGCAAAGGACTCCGGCCGACCAGACAAATGATAGAATTGAATAGGGAAGGATTTTATTTTGTGCAGCCACTATAGACAAGAGAGTTTCCGGGATTAAATCGGTTGTGAATAGTAATTTGGAAGTAATAGAAAGTGTATAGTTCTTAGAATTTGTGCTAGTAGTCTCGTACATCACAATGACCATATTTGCAAATTCAACCAAACAATGAAATTTGGGGAGGGGGGGGGGGGAGGGGGGTAGATTTCGGGTGGAGGGCCTTGCCCTCTCCAAAGATTTTAAGAGTTACATATGAAATTTTTTCAAAATAATGTTAAGACGTAGTTATGTGTTAAAATCTTTTCAAATAAGATTGTAGTCACTTCGTACATTTATGCTTTTCGGTTCTCTCAAATTTTGATTGATAAGTCTCTTTGTGATTTATAGAAAAGTCACTTACAAGATTTTAAGAGTTATAACTATATTACCGTATCCTCCTCAAGCGAACTTTGTGAGTCCACCACTGGATACACTTTTAGCAACATCCAAAAAAGTTTCACACAAATAATGCCCTCACCGATGGAAGTAATGTTTGTAACTAGCTTCAATTATTTGCACATGAAGATATTACTTCAAAGTAACTGGACTTTTCTTCGTACCTTTTGTAAGAAAGGAAAATGAAATCATAGTAAATGGAGTGACATTATATCGAGCGCCAGAATACATTATAATTGTAGCGTTAGAATGTTAGCTATTTTAGGAGAATTAGAAGAAACTAAAAAACGGCTAAAACTCTATGACTAACCTTGAGTAATGGTAGATTAATTAACTTCATTAGCGTTGAACATGAGAGATTGTCATTGCTTGAAAACCGAACTAATTCGTACCTATAACACCTAAACCCCTGGTTTGCCATGTCAGGCCGCCCAAGCAAGCTATTTGGTACATTGGGAGTGATGGAATACGTCTACTGTTAATTTCTCATGATTTCTCACTAGCCGTGTAATTTTTGGTTCCATGCCAGTCTTGTGTTTGTGCTAGCGTTAGAATAGATCGTATAGTTACTTTTTTTTTGTTACGTAACTTAACTCAATTGTAATTTATCATGCTCATGATGTCATCCTATCAAAGGACTATAATTATCTTCTAAGGAGAGATATAACCATATACTTCTTGGGGAGGGGAACTCCTAAATCCTATGCTTCTCTAGCGGTAACTGGTAGGCTAGGCCAAAGAGGCGCAGACAGGTTCTGTTCATACGTAATCAAAGGGGAGAGAGAGGGGAAGGGGGGAGCTAAAACTTAAAAAGGAGTCATGGTCAAAGAAAACCCCACCACATATTCCCTTTTCCTACAGAAGGGTCCAGTTTGTACAGTACTGTTGGCTGTGTCAAACTCATGTATGGTTCAAGTTATAGTATGTACTAGTTGCTTTATCCTTCTCTGTATAAATACACATTCTCTGTGATGTCTTGCAACATCACAACTCCCTGAAAAATCTCCTGAGGAAAGAGAAAGGGAAAGAGAGGAACACACACCCACCAGATTTGTAGAGAGATTCTCATATCGCTTTCCCTTTTGTACTGACTCTCATGAGGACAGCGACCCATCACATCCTCTATACAGCTTCCCCTTCCGTGATTCGTGCTTCTCTGTTGCTCTCTTGCTCTCTTTTCACTTCTATTTTTCTTGTTTTCTACTTTTTTATACTATCCAAACTTTTTCTTTTGAATTTTTTTCGGGCTTCTCTTTGATTTGATCTGACCCGATTAGGGTTTGTCAAGATGACAGCATAGCATGATTAGTGCAGATATGGAACCCAACCCACAGAAAAAAGAGAATCATCAGTTAGTAAGATGTACACTGTTCCTTGATCTCATCATACGCGTGGTTTGTGTTTATGTTAATGCATAGTTCTACTTTTGAGGAAAGTGATGTTACCTACATTTTTGGTTATAGAACGTTGTGTGCTACCTGCTTTCCTTTGATTTTATTGTTTCCCTCTGGTATGCCATTTGAATATTTTTGCTTTGAGCTTCATGGGTATCCTTATTTTCTTGAAGTAACTTATTCAGTTATGAACACTACTCTAGCTAGCACTCGTTTCTCATCTATGGTGTTTTTTTGGTTTTAGTTAGGGTTAGGGTTCATGAAAGCCTTTTTTGCTATATACATAGAAATTTTGTCATCCGGATTGCGTTCAGTTGCTTGAATATCAGGATTCGTACAAGAACATTTTTCATTTTGTTGGTCCGAAAGAGTTCAAAGTAACTTTGACATGAATGAGACAACCGCAACGGATCCTTAAAAAGAAAAGAGAAAAGGAAAGAGAGGCTATGAACATCAATCTCTTTGACTTGCTAACTCTTGATTTGGTCTTAAGTGACACATTTTTTTCCCATTACTCCCAAATCATGTCCTGACTTCTCTTTTTCAAGATTTATCGTGCTCTGATAAATTTCATGTGTTGGCTATTGTAGTCCAGAATCATTCGTCTGGAGAAAATGAGGAAGAACCTATATTCATATTCAGCGTCGCCATAGAGATTAACGCTTGTAATTGGTAATGCATTGACAATTTATTTTTCAGTCAATTGGGAGTAGTAACTCTCGGTATAGTGACACAAAACAAAAAGGAAAGAGACACACAGCCCCGAACAGCTCACATACTGATAAACTCTTGTGAAAATTAGGGCTTGGACTGTTGATTTTGCGTTTTCCTGTAGCTCCTGAAGTAGGTACTTTACAATGTCTTCGAGTAGGATTGTTTACCTTCTTTATGACCTTTTCTGTTTTATGTTTGAAACCCCTACACTTTTCATTCTTTCATTGCTCTTTCCTTTAATTAGATTCTAATTTATTTCATTACTCGCACTCTAGAATTGGTTTAAGAGAGCTTCCTTCAGTCCACTCATGGGTGGGTTAAGGGTTTCAATTAGCTTCCGACTCATCCATTCAAACACAGTAGAGTTGGAGTAGTTTGCACTGCCGTGAATGTATGAATGATGCGGGAGCTAAATTTTATCCCTTTCTTCTCTATGCTTGGACTGAAGGGAGCTCCCTTTCACCACTTCTTAAGTTTATGGTGGTAAGAGTGGTGATTGGGTTGAGAGTTAAACTTCAATGTCATAGGCACTTGGTTGCTACCCTCATTCAAACTCGTTATATGGAAGTTTTTGTTCATCTATAGTGCATGATTATAATTAGCTGCTTACAAACTGTAGTAACTGCCTCATGTGGATGACTTTTTGATTCATTCCCTGTTTTGTTTTTCGAAAGTTAGGTTTTTGAGAGTTAATCTTGTGCTCCAGAATGTGCCCGCCTGTAATATGGTCTCCTATTGTTTCGTGGTTTTATTTACCTTTCTATTTGTGATGGTTCGTAAGGAGCTCTTCTCCTGGCAATTGAATTGCCATTCCTGAGCATCCTATACATGTTGCATGCCAGAAGAATTTTAAAGTCTGCACTGCTTTTCTCTACCAATGTTAAGTATCAACATTTCATGCAAAGGTTTGATTCCTTTCTGCAGTTAATTTCATGCTGCATGATTAGAGTGTAATTTTATTTGTTGATTACCTTTCTGTGTACTCTCTCACAGACACGGTCAGAGGGTATCTCTTCATGGAAAACTTTCAGTTTTGGCTTTCTGATATTTCGTCGATGATCGAAAATCCAAATTCGTTGCAATGGTTTCTATTTTGGCTGGGCATTTTATATTTTTCAATAAAAGGGGGCCTTTGAACAACCCAAAAAATGTGACTCTCCCCTCCTCCTTCCCCTGCCTTTCACTCCCTTTTCAGTCACTATCAGTTTTTATTTGATCATTATCCGGGAATAGTTGTGTTTCCCATGCCGAGACTTTTCCTAATTCTTAGACCATTTTTAGCAGCTCTGAATATTTTTTGGGTGGATTATGAAGGATTTTTATTATTATGAAAGACGAGGACTCATTCAAGAATGAAGATAAATACCGTGTTAACAAACTAAATGTATTTGTAGCCTTCAATTTTTTCTGTCTTAAATTAACATCATTTTCTTTTCAAGTTGCCATTTCCATTGCATCTCGAAGTAGCTATGTGGGACAGAGTTATGGAGCTGGGTTAGGGTTTGAACTCTGTAAGGTGTGAGTCAAAGGTTGCTGCATTTGCATGAATTCAAGAAGGAATTGATTATCAACATTTCTCAAAGTAGCTATGTGGGGCAGAGTTCTGGAGCTGGGTTAGGGTTTGAACTCTGTATGCAGCGAGTCGAACATTTGAACTCTGTATGCAGTTGCATGAATTCAAGAAGGAATTGATTATCAAACATTTGGAAACTAGACCACCTCTTCAAGTAGGGTTGCATAACCATTATAGTATTAAGTTACCATATGCAGCATGCACTACGGATCATGTTACTAGGCAAAGCGGCCTAATAGTGTTAGTGTACATGTTGGAACTTGGAACCGTATTTATTGTTGTTGACATTAGCAAGGTTTATTAATTAATTATCACTTCGAACTGATCAACCCTAGTGCTTTACCGTCATATTGTACTGTTATAATTATCATCATTGTCATCCTAATAGCACTGCACTTATGTAATGAGTCAGTTCAAAGGAGGTTGTGGGTCTCCCGTTTATCCAACTAATAAGCTGCTCATTCACCTCGTTATGTGTTCAGGACTAGCATCTTCCGTTGAACAGCAGTTCTGTGATAAGAAAAAAAATGTCGCTAAATGCATTCTAACCATAAAATATTGTTACTGCAATGTTTTAGCAACAGTGACAAAAAGCTTTTAGTTGTAATCTTTTGAGGATCCTTTTCCATGTGTTGGAGGGTACGTTCCAGCTATAAACCTAATGGCATGTCCAATAGCAGTAGTAGCTTGCTTTGAAGTACAAATGCTTCACTGCTTTTCTTGAGCCAAACTCATTATTAAAAGAGCTTAAACGGGATTCAGGGACGTGTGCTTGTGAGTAAAGTACACAATCTGGAGATTCTGGGCTGAAAGAAAAGGGAGTTCATAACTTGGATCAATGCTGAAAGTACAATGCTTTTGGTTTTATTAATCTCTGGGGTAATGGGTATGTGTATTTGTTTATGTCACTTGCCTCTGCAAATCTTGTACTAGATATATTCTCCTCCTTTTGAGGGGGATGGCGGTGCCCGTATCAGATCTGTTGATGTCATTCTGCTTCCCTCAATGACAAAATTGTCACACACTCCATTTTGGATATTTAGGGTATATATATATATAGGGTCGTGATCCATTGATAGCGCTAGCAAGTTAACCCAAGTTGCTAGCATGATCTGGCCGTCAACGGGCGAGAATAGACGGTCAGATCGTGCGCCACAACAGCACTTTTTTTTCACCGTCTGCAGCATAATGTAGCAGACGATAATTTACCATCCGCTACATTATGTTGCGGACGGCAAAACAACGCTAGCAACTTGCTAGCGCTATCAATGGATCACAACTCATATATATGTGTATGTGTGTGTGTGAATTTTTCCTAGACTGGTATTTTTCATAGTGTGCGCTCCAATTCCAATTAAATATTTTTACAGGTGAAGCGTTATTCATGCCAATTAATTATTAATTATGGTAAAGGCCGGAGATTTCATAGGGTGATGCTAGATTCGTACCCTCTCATCGTTAGAAAGAGTTGAAAAGTACTGTTGCACAACTAGTTACGTGAAGGGCGGATGCACGTCCATCAAGGTGACTCAATTGACCACCTTGAATTCGAGAAAAAAAAAATGAACATATATTTCTAGTATTTTTTTGTAGAGAATGCAATGTCCTCCTACGAATAGGGGTTTAAAACGTATATCATATTTGTAGGGCTAGACCATCTTGATTCCTGAAGAAACTATTAGTTTAAATTAATGTAGAATTGCATTTCAAAAACAAATGATCAGGAACAGGTCCACAAGTAGCTACACCAAAAGGAAGAATTCCGCTATTCCAAGTTGTCTACTGGCGCCGCTGGGTTCAATTAAGATTGATTTGGAACGTTCAACTTACAATTTTTTATTTAAGGAAGGTGCTGCTAAAATATGTATATTGATTCTAGTCTATTGAGCGCTTGAATCTAATATTGATAGGTAAATATAGGTTAGTAGTATTGACCGTCGAAGCAAAAAGGGTAAAATTATACAATATTATATGAAGCCAGAACGAAGATGCAACGCATGTGACAAGAAGTTTATTCATCAACCAACCATAGCTAATGTTGAAATGGTTCTTTTTATTTATCTTTGCCTGTGACTAACTTACAGTTTTCGGTGATTTTGGGTTTGAGGGGGAAGGGGATGGGGTGTGGGAGAGTGTTGAGACGCTTGGAGGAGTAATCTGCAGGCTTCATTCTCCCTTTTATACCAAACAAGCGAGGAAGATCATCTCCATATTATTCCTTTTCATTACTCACTGAACATCCCATTTATCTTCTCTTTCAACCATCAAGATACTAGTGTGTGAACATGTTGAGCCTTTTGCCTTACACTTGTGTGGATAGACTGCAGTTAAATCATGCATCTGCATGCAAAGGAGCAGAGTTCACCTCTCGTATGGTCTGAAGAGTTGGCTTCCATGGCGGTTTCTTGTATCCACAATCGTCGTGATCATCATCGGAAGAGAAAGCATCACACAAAGCTTGCCCACCATCTGATCCTTTATTTGTTGCCCTCGAAACTATCAAGTCCTTTGACATGGCACACCTGATCAGACTCCTATACGTCTCGTCGTTCACCGCTAGTCCTTCAGGCAACAGAAAGTAAAGCCAGTTGCAGCTGAGCTGAAAAGACTCCGCCAGCACAGTCCGGTCCGAGCAGCACCTTATCACCTTGTGATAAGGATACGCGTCTAGCACGTCTTTTACGCGCGTTCCTCCTTTCAGCCTGATCGATTCGCCATCTTCTTTCATCACACGAACTTCCTTGTTGGAGTCATCAGGACACAGGCTGCAGGATTGTGAGGCTCCCATTCTCAAGAAAACTCCACTAAAATCCTCGTTTTAGACTTCTTGTTAATGTTCCATACTACTTTCTATTGGTGCTTTATTTAGAAGAGATCAAGCGGGGCTTCGATGTTATCAAAGAAATGTGTGTCTGTTTCAATGTTGACAAAGTCCTTAGTTGAGAAATCTTGGTTCTCTGGAGAAAGAGGACTATGACTGCCTTAGGGTACTGGGTTTTAGATTGTATCTATTTGTCTATGTTTGATTTTTCGGAGTGACCAAGACACTTCCTAGGGAGGGTATCTATATATCAAGGGTAACACCATATGCAAATTGAAAAATGATTTGACATGTATTAGTGACAGTTACATTGCACATAGACGTGTTAAAAGGTTGCACGTAGACATGTTAGACAAATGTATGTAGATGTTGAAGGATGGTTGAAACGAGAAAAGACTTGGGTACATTTGCTATGATAAGAATAATACTAATGATAATATGTTCATTGACACATTTTGTTGGATTTTGGTACGCCAAAACCCTTGGTATTAGTTACAAGATATATAATCTATATATATAAAAAATTGTTTCTTTTTGCATTTATGCAAGAGATTTGCATAAATCTAACCGTGTAGGCAACACATAAAGATGATCACATATGGTCGTATGCATAATGAAATAGGCTTCATGGAAGGCTATATGTCCACTAGAGGAACAAATAATATATGGTCTTGGCTATTTAGTACCTTTGAATGAGGAGGAGCTGATGTGATAAGAGAAGGAACGAAGAGAGATATGTAACTATTATACTAATGTTTCCGGACCATCAAATATTTCTACTACCAGATAGAAGAACCACTTGCACTCGTGCCGAGCACGGGCACGTTTCAATCATGACGGGCAAAAAACCTATGAAATTAGAGAAACATGTCTTAAAAATGATGAATTGCCTCGGGGTATAGAAGTATTTTACTTTGTGATTTCAACTTCTAAGGAAAGCCTAAGCCTCAGTAAACGAAATATGGGGAAAGTCTTTTCTTTTTCTTTCGGAATTAAGGGGGTTATTTATAATTACTCTGAGTTCCATCGAAATTCTCATAAATCATCTGTATATTCTTTTACCTATAGATTTCTCAACCTAAACTAAACAGATGTTTCCATCATTAATGTCTTCTGTGAAACTTTAATTTCTTATTGATAATATTGAAACTGTTAGCACTAGGCTACCATCTTTTTTTTTGGGTGAAAACTAGGCTATCATCTTTATTATCTCTTTACGAGCTTTATTATGAACATTTCATATCCGGTCAAATTCAGTCTCTCAATTTAAAAGCAGACTAGGTGGTTAGTATTTTATTCACCACAAGAAAATATGTATTTTGTGACGGATTTTTAGCGACGGAACGTATTCCGTTGCTAAAAAGGCCTTTAAGTGACGGAATATCCGATCGTTAAAAATCCGTTGTTTAATACAGTTACTGACAAAAACCACCGTCGGTAAAAGTATTTGCAGACGGACTTTTAGCGACGGATTTATCGTCGCCAAAATATTTTTAGAAAATTAGTATTTTCAGAAGGTTTTTTAAATTATTTAAACGACGGAATAAAACCGTCGCTAAAAAGTCCGTCGGTAAAAGTCAGACCTTCACCGACGGATTTTTAGCGACGGTATTATTCCGTTGCTAAAGATCCTCGATATAAACCCACATCGGGTTTGTTTCTCTCTCCGAAATTGTTCTCTCACCCCTCTCTATGGCGACCGACCTCCGGCGACCCCTGTCTACGGCGACCCACCTCCGGCGACCCCTCTCTACGGCAACCCACCTCCGGCGACACCCCCGTCCCCCACTCGACGCCGCGCCACCAAGCCTTCCATTACCGCCATGCCATAAAACCCTCCACTTGCGCCGCGCGATGAAGCCCACCACTGCCAACGCACCACCAACGCTGCCGTCGTCGTAGCCACCTTGAGATCTGTATGTCAATTGCCATAAATTAATCTTGTTGTTTATTTTTCAAAGTTGATTATCAAACATTTTGGCCATATTCAAATTTGTCTTCTCTACCATGTATAATCTGATGTTGTTGTTAATTTGGATGTTTGGCCATTATTTTGTCTTCTGAATTTGTTGATTATGAAGCATTTGGCCTAATTGAACCTTAAATTAAAGTAATTGAACTCTAATTAAACCCTAAATTGAATGCCCTAATCAAATCGAACCCTAAATTAAACTAATTGAACCCTAACTTGAATGCCCTAATCCAATCGAACCCTAAATTGAATGCCCTAATCCAACCGAACCCTAAATTGAACCCCTAATTGAACCCTAAATTAAATGCCCTAATCCGACCAAACCCTAAATTGAACTTATTGAATCCCCTAATTGAATCCTAAATTGAATGTCCCAATTCAACTATCCCCTAAATTGAACTAATTGAACCCTAAATTGAATGCCTTAATCCGGGGTCGAACCCTAAATTGAACCCTAAATTGAATGCCCTAATCCAATCGAACCCTAAATTGAACTAATTGAACCCTAAATTGAATGCCCCAATTCAACTGAACCCTAAATTGAACTAATAGAACCCCCTAATTGAACCCTAAATTGAAGTAATTGAATCCTAATTAAACCCTAAATTGAATGCCTTAATCGAATTGAACCCTAAGTTAAACTAATTGAACCTTAAATTGAATGCCCTAATCCAACCAAACCCTAAATTGAACTTATTGAACCACCTAATTGAATGCCCCAATTCAACCGACCACTAAATTGAACTATAATTGAACCCTAAATTGATGTAACCGAACCCTAATTAAACTACTTGAACCCCTAATTGAACTGAACCCTAAATCAAACTATTTGAACCCCTAATTAAACCCTAAATTGAATGCCCTAATCCAATCGATAGATAATTTTAGGTTGTTAATTGATGATTTTAGGTTATTAGCTGTGCATTTGAAGTAAATGAGATTATTAATTGATAATTTTAGGTTGTTAATTGATGATTTTAGATTGTTAATTGTGCATTGAGCATTTGAGATATTGAGATTGTTGACGGAGGATGGGGTTGGATTGAATGTGTGATTTTATTGCATTGAGCATTTGAGAATTTAGAATTGAGATTGTTGACGGAGGATGGGGTTGGATTGAATGTATGATTTTTATTAATTTTTATTACATTGGGCATTTGAGAATTAAGAATTGAGATTGTTGACGGAGGATGGGACCCAATTAGATTGAGATCCCCATTAGGTAGCACAGACACGGACACCGCGTTCGATCGACGCTGACACTGAAATAACATATTTTAGCTTTATACTTGTGGACACCTCTTCAATGGGTGTCCGGCACCATGTCTGACTGTCCGGCAATTAAAAAATAAATCAATGTCTTCGAACACCCTATATGAGGTGTCGGACACGTGTCCGGATGTGTCGATGAGGTGTCGAGGTGTCGGTAGGTCACGGACACCCCGTCCGATCGACACCGACACCGAAAAATGTTACATTTTTGCTTTATATGTGTGGACACCTCTTGAAGGGGTGACAGACAAGTTGTCCGGCATTTAAAAAATAAATCAATGACTTCGGACGTGTCCGAAGGTGTCGGTACGTGTTGGTAGGTGTCGGATACGTGTCCGGAGGTGTCCGACACGTTTTAGGAGGTGTTCGACAAGTTTCTGGATGTGTCGATGAGGTGTCGGTAGGTCACGAACACCGCGTCTGATCGACACCGACACCGAAATATCACAATTTGGCTTTATACTTGTGGACACCTCTTCAAGAGGTGTCCGGCACCTCTTCAGGGGGTGATGGACACGGCGTCTGACATTTAAAAAATAAATCAATATCTTCAGACATGTCCGGAGATGTCGGACACCATACCGACACCCTATATGAGGTATTGGGAATTGAGGTTGTTGACTGTGCATTGAGAATTTGAGAATTGAGATTGTTAACGGCGGATGTGACCCAATTGGATTGAGATATCTGTGAATTAGTTGAATGGTTGGTTGTTGAATTTAGGTTAATTAGGTTAACGTGACATTTTTAGCACCCCTTAGAATCTCATCGTGGCTCTAGCATTGGCTATAATCAGCCCTAATTAGTCCCGATTAATCCTAATGAACCCAATTAACCCTAATTAGCTCTAACAAGCCTAATTAGTTTTAATTTACCGTAAGAACCCGTGATTACTCATACCCAAATTAAATCCTAATTAGCCCTAATTACTCATATCTTGTAGACCCGTGATTAGATTAATTAAACCCTAAACCCTAAAACCATCTGGTAATGTTCAAGTGTACGTGGTTCGATGTCACATGCAGTAGAGGAATCCGTGTTAGCTCTCAAGGGATTGTAGATGTCAATGTCAAGAGTTGCATCAGACGAGCCCTTTGTGTTTGCTAGTCAAGCTGTACAAGTCTTTTACACGGAGGACGTCGCCAATCCCAAATCTCATTGGTATACAATTATTAAGTCCAAGAAATTGCCCGTGACATATGACAGTGAGCTATACTCCTTTCAAGCCGACCAACCACCTGTCTTGTTCCCTGTTGAGGTCAACAACGAGGAGGATGATCTTCCTCTTCCAACAACACTTCATGTAGGAGAAGAAGTCGTAGATGATGACGCGGAAGACATGGAAAGTGTTGGAGATGATGTGACCGAGTCTACTGATGAAGAGGATGAATTAGAAGATGAAGAGGACGACAAGTCCCATGAAGAAGAAGACGACGAGTCCCACGAAGAAGAGGACGATGAGGAAAGTGATGAAGATGATGATGATTCTCAAACTGAAAATGATTGAGTTGTAATGTTGTAACAAGTCGGGAAAAACATGTAGTCACATTTTAGAACTTGGTTCATTTTGATGTGTTTTTGCACCTCCGTTCATATATATATATAGTGTCGATGATGATTTCTGCCAAATTATTGTTTTTAATGTGTTCATGTATTTGTAATTTATCTATACGAAGTCAGATATGGATAGGATACGGGCTATTCGTGGCCGGGTTGGACGCCGAGCTGCTTCCTCCCTGGTGGGTCCCACCTCGTCATTGCCCACTGATGACGAGGCACAGAGTGATCATGTACAGCAGATGGGGCCCCAGCCCCAGCCTTCGCCGTCGCCCCAGCCTGACGCAAATTCATCCCACATGCTCGTTGATTCTCCTTCTTCCGTGGGTTCTACCACAGGTATAGTTGATAACGGTATTTAGTACATTTTCGCTAGCCTTATTTATATTTAAAGTATATTTGAACTGTATTAATGTTGGTGTTTTGTAGGATCTCGACGAGGCCGTGGCCCGACACGTGGGGTACGCATCGACCCCCAGCGTAAACAGAGAGTTACGCTCACCCAGGAGGGCCTGTAAGTAAAAAAAATATCACATCATGCCTTATATTTAAAATTTTTGGGTGTTAATTTATATTTGAACTGTATTAATTTATTTATTTACTTCTTTGGCAGGATCCTGGAGAATCAGGCGAGGACGAAGATCGGCGTTCTTGTGAAGGGCCGATTCTTCGAGCCACGCCTGTACTGGAAGGACTGGGATGTCACTGCGAGGGAGTCCCTATGGGAAGAGTGGCTGGTACGGTGAAGTATTTTTTTCAGCGATAGTATTTGTTTAATTAGAGTTTGTTTTCTGTAGTTAATTTGTGTTATTGAATGCCTTACAGGAGGGGTTCACGTTTGACTCGCCTGAGCAGCAGGCACTGGGGCAGTAGACCTTCTTTGCTTACATCGACAAAAATTACCGTCGATGGCTCCACGACGCAAGGGACCGGGCAAAGAAGATGCTGCCCAAGGGTGCCCCAATGACGGAGATGACGAGATATCCCCCACATTGGATATCTCCGACTGTATGGACGGGGATGATAGATCGGTGGGCTGCGGATCCAGGTTGGGACGCCAAGAGCAAGTGCGGGGCTGAGAACAGACAGAACAAAGATTCGACGCACACAGGGGGTCGGTGCCACACGACATCGTCCGACACAAGAATGCGGTCGAGCACCCGGATCTGGAGGACGATGAGGTCTTAGCTCTGACGTATAATCAGACGCACGTGCGGAAGAAGGACAAGGACGAGGTGCACCGAGTGGGCGACTATATTTCAGATATTGCCCGGTGGATCGATGTGAGTCAATTTGTTTAAATTGTTAATTTTTTGTCTTTCTATCCTCAATGTCTGTTGCGTTAATTAATGCCCTAACATATCTTTATATCACTGTTTTTTGTAGGCCTCGTATGAACAGCTTAGGGGGTCCGAGGAGCAGTCCGAACAGCCATCAGCGTCCACTAGTACGGGTGCGAGTACTGGGGCGTTGAAGCGATGGCTGGATACGCCAGAGGTCGTCAATCGGCCGAAAGGCCGCATACGCGGCCTGCCTAGTTGGACTGCTCGTGCCGTGATAAGAGCGTCCTCACCCCCCACTGCCCCTCCACAGACACCGGTTCCTCGGCATCCGTTGGACAATGAGGAGATCGCTCGCATTGCTACGGTGGTGTTGAGGATGATCAGGGAGCAGGATCAGCAGGGTACCGCAGCTGGACATGCCGAGCCGGCCCCGAATCGGCAGGATCCAGATCCGGGACTCGGCAACCCCTGATAAGCCTCTTCTCGTGCCCGGTCCCAGCTTCCCCCCCCCCCCCGGCCCCCATGCCCGGCTTGTACTCTTCTCCCCTCCCCTAACCAGGTGTATCCGGTTCCCAGCTTATACATAATGAGTCTTTTTTATGATTAAGTTTACATATTTCTTTGTATATTGATTATTGCGTGTTGTTGTTGAGAATTGATTATTGCGCATTGTTGTTGAGGATTGATTTTTTTATTACAGGTTTGGGCATTAGAAAAATAAAAAAAAAATTATTTTAAAAATTTTTTGACTTTTGGCGACGGATTATATCCGTCGCTAAAAGTTTTTATTACTATCCGTGTTTAGCGACGGATTATTCCGTCGCTAAATAAGACATTTCGCGACGGAATATTCCGTCGCTAATTTAAAAAAAATTAAATTAAAATACTTAAAATATAATTAGAGACGGATATTCCGTCGCTAATTAATAAATAAATTCGTCGCAAAAACATAAATATAACACGACGGATTTAAAAATTTCATCGCCAAGCTATTAGTGACGGACTTTTATACGAGGGACTTTTAGCGACGGTAAATCCGTCGCTAAAATATTTAGCGACGGATTTTTCCGTCGCTAAAAGTCTTTTTTCTTGTAGTGATTTTTTTGTAATTTCTTTTTCCTTTTTCCTAAGCTGCCTATCAACGCTAGTGTTTTAAATGAGTGAGATTCTGACACCAATCTAATCCTGATAGCCGTACCGAGTCCATGTAACACACACAGATCCCAATTATTCGACAATGGGAATACAAAAGGCAGAATGTGTACTAAAGGAATTGAAGGGCAAAGCTAGCTGAATCAACTGTTTAGAGGGGTGTGTGCATTACCGCATCCTATTCAACATGTCGGTATTTTCTTTAACATCTGTAGTTCTTCTTAAGGAGGTATTTGCACCAACTTTTTGCTAGTAGATGACTAAGGGATTGTACGCTTACCAAATTTTGTTTTCGTTTTTGTAATGATGATAAAAAGATGCCTTTTTCCTGTACTTTTATCTTTTTTCAGTTCCGTTTTGAAAAAAAAATCCAAACAGGTGTTTTCACCTTTTTCCACAATTGGTATTCTCTTGTCAGAAAATTTCAAGACTTTGTCTCCTCTCGCCCGCATAGCTCTCTCTCTCTCTCTCTCTCTCTCTCTCTCTCTCTCCCTCTCCCTCACGATACTGATGATAGATGGGTTTGGTCGTCCTTCAAGATCCGCCCCTTGAAATCAACTTCTGTAAATCAGCTTCAAGATCCGCCCCTCACGATATTGATGGCAGCCGGTCGGTATGCGTAGCACCGGCCTCTGCCGGCAGTGGACGGCCAGTCGTTAAGGCTTCAACCTTTGGGCGGCAGGGCTGTTAGGGCATCTTTCGGTGACGACGGCTCTACGATGGCCGTGGTGAATAGAGTTGCTGCTCGCGGTGGCCCTCGTGGTGGCTCGTGGTGGCTGGTCCCTCACAATGATGTTGCAATTTCAGCAGTGATGGGATTGACCGATTCTGTAGCCGGCAAGCTATGGAGTGTTGTGGCGGCAGCAACCTATGGGGTGAGGCGGCTTGTTAGGATTTTGACCCCGTGCGGTAGCGATGTTCCCTCCGGTGGTATCGATGAATCACTGCCGACACCTTCTTTAAAGACTCTTGAAGGGGAAGGGGAAGGAGGGGGGGGGGGGGGGGGCACAGATGTGGAACAATAGAAAATGAAACATACAAGAATATATCCAAAAAAGTTGTGAAAATAAAATTGAAAATATTAAAAACGTACAGAAAATCTGAAAAAAGAAGATACGAAAAAAAGTTAAAGTACACAATACGATTTTAGAACTAAATACTAAATTCTATAAACCAAAAACATAATACAGAATACAGTAAAAAAATCTCGTAAGCGTACCGCCCCTAAGTTTCCCTCCCAAGCAACCAACAAAAGCATTTGGAGACACAAAAAAGCAAAAATCTCTCTACCAAGACAATCATAAACCTGGGAAAATAGTTGTAGTATCTACCCCTCTTCTTCCTATATATGTTACTCTTTCTTCTGTAACTTTAGAAGGTTGGCGGAGGCATGGTTCCTAGCTGAAGAGCCAAACCAGGGTTCTCACCACCCATCAAGGACCGTTTTTGGAAGTTCCATAAACTCGGAGCAGTTCTAGTCCCTGCTTGCTGCCTTTGTGGGAAAGGTCCTTCATAAGCACTCCCTTGACTAAACGGCAATCCATGAGGAGATCGTGAATCTTGCTGCAGAAACTCATTCCTGAATGGATCTTCTTTACTGGGCTGCATTTGCACGTACGGGAGATCAGCAAGCAGTGGTTCTTGCTGTATCAGTGGAGCCTTGCCACATCGATTCCCATCATTAGGTTGCGGGTGCACAAAAGTAGCCAATGCATGCTGCGTTTCTTGATGAACTCGTGCTTCCAGGCCAATTGGGTTTGCATTGATTGCTAGTGGTGGCATATATGGAGTTGAAGAAAACTGCAACCCTGGCTCGGTACTCGTTTGCATGTATGAAGCCAGTGCCAGCTGCAGTTTGTCCTCCCCAAATTTGTCCTGTCCCCGCTGAGTTATTTCACAAGGCGGCGGCTGCATGGTGTTTGAAACTTGTGTCGGCTGCTGTTTTTGCCACTTGAGTAAGTCCTGGCCCAATGGACTCCCCCCCCTATCCAAAGGTTCCATGTTGGACACCAACGACTGCCAATCTTGCTGCATCAAGGCATCCTTGCCCACTGGATCAACCTTATCAAGCTGTGGGTGAATCTCCGGAAAATCATGAGTTGCCTGTGGACCCCATGGTGTTAATATGCTCCGTTCCATAAGCTGACTCACCTCAGTTAGGCTAGCTCCACGGTTGTGGTCTAGTGAAGCCTCAGATTGATCTAAATGAAGCAAATCAGTGGTGTGGCCCAACCTTGATGGCTTGACCACATTGGAAGGATGCACAAAAGGTTTTGGACAGTCATTGTCACTTGATACCGATTCAAGCAGGCTTGACTTCAATCCGGCATTAGAGGGAAATGAAAGGGCCTGATTGCACAACTGGCTTGAGTCGACCATCATGTCCCTCTTCACGTTCTTATCTCCGAGGCCAACGGCGGGACTATCGGAGCTTCTGATTCCAGCGACGGGGTAATTCAAACCTAACTGATTCTTGGTATTTTGGTTTTGAAAACAAGCATCATTCATGAAACCTTGTAGAAGATCTCTTTTCTCACTGGGTTGAATCACTCCTCTTGGAGAAGCACTACTGTCCCTTCTGCCTAGTGCATTGGGAACCGTGTCTTGTTGGGCTTTTCCACCCAAACTGCAAGTCCTTTCTCCAAGTAAATCACAGAAAATTTTCATCACATCAGTTGGAGGAACAATTATATCTTGGGAAGCTCCATGCATAGTTGTTCTTCCTCTCTCTGAAGCCAACTTTTCGCCAGGACCACTAATGACATCTATGCTGCCGGCACTAATAATGCTTAACCCTTTAAAAGCTGTGCGACTAGGAGTCAACTTTCCACCATTAGCTCCATTATGGTTATCCATGTTTTCACCAATAATAATATTTTTCTGTTTATGAGCACCTCCACGAGCACCACTGTAGCTATATGTGCTGTCAGTTGTGAGAAGACTCCTTCCGTTATCAGAAATACTACTGGAACTGAGTCTGTCATTGATGTTAGTATTTGAATAGGAACCCCCCTGCAAGTTACCCACAGTGGAAGGCTCTGGACTACCTGTATAATCAACATGACAAGTAGGGTCTCTCAGGGAAAATGATGAAGCAATTAGAGAATCTGGATCATGGACCGAGTGGGAAGGTGCCTGAGACTGATAATTTGGAATTTCAATCAGTCTTGCCAATTTTTGAACCGCAACTTTTTGAACAGTAGGCCCTAAGTCTTTGACAAACTGCAAAAGACTGTCTCTGTATCCAGTATCCCAGTTCTTCTATCATGCCATGAAAACAGAATCAGGATAGATATTAATAGAGAAAAAAAGCAACAAGAGAGTACGATAAAAACAACTTTCAAATAACTGCAGGAAACTTGTACATTATGTTGCATTTAAGAGTTGGTGATTTCCTCACCCAGCGCTCAAATTTTCACGTCTTATAAAGTTCATTTATCCAACGAACCATGCTCTTATTCAGGACATTTAATGCTCATACACACAAGTCAATATATAAGCGAGAGAAAAAGGGATAAATCAACTGTGCAGAAATTCAATATATTAGGAAATGATGGTTTTTTAAAGCTAAACCTCCGATGATACATGATCTCTTTCTGCATTGTTCCAAGGTTCAAAATCTTGAAAGTGACGTTACTCTGTTAAATAATTCAGAAAGAGATTCATGATTGAGGACTAGAAGCCAAGGCATGTGTCATGTGACATGGTAAAACTCCTGATGAATATCCCAGTTGAACTGACAACATGTGCTTCAGCTATAATATTTATCAGGAGTTTTACCATGTCGCCTGATACATTGGTAGGGAAGGCAGGGAAGCCTCTTCGTGGCATGAGTGAAACATCAAACTCAAGGGTTCACGGTAGTATTGTTTAAACCAAAACTTAAAAAGAAAAAAAATAAGGAAAATCTAAAAATGGAGCAGCCAAAATTTTTTAGGATGTCTCATTTCCACTATACCCTAGTTGATCGACCAAAGACTCTTGACACACTTGGTATCTCAAACTTGATGTACACATTTTGAGCCTGTATCAGTCTCCAAATTTAATTATCCTAAATGCACTAATAAAGTTCAAGAATTAATATGGCTTCCTGGTGAAGCTTAATTCCAAATAGGGATAGACACACAGCAGAATGTTACAAACTTCATCCTTTTGCTCTTAGAGATTTGATCCAGGAAATGACGGCTCAGCTTTGAGCATCTTAATCAATATCAACTTGAATCACATTTACTAGGGTTTCTGGATTGAGTCTCTTCAACTTACTGGGACAAGTTCTTTAGAGCTATTGCCAACTGTTGAAAAGGTTGACTCGTTCTTGTTGCCTATGGAAGTCGAGGGCCTATAAGTTTGACGCCTTTTACAGATATCCAGATCTCTACTATCTCTAGGACCTGTTTTGCAAGTGGAAAACAGGAAAAATTAGTTAGTCTTACAATAGAGAACCGAATAAGTCCAACAGATACAAGGATTTAACTTTTTAATGTAATGGGGAAACTAGAATGTAATTTATGTAAAGGAAGCAGTTCTTTAACTACATTTGACACTGTCTGAACTTGTACTACTATGGTTCAAAGAGTACAACTAAGTTGGTTACCGGGTTTAAAACAGTGTAATTGTTGCTCTAAATACTCAGCTGATAAATATGGTTCCTAATCAGTTGTTAGTTCAATTGGATTAGTAAATGGGTATAATTAGCATCTGACTTATCAGCTTTGGGGTAGCGCTAGTTATTCTGCCCTTGGAAGCAGAATTAACAATTTGGTTTTTGCCGTGCAAACAAAATGATTAATATCTTTCCTTTTGCTCTGAAAGCAGAATTGAAACTTCCTTCTCTTGCCTCTGTTTTGCGGCTTTTGCCTTGAAAGTCTTTAACAGGCACTTGTTCCTGGCACCATAGTATACCAGAAGCTTCAAAATGAAAATTTTTCCTCTTTTACAACCTCCATGCATTACCACTGCCAACACTATTATCATCATCTCCTTCATTTTTAGACAGCAAAACCAAAACAAAAATTTAGTATCTTTTTATGTAGACAGGCTCTCGCTTTAACTTGATTCTAGGTTCAATTACTGTCTCGGGGTTTCTTTCAATGAAGCAGGTTCATCATATCACATTCAAGACACATTATTGCAGATAAAAGTTTTCCAGAATCCAAGAAAAACATACAAAATCAGTTTTTGTCTATGCTAATTTTATCTAATGAAGAATAGACAGCAGAACGAAAGGACATGGTTAAATAGAACTAAGGTCAAGTTTACTTGAATCAGGAAAGTCACTGCTTCAATACATACTTCTCACACTAAAAGAGGATGTGGAGTGCAGGGAACCTTATTACACATATATGATATATACCAGGCAAGGTCAGGAGCATACGGAGTAAGTGAAGTGTTCGACAACCAAATTACTGCCACCTACTGTCTTCAATAACATTGACCGAACATCTAACTAATTAGGCTACAATAGCATATTAGCTAAGCTTGGATTCTTACCAGAGAGATCTTTATCACCTTCTTGATTAATAAAGTGATGTGACTGACATGCTTGGTTACCAGTAAATTTGGTGCGAGAACTCCCTGCACCACCTTGGGGCTTCCGACCGGGCCGTCTTCTTTCCAACGAGAATTCATATTCAATTCGTGTCGGATTAGATTTCAGAGTGTGAAATACCCTTTTGGCCAACTCATGTATAGCGCGTGCCTGGAAATCACATCATCTTCTTATACCAAAGGAAACATTTGAGTAGTAATTAGTACTTTTTAAATGACTATCAGGAGTTAATGAACCAACCTGTCTGAAGTAAATGGTGGCCGACGAATTAAAATGCATGGCGTTCTTAAATATCAAAAGAACGTCATCCTGCAGATGCCACAAGAAGTCATGGATTGGTCAATCAGGCCTCAACAGGGTAAACATACACTATGGACTGACTTAAACCACTATCAACCATTCTCACTAAACTGCTATATATAAATTGGAAGTGATAAAGAGACAAAATAAGGGGAGAACTTGTTCGTAACGGAGCGAACCTCAAAATCTTGTAGGTTCCTATACATCCCCTCTTGCAACTTGGCCCTCATGGTCCCAAAATCCATGGGATGTTTCACAATTTGATAGTACCCTTCCACCTTGCAAATAATTAGCTCCTTCAACTTGGGAAGTAGAAAGCAATTTTGAACTTACATGTGACAGGAAACAAACAAACCTCTTTAGGGTCCACTGGCTGTGCAAACATATCATATGCATCTCTCCTAAAAAGTAGGAAAACCAAATAAGACTGAGGAAAGATATTTTGAAAAGCTGGTAGAGCTGGATATTATCTGTCTATGTTTTAAATGTCTGGAGTTGACACCTTTCTTAAAGGACATGCAACAACTCCTACATGGTCGTCCAATTATAATGGCACATAATACAGAAAGGGCTTACCTTTGCAATATATCGAGAACAAACTCCAGCATCCTCTTTTCTGGCAATTGTGATACACATGGCACAGTTGCTGGTAATGACATACAAGAAATAACTAAGCACTGCTGCTATTAGGACTTCTAACAGGAAAATCATAACATACAAATGCCTAACATTCTCACCACCACTGATAGGAGGTTTTTCATGTTTATCAATCTCTTCATCCTGCATAGAGATGTAAATGGAGATCAAGAAACTCATATGAACAGAAATTGATGAAAGTCCTCGCAGATCCTTATTTGTGTTTTAACAGGCAAGTTTGAGCTCATTAAAAAAATTCTTTCACTATCTCAAAGAATATAAACAGAGAAGTCTTCCCTACAAGCAACTAGATGAAACATATTCAACATGACACACGCTTATGACAGGCATACCAGAGCTATGGAGTCAAAAATGAAAGTAGTTAAGACGCTTTCTGCTGCCCTGTGACTGTTGCAATTTGTTTACCCTAAAGGCTACGCCATACTGCTCTATAGAGATGCCTATTGGAATATTACTGAAGCCTAGAATACCTGATGCTTCTTTTGAGAGATACCCTCACAAGATCTCTTTAATACATGGAGCTTAACAAAGTACATACGAGCAAGTAGGAGCTCCCGTGTCTTTTGCGTGTAGAGTTGTCATTGAAACCCAATTATTTTGTTCACTGTCATCCGTATTGTTCCAAAAGTTGACTCCATTAATTTGTGCAAACTGTTTGGATGAATATAATTGATAGATAGATCGGGCTTTATGTGTGTCATTTGAATATGTGCTACACAACTTGCGAATATCTTGACTTAATCCGCAGTATGTTTAGCTGGGCTATAGCACAGTAGTCCTCCAAGGACGACGAATGGTTTGATGTTGCAGTATCTTTGGGTTCGGCAAGTGCTCTTGGATGCTTATTTACGTGGTATCTATTGCACATGACAAAGGAATTAGTCATGTATATGCAAGATACTTTACCATATGTATCACCGTCATACCGCTTAAGGCACTTCGAGGTTCAGTTTGTATCTGATAGGAGCATAGGGCTTCTACGTCGTTAACTTGACTTAGCCTTTGGAGTTTGGACTACAGGGTGCGTGCCCGCCCGTCAAATTACTTATTGGGAATTGCTCTTCACCCCTAACTTTTTTTCACAAACTAACAGTTGGAGTTGAAGCAAGCTTGAAAGGCTCAACACTTGCAGCATATTGCATTAAATCCGACACCATCTAGACCTAAAATCCCAACTCTATTAATCAGAAATGCGCGCATACATTGCATGATTAATCTTCCTACTGTTAAAGCTGCCTAGTATAGTGTATATCGAAAAGGGTCCAGTAACCCAGATTTCAACATTCTTCCCGATGTGTCCATCCCCTGACAGAGAAGTGCAAACTAGTGAAACTCGACAGCAGGATACTCCAGACTCACTACATGAACAATCAATTCAACACTCAACAAGATCAACATAGAACTAACCCATCTGCAAGAAGGAAAGACGCAAACACGCAGAACAATCACGAAGAAAAGAGCTAGAACCTCACGCCATATTGCCGCTAAAATGAGTTAATTTTCATCGCTAATGCACCACCTAGCAACATAAGGGCTGTGAATAGAAAGAGCACCCGCTGGGTATTTGGTTTGGGGGGTGGGGGAGGGTGTTGGACAAACACAAAACAGAAAGGAATGCACAGAGACAAGTGACATAACCACGCGCCATTTGTCACTCTTAAGCAACAACATGGGCGGTGAATAGAAAAAGCACCTGTTGGGTAATGGGCTGAACAAATGGAGTGATGGACACTTCATCAAGCCTCTTGCTCTTGCGGCCCCTCCTGCTGGAATAACAACGGAACCCACCACCAGCATTCCTCTCGGAAGCCTCTGCTGGCTGTTGCTGACTTGGGTTCTTCTTGGTGTTTTTCTTCTTGTTAATTTCGGAGGCCTGAAGTGCCAAAATGCGGGCACTCTTCCTCTTTTGTCCTTCTTTAACTCCAACCATTTTTACCCCCTTCTTTTTCGGCCTGTGTAAAAAGAATAAAGTAAAGCATTTACTTCTTGTCAACGACACCCACTTCTCAAATTCAGCAAAAGTGTGTAATCAATGTGTTCCTTACCATGTATTCAATCTGTAAAATGGAAAAGATCAATAAAGTGAAACTCCAACCCCAAATGCATTAATCTTGTGACAAGTTGAAGTGAACTGTAAAAATTCAAGCTCGACTGGTACTCGTAGCAGGCTCATAAGAGGCAACAAACATCACCCAGAAACACTGTTTTTACACTTGATATTTTTTTTTAATCTTGTTTTCCCCATGTTGCTCCCCCCCCCCTTTCCCCCTCCATCTTCTCTTCTTCTTCTTTTAGGCCCTAAAGATGATGATACAGACAAGGGCTGCTAGTGAGTGTGATCAGATCAATAGATCTTGCTTTCCTCATATTCTAAGAAGGAAGAATCATACTTGTAGGGTGTCTTTTAATTTTTTTTCAAACTTAAAATTTGTTGTTTGTGAAAAAATATTTTCTTTTTTATGTGGAGAAGTAGAAAAGGGCAAGAAGGGACAGATATAGAGAGTGGTGACAAGAGCAGAGCACGATTGATGTGATTGGCTGGGGATTTGGGAGCTTCTTCCTCTGTTGTCTGCAATTTCAGCACTGATGTGGTACAATTACTGTTTTTCTCTTTTGGGTGCTTTGCAGTTGAAGACTGTCACTCTAACCCAAAAGCAGGTCCACCAGATAAACATAGCATACCAAGAATGATAAGTGAAGTTTTTTACTTATTTAATACTTAATTATTGATATATTTTATTTTAAAATTTATTTATCCGCATATCACAGTTTTAAAAATCGTTATTTGAAATCACGATTTCAAGAGAGAAATCGCTGTTTAAATAGCGATTTCTCTCTTGAAATCGTGGTTTCAAACAGCGATTTCTACTTTAACGTAAAAATCAAGTAGAAAGCAATTTCTACTTTGAAATCGTGGTTTCAAATAACGATTTTTAAAAGTGTGGCATGCGGGTAAATAAGTTTCAAAATGGAGTATATTAGTAATTAAGTATTAAATATGTATTAATTAGAGAAAAAACTGATGATAAGGGTCTTTGGTTTGACATGGAAAAATAACAAAAAGAGAAGGTCTACTTCACACAGAGAATGCATCACTTGTGTACATTGATAGCCAAAAGAAGAGCAACTTACCAAATTAACTTTCTTCTCCTAAACAGCAAGAAAATAGAGTAGCTCAAAAACTGTAATGATGAAAACCTATCAATTCTGAGAAAAATCCCTCTGGTTCTCCTTGATCTGAAAACATGTACATAGGATATGTAGAATGCTTTTATAGAGAGACCATATTCAGATAATCTAGAGCGGATACATCGAGGTGTTAGGGTGCACTGGCTTGTGGCAGAGTTTTCGTTGTGCGGAACCGTTAATTCAGCACGTGTACGGTGATTGTTAACCGCAACTCCAAAAGTCATTATTTAGCCGTTGGTTTTTTTCTTTAACATAATAATGGCACATTTTGCACACTACTCATGAATTATCTGTTGTTAGGAATCCGACAAGTAAAATTTAGTCAGCACAAATACATTCCATAACAACATGGTTAAAATCTGAGGCCATAGACGTTTTTTCTAAATCGCAAATTTTGATGCATGTATCATTAATAAGTCAACAAATTTACATAATCTCAACCGGATACATAAGAGGCTATTTGACCGAGTTATTATTACATGAAATTGTTACTTTAACATGTGTACGACGATTGATGAATTGCATCTGAATGTGATATTCTAGCATGATCTTTTAATATAATAATGGTACATTTCTTACAATAAATGTTCTTTGGAACCGACAAGTATATATTGGTTGGCACGAATATATTCCATAATGACATGGATTGAAAAGTGAGGACGTTGATCTTATGTCTAAAGCGTAAGTCCACATGATATATATATATATATATGGGGTAGAAAAACTCAAAATACATACATCCATGATGTGTTTATGTGAGACCGTGTGAGTTCGCGAACACGTTTCGTTACAAAGAGAGACACACCGTCACAGACACAGGTGGAGTACGTGTGTGGGGGATTTTTGCCTCCGCAAATTATTTTCCCATAAGAATACTTGTAGGCACCTATAAAAATATGTTACCATATGTTTCCTGAAGATGCTTGACATAATAAGATTTTTCATCAATAGCTAAATCTTTTATATTTTGCATTTAGTGACAGTAACACCCTTTAACTAGTAATTGTAGCAATAATAGTTCCTACTGAGAAGTGCCAAAAGTACTATGTCAGCATCTAAAATCCAAAATTTTTTAGCAGTAAGAGGTCAAATTTTACCATTCTTTGACTGAAAGACCATAATTATCAATATCGTATTGGTACGGCCGATATGTATCATTTTATCTTTTATTGATACGATATTCTTTTACAGTTGTACCGGCCGGTATTGGTGATACCGGTCGAAATATTGTGTTTTGTACCGGTTCCTTAAAAAATATATAAATTACTAAACACCATAGGTTCTATTACATAAATCAAAGCCTTTGTATCGACTTCCTCACATTTTTTATTAGAAATTCTAACATCTTTCTTGATAAGTTTTCAATCCTCATCTCAATTTTGACTTTGCTTTTACTTTCTCTCTTAACTTTGATTTACTTTATAGCTAGAAACTTTCATTATATTTTTTTTTATCTTTATGATATACTGCTTTAGACATTTATTGACGCAGTCACACATATACAGAAAGCTTATTACTGAACCCAAGTATGTTATTCTTGAACAAACAACTTATTCTTCGATAAGGATCTGCTAATGAGATAGTTGAAATAAGAAATAAATTTAGATGAGGTAATTCAATTGAACAAACTATTTGTTCTCAGTGTCACTGTATGGGAACAAACAGTTTATTCGGAAACAAGCAACTTAGTTGAAAAAACAAGGTGATTCAAGCTCTAAATGAGTTATGAGGGAGGAAATATATGTATGCATTTTTGGTTTGCCTATGAAAAAGTATTATGTATGTATAATATTGATGAAAATTTTGAAACGGTACCGGTAGCGGCACCCACCATTTCACGGAAAAGGTGATACGCACTCTGTTACGATATTCATAAGTATGTGAAAGACCTCAAACTAGGTATAGCAATTTGCGTCCCCATATGGCACCCTTCCGTGCCCCACACGGGCTAATAAGTTGGTCAAATAGGCGTTGGCCATTAGGGTAACTGGTAATGGGGCAATTAGGGCTTTAACTGACTTAAGCCCAAATAGTATATCCTAATCCCCAACGTACCCTTAAGTTAACCCATTTTGGCTTATATGAATTTTTCATCCTCAATTTAAACTCACCACTAGCAACTACCTCTGGCCACCACTATCAGAACCACAGCCTTTCAACTCATTTGATCACCACTATCGGTGAATTCCGTCCGTTATTGGCCACCACCACTGGAAAACTCTAGCCACCATTTTGGCAGCCACTTCCGGTCAGCACCTCCTGAAGCCACTTATGGAGCTGTAACCACCGATACAAGTGAATTTTTTTCCCTAATTAGAACTAACGGGTTGACCTGTACCGAATCAGGTCCAACGGAGCGGATGGGATATAAATGGGGCGCTGGCACATTGGGGTGAGACACATTAAATCAATTATAGGGCAATATGAGAATGAGTCAAATGGGGATATGGCGACTTGGGATGGCACTGAGCAGGTGGAGATCCTCATATCCCCATCCTGACCTATAGTTTAGAGATAAAATTGCATAAAACTTCATAATATAAAACCGTGCTCTCCAAATTACACAAGAGTAATCATTATCAGAGGCTTTATCTCTTATGAACTGTGCGTTCCAAATTCTCCAAATTACACGAGATGAATTGCCATCAATTTGATAGAGGCTTTATCTCTTATACATGATGTGGCAATGTCACATCATCGACCTCAACTGTACCCTATCAATTAAAAAGAAAGATGGATCTCTTATCAAATTATGAATATATTTAAGGGAATTAACACCTATCCCCAAACACCACCCATAACTATTACTATCACCATAGACTTCACCATGAATTTGGATTGTCTGCTATAAGTAGGGTTACCGCCAACATGTTATAACGTTAATTACACGTGTCAGACGAAATGGAAGCACCAGATCAAGCCACATTACCAATCTACAAAAAGCACTACAAATTGAGGTTTAATGTCGACACCAAGATTTGGCTCTCTAGATCTCTAAACTCTTTTTGAAAACTATTCTCTCTCTCTCTCTCTCTCTATATATATATATATATATATATATATATATATATATATATATATATATATATATTGATTAATATATAACGCGTGAATTTGTGTGTGTGTGTGCACGTGCGCACGCGTGTCTATATATATATATATATATATATATATATATATATATATATATATATATAGGGAGCTGATCCATTGATAGCGCTAGCAAAATGGAGTATTTGCTAGCGCGATCTGGGCCGTCCATCCTGAAAGATGGACGGTCCAGATCGCGCCTTTTTCAAAAACTGTCAGTCGTCCGCGATACTATGTCGCGGACGGATTTTTTTACCTTTTTGCCCCTCCACTCGTCCGCTATACTGTATCGCGGACGGTCCAAATCTTCTTTTACGTTTTTTTTTAAGTTCGTCCGCTACATAATGTAGCGGACGTTTTTTTAACAAAAATACCGTCCGCTACATTATGTAGCGGACTATTTTACTTTCTCGAAAAGAGACATCCGTGTTGTCAGTTCTGGAAAAAAGACAACCAACTTTTATTTTCTCTTTCCCCCTCATCTCTCATATTCTCTCTTCTGGATGAGCTCCTTCAAGACGGTGGTTCCTTCGGGGTAGTTGGACAGCACCTCCCGTGTCCGGCGATGAAGAACACAACGATCTTTCCCCCTCATCTCTCATCTTCTCTCTCTCCCTTGTGAGCGTGCGAGTGGCGATCGAGGCCACAACCATTTGAAAACTCTTCCTTCTCTTTCTATCTTACCGCTTCAAATAGTTATGATGTTCTTTGATCTAGTTGTCATGGGTTTGAGAAATTAAGTTTTTTTTTTAAATCTTTTCGTTTTTGATAAAGGGTGATAGAAATGGAGGAGGTTGAAGACCCTAGAACAAAATGGCAATCTGTTGCCAGCCAATTTCATGAATGGTTCCAGCCTGCAGGTGGATGTGCTAATTGAGTGTGCTCGTTTTGGAGTCTTTTTTACCAATGGCAATCTGTTGCGAATGAACTTCATGAAGATTTGTTCATCAAGATCAAAGTAAGAAGAGAGAGAAAAAGAAGAAGTCAGAATGAGAGAAGGGAGGGAAAAAGAGAAGACTAGTCCGCTACATAATGTAGCGGACACATTAATGACACAGAAAAAGTCATACCACACGTGTGGGCCTATCATTCGTCCGCGATACTATGTTGCGGACGGCATGGAGGGGCAAAAAGGTAAAAAATGTCATCCGCGATACTATGTTGCGGACTACTTTTTTTTGACATGCGTCAGGTCCTGTCAGTCGTCCGCGATACTATGTCGCGGACGGCATGGAGGGGCAAAAAGGTAAAAAAATCCGTCCGCGACATAGTATCGCGGACGACTGACAGTTTTTGAAAAAGGCGCGATCTGGACCGTCCATCTTTCAGGATGGACGGCCCAGATCGCGCTAGCAAATACTCCATTTTGCTAGCGCTATCAATGGATCATATATATATATATATATATATATATATATATATATATATATATATATATATATATATATATATATATATATTATGGATAACACATACAACACCAAAATCTTATATGTTTCCAAGCCCTTGATTAACCTACGATGAAAGATTGAAGACGACATAGTGTTGTACGTTAGTATGGTCAACCTGATTAAATTCTAATTAAATCAAATTTTAAGAGTTTTTAAATAAAAAAAGTAATTAGATATGCTCCAATGCGCTTAAAACTGATTGATTGCGAAATTCTCATTTTCTTGAATTATGATTTAATCAATTTTATAAAAATAAGTTTGACCTAAAGGAATATCAAAACATGCGCACATATAAACAGACATTCAATGAGCCCCTCAAATCTAGCTAATACATTATATGGCCATTATGCCACAATAAACTAATCTTCTTTCTTTTTTATCCAAACATCTTCAGTAACTTTTAATTTGTTATCCTGATATAAGTAAAGCTGAATTTAACACTAATTACTCTCTCGGAGTATGATTTTATCTAAGTGCACTTTTAAAATCAATCCAAGTGGCCTTTCATATTCAACCAAAAGCAACTAAATTGTACACTTGTCCCCCCCCCCCCCCCCCTCTCTCTCTCTCTCTCTCTCTCTCTCTCTCTCTCACTCACACACACACAAAAAAATTTTCTCTAGTTCTTTTTACTTCTTGGCTACGGTATAACATTAGTTAGTACATATATCGTGAGTTATAAACGATTTACATCTTAGTCTCCCGACTAATGCCGTTGTAATCTTTCAACTTCAAACCATTTGCCATAGAAGTCATTTTGTATGTTTTCGTCAAAATCTTCTCTTTTATGGCCTCCACAAGGTGCAGAAGTCTTCCCCAACCTTGAGAGCTCAGAATAGGAGGACATTTTAGGGGGCATACGTTTACAAAATTTATTTTCTATTTTTGTAAGGATTACAAAAAAGATACTTTTTCGTATACTTTTACTATTTTTTGTATTTGTATCGGATAAAAAATCGGAACAGTTTGAAAAAAATGAAAACAAGTCACAGATGTTTTCACCTTTTTTTTCAAAGCTCCTTTATCCATGTCAGAGAGAAATCAGAAAATAATGGGAGAACTCCCGCTGTTCACTCATTTTCCTTACAGCCTCTCTGCACAGTCACATCATAGCCCTCTTCTCCCCCTCTCTCTTCCTCCTTCTTTCCCTCTCTGTCCGTGGTTCATTCTCCTATCTCTTCATTTTCAATGAAAAAACACCAACTACATCTACATCTTACCCCATTTCTCACTCTGCCAAAAGTAGAAGAGAAGCTACAAGCTCTGTTCACTCTGTCCGTGGTAACGTCCAAGCTTGCCAACAACATACACTATATCTGGGCGAGTACAGACTCGAGCATACATGAGACTCCCTACTGTTGATGCGTAGGGAATACGCTTTATTTCGTCTTGCTCCAGTTGGTTCCTAGAACATTGTAGCAAACTAAATTTGTCACCCTTAACAACAGGGCAACAGTGGGAGCACAGCTATGCATATTGAACCTTATCAATGTAGGATCTTTGGGACAATCCCAATATCCCACGAGACCTATCTCGATGAATCTCAATGCCTATAATATAAGAGGCCTCTCCAAGATCTTTCATAAAAAAAATTCTTAGACAGAAAGTTTTTGGTCTCATGCAACATATGCATATCACTACTAGCAAGTAAGATATCATACACATATAAAACTAAAATGATAAACTTACTCCCACTGATCTTTAGGTATATACATTGGTCTACTGCATTTTCTTTTAAGCCAAATTTACTAATCACATCATGGAACTTAAGATACCATTGTCTAGAGGCTTGCTTAAATCCGTATATGGATTTCTTCAACAGACATTTCATATGTTCCTTGCCTTCAACCATAAACCCTTCTGGTTGCGTCATATAGACATTTTCATGCAAGTCACCATTAAGAAATGCAGTCCTTACATCCATTTGATGTAGCTCTAAATCATAATGAGCCACTAAAGCCATGACTATTCGAAAGGAATCCTTTTTCGACACAGGAAAAAATGTTTCATTATAATTTATCCCCTCCCTTTGAGTGAAACATTTAGTGACGAGTCTACCCTTGTATCTTTCGACATTACCTTTAGGATCTAGTTTAGTTTTGTAGACCCATTATAGCCTACAGCTTTGGCCCCTTCAGGCAAGTGAACAAGGTCCCAAACTTCATTTATTTTCATTGACTCTAACTCATCTTTCATGGCCTCAAGCCATTGAGTTGAGTGATCTCTCATAATAGCTTCTTTAAAGGATGTGAGATCATTTCCTATGCCTAGATTATAGTCAGCCTCATCTAGGTACTCAATATAGTCATCAGAGATGGCTGTCTGTCTCTTTCTACCTGACCTTCAAAAAGGTTGCTCATTAGCAGGAATTGGAGCAGGATCCGTAATAAAGGGGCACATCATTAGGTACAACCTCGGGTGCATCGTTACCCTCTTTATGAGGTAATGGTGCACCAACCTTTTGGATAACAGGAATATAAACATGATCTTGAATTTCCTCAAGGTTTATTATTCTTGGTGTAAAACTCTCACTATATTCAGCATCTTAAAAAAATACTGCATGCCTAGTTTCAACAATTCTAGTGGTATGTGATGGACAGTAAAATCTGAAACCCTTAGACCTTTCAGGGTAACCTATAAAATGACAACTTATGGTATTGGGATCGAGTTTTTTAGTATGCGGATTGTAGACTTTTGCTTCAGCTAAACAGCCCCACACATGAAAATATTATAAACTTGGTTTTCTCTGTGTCCATAATTCAAAAGGTGTTTTAGGCACAGACTTACTGGGAACCCTGTTAAGAATATGCACAGCTGTTTTAAGTGCTTCAACCCATAAAAACTCTGGTAGAGTGCTTTGGCACATCATATTTCGTACCATATCCATGAGGGTACGATTTCGCCGTTCATCTACACCATTCTGCTGGGGTGTACCTGGCATTGTATACAGAGCAACGATGCCACATTCTTCCAAATACAACGCAAAAAGACTAGGGTTACGACTCATTTCAGAGAATTTTCCATAATATTCTCTGCCTTTGTCAGATTTTACAACTTTAATCTTTAGGTTGAGTTGATTTTCAACTTCGGCTTTGTAAGTCTTAAACATGGCAAGTGAGTCAGATTTTTCATGAATGAGGTAAACATATCCATAATGAGAATAGTCATCAATAAAGGTGATAAAGTATCTATGACCACCAATACCCGGTGTAGGGAAAGGTCCACAAATGTTAGTGTGGATAAGCTTTAAAAGTTCCGTATTTCGAGTGGCACCACGTTTATTGTCTTTTACAAATTTTCCTTTAATACATTCAATACATGTGTCAAAATCTGAGAAATCTAAAGAATGAAGAATTTCATCCTAAATGAGGTGTTCCATTATGCCTCGTGATATGTGACCTAGACGTTCATGCCACAATTTAGCAGAATTTTCATTCTCTCTTTTTCTCTTACCATAAGTTTTAGCAACTACAACATTCACGTTCATTGTTTTCAAGGATTCAGTAAAAGAAGCATTCAAAAGTAATTTGTAGAGGTTTCCCTCCAACAAACCAGAACCAATAACTCTAGCGTAAAGGAAAAGAAATAAGTCTTTATTCTCAAACTTAAACGAATATCCATAAGCGTCAAGTCTAGAAACAGAAATAAGATTTCTAGTCATACTGAGAACATAAACAGTATCCACTAAATCCAAATTGAAGCCACTCTCCAAAACTAAACGGAGAGTTCCTACAACTTCAACTTGAGCTTTCTCTCCATTTCCTACTAGAACATTACGGTCCCCTTTGTTTAACTTCTTCACTAAAAGGAATCTCTGCAATGAATTAGTTATGTGCACAGTTGCACCTGTGTCAATCCACCATGTATTTAAAGGAGCATCAATTGTATAAGACTCATAACAAACGGAAATAGATAAATTATCTTTCTTTTTCAACCATTCTCTGAATTTATGACATTATTTCCTCATATGTCCTTTATCCTTACAAAAGTGACACTTGGGACCAGAAGAACCCTTGGTACCAAAAGAGCTTGCCTTGTCAGTCTTGGTTACAGAAGCACTCTTATTCCCTTGCACATTACCTTTGCCAAATTTCTTTCCTTTTCCTTTTCCTTTAGATGAACCAGTTACAGCAACATGAGCATTATCAAGTTGTTCAGACTTTAGCCTCTCTTTTTCTTGGACACACATGGAAATCAACTCGCTCATCTTCCACTTTTCTTTCTGCGTGTTATAGTTGATCTTAAAAGGACCAAACTGCGTAGGAAGGGAAGTCATAATAAAGTGCACGAGAAAACTTTCAGAGATTTCCATGTCCAAACCTTTTAGTTGAGAAGCCATATCATTCATCCTTAAAATATGCTCATGAACATCATTGGATCCACTGTACTTGAGCGTAACCATTTTAGTGATGAGAGTAGAAGCATGTGCCTTGGAAGAACCCAGAAACTGCTCTTCAATATGACCAAGGTACAACTTAGCATTATCCGAGTCAGGAAATGCTCCGCGAATAGCAGTCGTAATGGAGCCTTTCATAATCATTAGGGATATGCGGTTGGAACGCTCCCACTTTTCATAAGCCGCCTTTTGCTCAGTAGAGCTTTTAGCCGTAACGGCAGCAGGCGCGTCAACCCGTAAAACATAATCCAAATCTATAACTCCAAGGATTATGCTAATATGCTCTTTCCATTCTAAAATTGGTGTCGCTCAATGATTGGATAGAGGAAAGATAGCCAGTAATTGCAGCAGGACTATACGCTAAATAATAACAATAATTATGCACGTTAGTACCGAAAATCCACATGATGAAAATAATTAGTTCATCATTTAACATAATAAAATAAATTGAGGGATAAACAATTTATTTGTATGAAAAAGGTAAATATACAAAACCTTTCTCAAAAGGAAAAAAAATTAACATATCACTTATAACCTTCCGTTGGGTCGGTTATAAACATACACGTATTTTTTCTCCTTAACAATTTGGAAATCATTAAAAACAACATGAGTACGAATTATATCACCGTTGGGCAGAAAATAATTTGACCCATGCAATTTATTATTTCCTTTCTTTCCGCTTTAAAATTAAAATATAATCTTCTGTTGGGCCAATTAATATTTTAATTAATAAGCGTTAACGTGATGTGGTTTATCATTATCTCAACTTATAAAAGACAATAAAATTCCGTTGGGCCGCTTACTGCCAAAATATGTAAGAATCACTAATTATTTCAAGTTCATTATCGTAGTCTAGACATGCCAAACGAAACATAAGGTTTTAGCATAATCTCGTAATTTTGGACTAATTCTTGAAATCACAATAATATTGGCACGTTATATTCATCAGTATCCCAATAATATAAGCCAATAATAAAATACATATGTTATCCATAATAACATATCAAATAAACAATTCAATAGGAATGTAGTGTTAAGTGACTATGTAAATTTTATTTTACAAGGCCCAATTAAAAATATACAAGTCCTTTTGAAAATTCATTTTTAAAAAATGGCCAAATAGGCCCAATCATATAAGCTACATGCCCAAATTTAAATGACCAATGAAAATCCAATTACTGGCCTAAAGGCCTAGCCCGCAAACCATTTAATAGGCCCTTTACGGCCCAATTTTGCTTTGTGGACAGCAGGCCCTTAACAGGCCTTTCACGGCCCAATAAATTCGGCCCACCTAACAAAACCCTAGCCACAAGGGCCAATGGCTTCAGGCCATAAAACAGGCCCAATTCAAGTCTAAATACAATTTCTTCTGGGCCAAAACATATCACCAACAGCAGGCCACGCGCCTTTCGGCTGGGCCATTTAACAGACCACAAGCCAACAGGGCCAACAACTTTGGGCCACAAAATAGGCCCAATATAACGGCCACACGGCCTTTTGCTAGGCCAATCTACTAGGTCATTAACAGACCACACAACTTACCTTTATTGGCTGGCCCAATATTCTAGGCCAACCAACAGCCGCATGGCCGAACAATAGGCATACAGCCGGCCGTTTCTTGCTTCCTTTTGTTTAACGTTAGCATTTAACGTAAAAATTTTCAAGAACCCAAAAGAAAAATTCTATGTTCATGCAATTGATCAACGTGTCTTTGATACCACATGCTAGTATTTAATTTCGTTTATCTTGACCCCATAATCAAGATCATTAGAATCTTACAATAACATAAACATAAGAACAATGGGGTTACGAACTCACCAAAATCGAAGGAAGTCATAAATTATCAAGAGTTTATTCCGATGATGAAAGAACGCCAAGATGCCGAAGCGAACACGTACCCTTTGGTATTGATCTTCACTACTCTTCTTTATTATTGATAATGGAATATAGTGGTGTATTTTTTTTCTTTAGTCTAGGAGGCAAAGAGTGGCCAAAACATAATAATACCCTAGCATCCAAGAAAAGAGATATTTATATAGCGAGAGTAGTGGGATCAACCCTAAAGCCTGTCAAATCTCAACCGTCCAACAAAGTTAAGAGATTATGGTCTATAAGCCTTTTATACACAATAAATCATCAGTGTATTGGATGCTAAAATTAAATAGGCTCATAATGTTATTTAGCCTAATTTAATTAATTAATGTCCAAGTCAAATAATAAGTCAACATTAGTATGACCCGTTAGGCTACCTAATTGGATTGGACCGATCAAATCCAACAAATCGATCTGCTACTCTACTCTCTATTTCTGTCCAAGGTCGGCAAAGTGTCTTGTAATTGTGGGTTTCTTGCTTTTGATTTTTGTGAAGTCTGTATGTTTTGTGGGAATCTGTTGTTCTTGGTGCCTGCCCTCTTCGTGCTATAATATGAATGTATTCTTCCTTAACGGAATCTGATGCTTGAGTTCCGTGTTTACCATTTTTTCCACTAAGCCTATTAGATGTAGGGTTAAAATGGAAAAATATGGACACAAACAGTGTAGAAAATGCTAAATATACAAGGATGGATCCAAAAAAGTGGATGAAAATGGAAATGAAAATACACAATCAAGAATAGCCGGAAAAAGTGGATACGAAAAACTGACGAAAACAATAAAAATACACCATCAAATTTCAGAACTGAATACAAAAATATGAGATATAAAAACACAATCCAAAAACGTGAAAACAAGTTCTGTAAACTGTAAACGTATGCCCCCTTAGAAGCTCATCTTTTTAGGACAAAATTGTCCTTTATGTACCCTAATTTCACAATCTCCTAATCCGACCACGTCAGCGCCGTCCCCAGAATCTTACTTCCCCAGCTCTTGCCTTTCTCACCGGCATCTCGAGTCTTGCCACCACCAGACTCGTCGACAACACCAATATGATACCGCCGCCACCATGGCCTGAAGCTTGGCACGTCGCGCTGCCACCACTAATTGCGCAACGCCGTGCCATTACCATCAAGAACGCCAAACAAAAGGAGCCTAACAACCATCAAAGCTACAACTGCCACCGCTACTCTCACAGTACCCAACCATCAATAACACCGCCACTGTCACTCTCGCCACCGCCAACACGACCATAAAACTTATTGCCGAGACCATCGCATACTGCCACCCAACATTACCCCGCTACTACCAACTTAGCAATCCACCAACACCACTGCATACTGCCACATCGCAGCACAACTTAATTTTGACCGAGACGGAAAAGATGACTTGTGTTCCAAGCGGTTTGAAATTAAAGAATTACAGAAGCAAAAAAAAATTATTTAAATGACAAAGATGACGAATTCTTTATAATTCAAGAACCAAGGGACTTTTGTCTCTAAAATATATTGTACTAAAGTATTTTTCCAAGCCAAATTAAGGGAAGAAAAAGTTTAAGAAGATCAATGTTCAGGTGTCAAAAATCATCGTAGATAGCATCTAAAATTTTAAAAGACTACAAGTTTTGGAATCGGACTATTTATAATCAACTTTTTAGAGCTTTCTTTTGAGCTAAATGATAGTTCCTAAATCAATAAGAAAGTAGCCCAAGGGTCGTAAGAAAAATTGGGGGCAGCTACGGTCGAACTCTAATTCTGGGAACCTACCTTAGCCAGCATATCAAACTTTTTTTCCACAAAAAAAATAAAAAATTCCAATCCCAATCGCTGCATAGACAATATAATGTCTCGTCAATGGCCGCATTTGGTACTCTCTCTCGATTGCTTCAATAGTTCACCTCGATTGCATTGAGCCTCAATTTCAGGTCAAAGGCTTATTGTTGTTGCTACTTAGAGAGTTAACTGAGAGAGTTTTTAAATACTCTCATTCTCGCTAGTCTGAAATGTATACAGGTACACAAAAATATTTCAATGCAGAAGAAACAATACGGTCCATCTACATCGCATGTTGATGGAAACCGAAAATATTGTACCCCTTATTGCGCACGCAATCTTGAGTGTTAAGAGCAGCAAAAGCAAATCTTAAAGTCAATTCCATGGATACCCAAATTTGTAGTCCCATCTCCTAAGCTGAATAAAGCGATAATATGCAGTTCCTTTGCAAACAATCCAATCCATACTACTAAAACTGAATGAGGCACCCAACCAGAAAAAAGGAACACCCAGAACAAGCAAAGAAAATATGATGAACCAAAGCAATAACGATATCTATTTTCGCACATAAACTGCTTTTGACAAAAAAAAAAGTTACGTAATTAAACCCTTTTTTCCTCTTCCTCTCTCACAAAAAAGCAGAAAAAAGCCCGCCTCTCCCCCACCGTCTCTGTGTCTCCCGCAACCGTCGGCTTACTCCGGCATGTAGTGGCGTGGTAGAATAGGTTTTTGATGTCGTGTGGTTTTTCTCGTGTCGTGCTTTGTGTTGATTTCATCTTTGCGACTGCGGTGGCTGCTCTCGTAGGTCGTTCTTCGATCTCTGTCGTCGATCACTCTTTGCACTAGCTTACACAGGAAGGCGTCTAGTGGGATAGGTTGCATTTGTGGGTAATGGTTTCGATTTGGGTTGCTAAGGTTGATTAGGTAACAAGGTGGAAGCTGCTGAGTCGGGGATCGTGTCTGGTTGGGTTGTTGTTGCTCAGTGGGATTTGCAACCCCCCCAGTTCACAAAAAGGTTGGTGGGCTTGTTGCTGATGGTGGTTGTCGAGGTGATTCGGGATGTTAGGGTGCTCTGACGGTAGGTGTTCGTGGCTATGGTCGTGCTTTGACAGGGTGATCCCACGGTTGGGTCTTGGGGATGTGGTGGTGGTTGAGGTGATGGGTTGTGGACTGACAGGGCGGAGCGACCACTTTTCGATCCGTTTTTCGGTGCCAGATGTGCTTGGTGGACGAAGGATGATTAACAGGTGTCAGCTTCAGGCGCTGCAGGTGACCCGTGGAGATGGGCGTGCGTGTGGGTTATCCTGGTGTCTAGGCACGTGGCTAGTATTCATATAGTTGTGGATGACGTGGCTACAATTGGGTTTTCATTTAGTTATTTGCGTGTGTATCTGTTTGGCTTTTCATTTTGTGTACCTTTTAATTAGTTGATTATTTAATTTTTATATAGTTTTCAACGTTACTTATCTTGTTTAAATTAGAAAAATCTTGTATTTACTGCAAAGAAAAATAACTATCATATGCTATCTTCAACATTAATGGTAGGGTTCTTATTCCTTTAAAAAAAAAAATTGTTGCGCTTTTGCATATCGTCACTTGTCACAACTAGAACTGAGTTTTGTCACCAATTACCTAACTTCTTAGAGGATCTAATTTTGAACACAGAAGGGAGGTACACTGTGTGAATTTAATTTTTGTTGTTAAGGGGGTTTGTTAAGAAGTGCATTAATTTTGGTCATTCTTGGATTGTGATATTTGTTACAGTGTTGTATGCCCACACAAACTCCTATTATCAATACAATTCATCTTATTAAACAAAGAAAGGTGGTCAGTACATATGGCACATCTCTCACGGGTCAAGCGTAGTTAAGACCTGAGAATATAACAACTTGCATACATTCCGTTGGAAGCCTTCTTTATAGACATCATGCGCAAAGGGGAAAACTTGATAAGACTCAAATTGAAGTAGAAACATTAAAACCAAGAGCTTGAAATATGAAGAAACGAAAATACATCCAAAGGTGGGATGTTCTAGCTAATAAGTGGACGTAATATTATGAAATGATTAAGATCTGATCCTCAATCTTTTGTCATCAGTTTCCAAGTAATGTCTTCAGAAACATGAAATGGTATACAGGAGTTGTTCACATTTGAAATAACTTGATGTTGTTATGTAAATAGTAAACCTGTGATAATTGTTGTAGTGAATGTACACGAGAGGGATAAATAAAATGAACTTTAATGGGGACACAAAACATCCCCAGTACTACCTATACCAACCCCCCCCCCCCCCCTCTCCCCCCTCCCAACCTTTCTCTTTCTCACACGTTTGGAAAAAAATGAACCGTTCACGCCTCTACCTTGTTGTCTATCTCAGCTCCTTCAATGGCGTTATTCTGCTGTGCCCAGAGCTGTGCATATCTTCCAGCTTTCGACAACAGAAATTCATGTGGTCCGTGTTCCACCACCCTCCCATTCTCCAGAACTATAATCTGAAAATGATGCAATCGCAGGTAACGTAGAGAAAGGTCAGTGACACTAATTTAGGCACAGAGCAATATTTCAGTTCCGGAACTGCCCAATTGACAAAAAGGTGGTATATTCAATTATGCCAGAATGTCCCTAATGTGTTAAAACAAGTGACAAGTTTTCTATTTCATTCCGGCACGTATAGTTTGTTATCAGAAACAAACTAATAGATTCTTATTTCTAAACACATCCAAATAATATTTAGTGCTTCAGAATATATCTATGCAGTCATTGCAGTGGCAAGCAGCAATATGTTGCTCTTCACAAGCATCTTAGGTGGAAATACCTACCACCGTAAAAAAGTAGAAAGAAGTAAAAATAATAAATCCTCAAACAAGTAATTGTTGAGTGAAGAGCTGAAAAAATGGTGAAACCTAACACTGGTCTGGGCAAAGCAGTACATGTCAAGCCATACATGTGAAACCATAAGCAGTGCAGGTCATGGAGGTCACCATGGTATAACGGTGCAGAAGGCTACATTTAAATAGTTTTTTGCCTCATGGTTATTGATACCAGAAAGAACGATCATTTATCCTTGGAGGAACATCTGGAGCTCTTACGTCTGCTTTTTCACTTGGGAAGCGGCTAGAGCTGCAAGTCTAACAGGAGACAATCTTCAAAAAGGAGTGTATCTGAATCCCTAGTAGTCCTAATCTATCTATCCCGACGTGCTACGCCATTAAGCAAGAGAAACCCTATCCTTCCTTTCCTTTTTTTGCCTCCACTTTGCCACCTGGGGGGGCAGGGGATGTAAAATTGAAAATCCTATCAACTTGTTCCGAACCCTGGATTGCTATGTGAAAGCTGGATTATCTTGGTACGCTCATTTTAAGTCCCTTTATGACACAACAAACAAATGGGACTATTGTAAATCAATCCTATGAGATCTCATTTATAAGCTGGAACGGTGCCTACCATGTAAAATAAGGGCACGGCCTTCCTTAATAAATCCTCGAGCCTCCTTTACATCGCCTTTGTGCGAAGCCCCAGTCGTTTGGGGAGCTTTTGAGGAGGGCCGGTCCTTGTTCAAAAGGAGATTCCCTCATGTCCATTTTGGTGCCATCAGAAGGAAAGATATAGGAGACATTTGAGGAAGCAGTCTTTAATTCAATTTAAGGGCTTGCTATCGAGTAAAGTAAATGGAGGGCAGGTGGATCATCTTCTTTGCACTGTCAAAATGCCGACGATTTAAGGGATGTGGTTTTGCCTGTTGGATCTGAGTTGGCTGATGCCCAAGTCGATTGTGGAGGAGAGGTGGGTGTTGAAAAGGGGTGGACCGGTCATAAGCTGTGGGGAGGATTACCCAGGATTCTTATTGGTGCCTGTGCCTTCGGAAGGAAAGATATAAGAGACTTTTAAGAAAGCAGTCTTGAATTCAATTTGAAGGCCTGTTTTGTTGCGTTTACTTTTAGCTTGATCTAGGGGGACCAATCTTCCATTGAAAATTAGTAGCGCTTTTAGACAGCTGTACTCCTATAGCTGAGTGTAAATAGCTGCTGCTATCCCCACCCCCAAGTTCTTCCTCCTTTTGGCTGGTTTTCTTTCCTCGTGAATAACTTACTTCCAAGAGAGAGAAAATGAAAGCAGATGTGAAACATGATTAAAGAATAGATCTAACTGTGACAATTTTGCTACAGAGAAAGCTAACCTCGTGACATTGCATTGCAGTTGTAAGCCTATGAGCAATAAAGACCGAAGTTCGATTATCTGCAAGGGACTTCAATGCACTCAAAATCTCCGCTTCTGTTGTGCTATCAAGTGCGCTTGTAGCTTCATCACAGAGCCTGATGTAACAGATGAAAAAGAGTTACTGTAGCTAGAAAAGAAAAAGGAAGAGGGAAGCACCTGTGTGTATGTGGGCGGTTGGGGGATTATCTCCTCCTGAAATATAAAAAGTCCAAACAATACGATTGCCTACGACAAAAGCATTTTCCATTTCACAAGCTTTCTGACAATTTAATCTACCTCTGGTATGGTCATCAAATTGGGGCTTCACCAGGGTCTCTCTAAGAAAGTCCATTGAACCAGTGGAACATGAAAACGAGCAGTATATGAATGACACGAGTAGAAGCTTATGTAAAACTAGGAGACGAGTGTAGTAAAATGCTTAAGTCTGATAAGTAAAAGGAGGCCAACTATAATGATGGAAAGAAGTGCCCTAGCAAGTGATGTGGTCGGCCACAAGTACAAAGCTTGAACAAAAATAAAGGAGGAATAGGTAAAGGGTCGGAAACGCTTTTCTCATAGACTGAAAAGGAGGAATAGATAAGAGTGAACCACACAAAATTATGTTATAAACAAGCTTATCATGAATGAAGTCCATCGATAGAAGGTCTCTGAATGAAAAATGACATTCAACTGAACGATATTGTCAAATAATGAGATGGACTCCAAGCTAGTTTTCAAGTTGAACACGTCAATGGCATGGACACAGAATAGGCATCAATCAACTCAAGACTACACTATTGTACTCAACAATGTCCTCCAATTGCCAAGTCGATCGCTTCTCACTTCCTAACAGTACGAAAATAGTTCGTAAATGTGATTTCCAGCACAGAAATGTAATGGTACAAGAACAATTTGTTACAGAAAGGGCATAAAAACAATCATAATCTGTTTTACAATGCAATCCTTTCTCTTCACCCTCAGGTCAAATAATTTCGATCTGACCATGCAATTGTACCAAATGCTAAATACAGTACATGTTCGAGGCCTCCTTGACTGGAACTAAGAATAGCAGCTAAAAGGAGAATAAAAACCAATAACTATGGAAAGGATGGCTTCAAGTAAAAGCAAAGTAATGAGAAGGCACATACATAATGGCTGGTGCTTTCAGGAATGCACGAGCTAGTGCAACTCGCTGCTTCTCACCGCCACTTAGCTGCAGGAAATAGAAAAAGATCACCTAATCACTTATATGCAAGAAGAAATCCGGAACCAGCAACATAATGCACAGGCGGCCAGGACAACCAATAGCTAATACACTACTCTGTATTTCTTCACCTAATATACATTTACATGTCGAATGACAGCACTGGCATATAAACAATTACCCCATAGAAACAAATAAACAACTGGCGAACTCAAAAAACCAGTTATGGAATATAGAAACCTCTAAAGTTGCAGATGATAGAAATCAGGTCTCTCTCTTAGGCACCACAATACTGTACTTCAAGAATATTAAAAAGGATGACCTGCTTTTACTAATTCAGAATTAGATAATAAGTTCTACAAAAGAAGGTTATGGAATGGCCAGACAAGCATGAAAGGTTAAGCTCTCAGGACCCCCTCTCATACATGGAAATTTGGTCGAATGTAGGTCCATAAGGAGACGATGAGCCTGGGCGCTTAAAAACAAAAAAGAAAAGCTACAATACCATGCTAGACAATAAACTGCTTTCATATCTCTTTATGGACTCACGTGCTCTTTTTCTCGTCAACAGATGTCAAGAAGATAAATTTTCGTGAATAAGTTGGTTAAACTGGGCGTGCAAGTATATGATATACGACTCAATTGACAGGGTGGACTCTGCATAGACAAACCCAACCTGCTATGCCACCTGTTATAGTGGGAGCCTTTATGGGCCACTGACCCCTATATAAAAGAGAGGCAAACTCTCACTTATTTAAAAGCATAATGGACTCACCTTAAGCCCTCGTTCTCCTACCAAAGTAGAATATTTCTCTGGGAAGTTCATAATAGTGTCATGAATTGCTGCCTGTCGAGCAGCATCGTATACCTAACCAAAGAAACCAATAGGAATGTAAACCTTCAGGAACGGGCATTTTCTCAAGAATAGAAGTAGAAACAGACTAAATACATAACGAACCTCTTCAGGTGTTGCTGAAAGATGACCATAACGAATGTTATGGAATATTGTATCATTGAACAGCACCTGTAAAGAATGCATGGATTACTTGAATCATGAATAAGACAACTTAAAAGGTATGATGCAGGTTATTTATAAGTACAATCAGATAGGGAAAGCTAATCTCACTGCAAAAGTTCTAGCCAACTCACAGTATCCTGTGGAACAACACCAATGACCTTCCGGAGAGACTTAAGCTTCACATCTCGTATATCTTGACCATCTATCTTTATCTGTCGAATCAAAGCAAAAAACAAAAGTTGGTATTTAGTCGGTGTGTGTTTACATGCACATACATACAAATGTGTACGATTTTATTAGAAAAGAAAGGCCCGCGGGGGATGGGGGAAAAACTGATGTACACAAGGAGTATACATATCGAAAAGCAGGCAGAGGACAAGGACTCCAAGAAAGCCCCTGACTGCACAAAAAGCTATATTGAAGACAACAAAGGCCCTCCACCCCCTCACCTAGCCAACATAAAATAATTACATTATGGTACCAAGGCAAAACTCATCAAAAAATCTACAGAAACTATAACAGTTTTGTTTCACGGTGAAAATTACATATATCACAACACGTATTAGGCAAACCCGAACATTGGCCTAAGGGCACATGTTGATCACAAGACAGGATACATCTTAAACACTGAAGGTGTGTCGTGAGTAACTCTAAGGCACTGTAAAGTGGTTTTCGCTACTATTCATCCTGGCCAATGGTGTTACTGCCAAAAGACAAGAATCCTTTATTCAAACATTTCCATTGCAACACCTAGTTTAATGACATCTGTACATCTCAAACTAAATTTATCATTTGAGACAACCACCAGAAAAAAACTCAGGTCACGAAGATGTGAAGTAATAACAATTCACTGACGAGGAAAGCCAAAACCTAAGAGGGCAAGCAAGGTTTAAGATTTACGCATGCCCTCCATCAGTAGCAATAAATTACACACTATGCAGTCTTTAACTTAAATAAGCTGGCCACTTGTGTTGTCTCTGACATAAATATCAGGATTCTCCAGCTGATCAGAGCCCACATTTTCTATAGTCTGAACTCCGAACTTAAGCCTCTTTCTCCACAATGAGGCCCCACTGATTCTGAGACTACCTTAGTATATAACAATGGGGCAAGATGTATGAGCTGTCAAGCCTACAACAATTCTTAACCTGACTATGTAGCTCCTAAAACATCTTTAGTTACATTCGTCATAATAGAAAAAAATTTAGGTCTCTGCATATCGCACTGTACATAAGCTGCAAGACTAGTCTATGGTATATGCTACATAGGTGTGCTAGCATTTATACTGGAAAAAGATTGATGATATCCTATCAATGTCCTTTTTTTTTTCCATTTCTTATTAAGAAGATCCACAATATGTGGGAAGGGTAATTCTTGTTAATTTTTAAAATCCTAATGAACTTTTGCAGCAATTCCATAATCCTCGCAATGATACATACTAAAGAACCCAAGCACCAGAATATAATTCAGGATCTGAGTATGGTGTAGCCAGATAATAACTATGTAGCATTGAGACCATATAAAGTGTTGCTTACATTCCCAGAATGCGCGTCGAAAAATCTGAAGAGCAATCTAAGAATGGTCGACTTACCTGCACATGCACAATGATGTCAATACTTCAACTCCTCTTCTAATGTGGGCATAATAAGAGCAAATTAGCAACAGTAGATGACTAGTTTATTTATGAGTATCAGACTCTAGGTTCTTCCAAGACTCACCATCGTCATGATTGTAAAAATGCTAAACATTTGGAAAATAAGCACCTGAACACTTCCATAGCCACGCATGAGATATCCCAAGAGTAGGAGCAAGCATGAGAATGCATTTGCAAGAAAAGGTGCTATAGATACAAGTTGCCAGTGGCACGCAAACTAAGAAGTGCAGGAAAAGAAGAGACTTTTTCTCACCCTTACGAGGGCCAGTCATGCACCCAAAGGCCACAAAGCACGAAGCTTTACCTAAACTCATATTCAACCCCAGTTAACTTGTGCGAATTAGATCAACATTTGTATACTAATCCTTCTATTAAAGCAAAAGCACGTTTATCTCAAGCATCTTCTAACATTCAAAGTGCTACAAGGGCATGTGATTGCACACGAGGACTTAACGTCTGAACAAGAAAGGACGTTGGCTTTTGGAGCTATTTGCAATCGTTTTAGATATTAGAGGGAACACTTTCCAAAGTTGGTATTGCAAGGACTTGCTAGCAAAAACGTGTATAGTTCAGGGGACAATTTTCATTAACCCTAATGACATGACTAGAGAAGACAAAAGACGCTAGCACAGATATAAGACATAAAACTTCAAGAAACATGAACACTAACAACCTTAAATGCAAAATAAGAGCCAGTGAGCTTGATATTAGGAAACAGAAGAAACCTTACCACTGCCACTAGTGCCAACAATAGCCACACTTTTTCCAGCTGGCACAACAAAAGATATCCCATCAAGAATCTTTCTTTCTGGCAAATAACTATTTTAAGCAAAACGAAGAATATGCATCAGACAAAATAAATTCTACAAAGCCATTAAGATTCTAGAATAAACAGATTCAATGGGATGCAATTTTATCCAAGTACAAATCACCACAAATCACAACCTGCACATGTAAATAAGATGGGAAGAAGCATATGTACGCACAACAGCAAAAACATATGACAGGAAAACAACAAACTTGTTATCACTGGAAATCCAATTCATTAAATTTTGGAGGCTATCCATCTCATCTATAAAGATCAACAGATGCAGTTTTTCCCATTCTCTTATACAAATAATTACCTGTCAACGGCAGAACCACTAAAGTGTTGCCTATCAACAATGTTACATGGACTTGGTGGGATGTCCAGTTGGCAAGTGTTGGACTCACCTATTTAGGGAAATTAAGGCTACAGGGACACGGATCCGGAGGTTTTATGAAAATTGTAAAAGGCTCTGCTTAAAATCTACTATCAATAATTTATATATGCTTTCTACCTGTTTGGCAGTGCCAAAAAATTGTAAACAATAAGAACAGAAAAGAAAAGTGTGAGTCGTTCCAACAAAACACATGCGCTCCCCCCAAACAAAAAGAGAAAGACCCACGTGATGTCTGTCAAAGTCTTCAGGACTCGGATACTAAAGTTCTATCTCCTCTCTTCCTCCAGAGCAGATCTACTTCCCAGTACTGAGAAGCTTCAGATCATCTTCTTTCTTCCATCTCCACCTCCCTTAGATGCTGATTTGCAAGGATGTGCCCCGCCTTTCAGCCAGAACTGACGATGTGGTGTGTCCATCTCGCAGATGACGAGTCCGACACAGATCTCATACCCATCTCCGTGTCGGGTCGTGTTGACACCACCCCTTCACCCCAAAGTGAAGGATCCATGTAACATAGCCAATCAGCTATTTATGACTAGGTCAAATTTTGGAACTAAATATACTCCATCCGTCCCACGTAAATTGATCACATTTTTTTTACACGCAGATTAAGGATTCAAGTCATATATTGTGTGTTTCTCATTCTACCTTTTAGAGAGAGAAGGGGAAGAAAGTGGGCCAGAAGAGAAAGAATGGGTTAGTAAAGTGTTAGATGTGGAGAGAGAAATAGAATAAATAGTGTAAGAAAGTGGGCCAGGAGAGAGAAAATAAGTTGGTGGAGAGTTAAATGTGGAGAGAGAAATAGAATAAGGAAAGTGTAAGAAGGGTAAATATGAAAAAACATCTACAAAATCTTTCTTAATTTGAAAAGTGAGCAATTCTTGTGGGACGGCCCAAAAAGAAAATATGATCATTTTATGTGGGACGAAGGGAGTATAATGGAACCCTCAAGAGCAGTACATATAAAGGAAGAAGAAATATACAACTGCAAGTACTGGTATGATATGATCATGAGTCAACTATAAAACATTTAAAGCCATGTCAATCTACAAAATCCTGGTTTTAAAGAAGGGTGGGGTGAGGGGTAGGGGAACATATTCATTATGTAACATTTAAGTCAAAGACACTTAAAATTGTAATAAGCAAGCAAAAGCTTCAAGTCTACAAAAGAAATCCCAAATTATATGGCCCAATTCAAGTACATTGCCAAATAACAAGGAAGAAGACAAACTTAAAAGTACGAGTCAGAGTTCACAATGGGGCTGAAGAAGCAATGAAGGCTGGAAAGAGCACGTAAAACAAGGAAAATTTTCAGCACTACCACAACTTTTTTCAGAAAGTACGTTTCTTGGCCCCAACTATACTCTTTCCAACCTCACCAAAATCAAGACCGAGAAAGGAGGGGGGAGACGAGGGGAGAAAACAGAAAGCAAAGAAGAAGACAGAAACATCTGTATTGGCACAAAAACAAGATGATCCCATCTGACCGTATATCGAAAGAACATATAGACGAAAAGTTGCACCTGAAGTGAACATCATTAAACTCAATGCTACCCCCATCTAACTTCAGAGGCTTTGCGTCATCTTTGTCTATAATTTCAGCCCTCTCCTGCAGAAATAGTGAAACAAAAGTTCTATTCAAAGCTAATTAGAAAAGTAATGGCAAAGATCTCACAACTTCCCAGCAGTAAATATAGCAGATGCAGAATCTTCCTCACTATCTCACGCTCACCCCCTTCCCTCCCCTCTCTGAAAGCACAACAGAAATTAGCACGTATCTCCAATCCCACATGAAGTCTTGTCAAAGAAACAAGCTTCATAAACAAACAACTATAGAGTAGAGGTCATAATGCTGAAGATTAGAAAATAGGGGCAAAGGTTTTTGCCACTATTAGATCTAAATCTCAGCAGATTTAAATCTTTTTCTAATTCCCTTTCTAACTTTTTTTTGATGAGACATACTTGAAATTGATGCGGCCCATACTTTTCGTATCGTACTTTTCACTGCGAAACGCAGTATACATGTACTTATTTTCTTGCTAAATTTCAAAAGTAATTGAGTAGAATCTGAATTACACTTGTGCACATCCAAATCTGTCGTTTGTTCCGTACCTAACCAACTATGCCCCTTTTTCCCATATTACGTTTCTTTACCGAACTCATACCCTATGCTTTCCACATGTAATGAAATATAGCCAATGAAGACATATCAAGAGAAAAGAGCAGTAGCATTAACAAGCCATGCTCAAAATATTCAAAGTCGTTAATGAACTTAACTACAAGAGAATGGTAGAAGTTGGCAGGTACCTCAAGTAACTGAAACATGGATTTCATGTCAACAAGACTCTGTACTGTCTCACGATAGACACTGCCAAGGAAGTTGAGGGGGAGAGACAGCTGGAACAAGAGCCCATTTACCATAACCTACACATTCACAAATAACTATTAAAACCATATCGCAGTGTACTATGAAGACGTGTGTTACACGAGCCAGGCTCTGAAATAGAAGTTTACCAAATCACCAACTGTCATCTGGCCACTCATAATCCCATGTGAACACAGCACCATAGCTGCCGATAGAGCAGTACTAAATATCGCATTTTGGCCAAAATTTAATGAAGCCAGACTACGTTGTGTTTTCAAAGCAGCATCCTCGTATCCTGAAAGGCACCAGATGAACTGCTTTCAACTTAACTTGAGCTATTTGCAACCCCAAACCACATCCCCTCCCCCCTCCAAAAAAAAAAAAAAGCACTTGGCAACAAAAAAAGGAGGAATACACAAACCAAAAAGAACAAAAAAAATTGACCCAAACCCTTTTAAGTATTACAATGCTGAAAAACAATATGTAAAACTTGTAAGGGAAACCGCAAGGTCCATGATGACATCTGCATGTATTGGTATATTGGCTTGAGATATGATGCAATTTCCCCACTTAGCTTTATACATTGGGTCAACGAAATAATCATAAAAAGAATAGCCTTTGAAGCACCAACAACTTACTCTTCAAAAGTTCATCATATTTCTCAACTTCATAACCCTCATTATTGAAATACTTCACAGTCTGAAAAATGTCAATAAAATATGTCAGGAACTACTATCACATACATTTAACAGATATCGTATAAGATACAATACAACCTCACCTCATAGTTAATAAGAGAATCAATTGCCCTTGTACTTGCTTCATTATCAGCTTTGTTCATCGCCTTTCTGAACTTAGTCCTCCACTAGAAAAAACAATATAAAAGGTGAATCATAAACTTCAAAGATGATCAACAAAAATCATCAACCTAGAACAAAGGAAACAAGAACCTACCCACACTCATTCCCCTCCCCTCAACCCCAAACCACGTAGAAATACGTAGAGGATGGGTGAAACTATAAGAATAAGAAATGAAATAGGAATGGAAGAAGTCGAAGCTTTGAGTTGCAACGCATTTGTGTATCTTTTGGTGTTTGTGAAAGGAATGAAACAGCAGGATTTTAAGGTGGCCGAGCTTCCCTTAGCAAAGTTCAAATCTTTGGTTCTGAAGACTTTGCTTTTATGGACTGAATACCTGTGTACAGGTTTTCCTAATAAAATTTTGACTTCTAGTCTTCTACAGTGGATTAGTTGTATACCTTTGTGTAGTTGGTTGCACTCATATACTGGCTCCTGTGCCTGCTTGATACATTTGCTTAAAAAAGACGGGGGAGTGGGTCTGAGGGGGAGGAAAAAGCACGTAGGCCAGAAAAACAGATGATACAATAACTGCCTGAAATTGGAACTCAGCTGTCTTTGTCCAAAGCTAGTTGGGTTGGCTACTCAAACCCGTTTCTTGCACTCTCCCCTATTCGAAGTCATGGTCTCTTGTTATATCCCTAGCAGTCAAGTCTTTCTCTGCTCCTTATACTATCCATTGGATTGTAAGTCTAAACCTACCTTGTCTTTCTCCCGTCAAACTTTGAAAGAGTCACTTAACTGGAAAAGCAAGAAGCCTTCACTGAATACGTCCAAACAATCCCAAGCAATGCTCCCCCATCTTTGCCACAACTGTTGCCAGCCTTACCTTCTTGCATATGTCCTCGCCGCTACTCCACTTAAGCATACCACTTTTATTTCACACTGGTTGTATGTGTGTTGTTGACGGTTATTGGCCCAAAACTCCAAAGCCCAACCCATACAGCATAGATAGCCACACGGTCAAAAAACACTATAAACCCCCTTTTTTCCACTTTATCTAGCCTGCTCATCATCAATGCGTCCCCCTTATGCTATAGTAATGGATGACCAATATAAATTCTTCTAAGATACCTCTTGCCATAAAAACGCTTCACTCTCAATCCCCCCCTCCTTTTCTTACTGGAGTCGCACTCTAAAACTCTTTTAATTAACCTAAAGCCTTGGAATTCCAAGTACTTCTCCATGATGATGTCTAGCATAAAAAACAATTTGTACCCCCGAGTTTATGTTTTAATACACTCGCTACCCCCTCCCCTTTGAGAAATTACACTGACACCCCTTCAAATTTGGTCAGATACCCCCTTCTGCTACCTTCCCATCCCTTTTAGGGTTAAAATATTGGGGCGACAAAAATACCCCAACTACCATCACCTCAACAATTCAAGCAAGCCCCTAAAATCAACACTACCATCGCCAACTACCAAGGCTTCCACCTTACTACCAACCACCACCAACATCAACCCATTTCTTACGCCCCACCCACCACGGATTTCTACATTTTGACACACACATACACTCTTCAGAGTGGGTTTCTGGTGAATGTTGTGTGTTGTGGGTAGAATTGGTTGGTGGTGGTCGCTCGAATGGTGGTGAATAATTTGTGGCAGTGGGTTGGTTGGCGGTTGTGGGCCTGTGGTGGTGGGTCTGTGGTTGGTGGGTCTGTGGTTGGTGGTTGGGGATCTGTGGTGGTGGTGGGTCTGGGGTTGTGGTTTGTGGTGGAGGAATCGGTAGGGGTGGTGGGGCTGTTGGCTGTGACATGTTTGTGGTGGTGGGTCTGTGTTGGTTGTGGTGGGTTTGTTGTGTGTGTGGTGGTGGTGATTGATTGTGGGTTTAGTGGTGAGTTCGGTGGTGGGTTTCTGGTCGGTTTTTGGTTTATGGGATTCGGTTGGAAATTTTTGAACTTTAGTTACATATGGAAGGGAAAATGAGTCATTTTAACAAAAATTTAACACCATCCACCAAAATAGGGGTGTCAGTGTAATTAAGACGTAATCTCAGGGGTACCAATTGTAATTTAAACTTCCTAACCCTTGTTCTAGTCTCATTAATTAGCAGTCTATCCTCGGCAAATGCCAGACAACAAAGGACCTGGTCCTAAATATTCTTGGTTACATGTTCCTTTTCAATGTTATACGCTAATTATATAAAAAAACCTTTTTACCTTAAACATAACATTTTCCCCCAAACAATACCAATATGTCACCCAGTGTCTTTGGACTGAAATCATATAAAGTGGACCCTTTCACACCCGCACTCTATAGCAAGTCCATGCAACATAGACTAAAGCACATACTTAAACCCAAATGTAGTTGAAAATAAAAAATCTTACTATTATTAGTTCTCAACCTAGTTACTGCTCTATACTAATTGCCCTTAATCATATCAGTATACTTCAAGAACTTGCTTCTGCTCTAGAACCCACCATATAGCTTCCCCTTTCTGCCTTTTTAATTATGGTTTTTAAATCTACAAAGATCACTTTTCTCTAAATCTCCTCAGTAATTGCCTGAATCCAGAAGAATGTTCCACAGTGGATCTATTAATTGTGGATGGAAACAGATCTTCAGATAACAACTCTAGATATATGCTTTTTTTTACTTGTAGTAATCATTTTTGTGGCTGATGCCCTCTATATAGTTCAAATCTTAGCTTCTCCACTCCCTATTCTTTGCAAGCATGTAGTTAACCTCCTTCCCTATCCTTACGTACTAAATTTCGTATAGGTAAGCCGGGATAGGACGGATAAATCCTGGGAACAAAAAATCTAGGAGGGATTATTTGTCTGAGCGATTAAGAGGAAGTAGATAAACCAAAGCCCCAGAGAAATGTAGAATTGGGTTGGGTGGCCGGGATGATATTTACTTGGACAGTCTTCACCTAGGCTCTGAGGGGCTGATATACGATGCAGGATTCTATGTGTAGCAGAGGAGAAGATATATGAGTTTATGATAGCAAGAGCAAGTGTCTGAATCACTATGCATATCTTGGTGGTCGTTACTAAACTCTACCTTCTTCTCGCACCTTGCTTTCTTTCCAATTTGACCAATTTATAGTTCTATAGTTCTCATTTTAAACATGAGTAATTTTGCAGCACTCTACTTTTCACTAATGCAAATATGGACAAGCAAAACTCGCAAGGAACTTGTTGAAGACAATGTACCTGTGTCACGGTCAGCGTGAAAATTACATATGCAGCAACTGATAGTGAAGTAATAAATGCAAATGGGGCCCCAAATTTGTATGCTAGAATACCCGACACCATTGATATCTGAAAGAATACATGTTGAAGTGACATAAATAGATATGAAGGAAGCAGGCTAGACATGATAATTACAAAACAAGGATAGAAACCAGAACAGAACAGAAGCTTTATTCTAAAACTTCATGGCAAATTTTTAAATCTAAAAATGATGTTTTTGGAGGGGGGAAATGGTGAACAACTGAATGATAAAATCATACCTCTAATATAGTGGGTACCACATTGAAAACCATGGAAGAAAGAATAAAATTAATAGCACGGCTACCACGATCGATAACTCGATTTAGAGCACCTGTTTCTCGACTGCAAAAGGAACATACAATAAGAAAGAGAAGACCAAACTATCCCACTGACCTGTTCAACCTAAAAAATAGCATCAAATTCTAGAAATTCCTGAAGCTCAGACATTGACCAGGATGTCTGGCATCTTGCCAAACAAGCTAAGTTTTTACAATGCTGTGTCCTAACAACGAATGGGGAAACACAACGAAGATAACAATTGCTCCTAACGTTGAATGCAAAATGAGCAATTATACGACTATATATTTTCATTCACTTTTATTACGCCTATTGTGCTGAGACAAGCCAGAAGAGTCAAATGCAACTAAAAAGCGACTGTGGCGATCAGCAGTGTACTAAGGTGCTTTCCAGGAATGATCCAAAATCACAATGCCGGCTCCTATCTTATAGGACACTAAAATTGGGAGGAGGAGAAGGCACTTGACTCAATGGTTCAGCCTCTTTTATGTCAGGTTATGCCTTTTTCATTAGTTCTTGTCTGCTTCATTGAGGGAAGATGGCACAACTAGGGTTAACATGATGCAATCAATAGAGAGATCCAGTAAGGCTTTGAGGTCAAGGAATTGTCCACATGTAAGTTGAAACACGACGTAGCAAAATATAGTTAGTTATTGGAGAGAAGAAGCCTCAGTACAGGACCTCTTTCTGTTTCCATTATGTGCTTCTTGGTCCATAGAAAAGAAATTTCAAAGTCACTTGAAATTACTTCTTTTAACGTACTATTATCTTTCATATGTACCAGGATTAGATACGTAGAAGTCGGTGCACATCCTCATACATCATGCAATGTGGAAGTCACCACTGAAAGAAATAAAAGAAGAGGAGGATCTGGACTACTGCATTGACCAATCTATGAATTTCGCATAACAAGCATAGTTTTCTCCCGGTGTGGATACAAATAACAACTACCAGCTCAAAGAAAATACACAGATCTTCCCCAGATTATACCTCAGATGGTACCGCAGGTCAAGCTCATGCAAATGTGAAAACACCTGTGAAATGTAAAGGTAGAGCATAAATGCCATAACTCATTAATAGGGCAATAGTGTTAGAACTGAAACCACCTAAAGAGCTAAAATAACATGTTCTTACCTTCCTTGAAACTGATCGGATCGTTCGCAATGCTACTTTGGAAAATACAGCAGTTCGCAGCTCTGGCTGGGACAGTATAATGCATAAATTATAAAAATGGATATGAAAAGCAACTAGAGTTTTGAAGTCCACAGAAGGGAAATAAAAAGTATACTGCCAACCCAAATATCCCCCCACAGGAATTAAAGTTCACAAAAGAGAATGGGAACACAAATCCACGTATTCAAGACAAGTATTAGCAATTACTTCATAGTGAAGTACCGTTAAAAGCAGAAGCCCCGGTCCGTGCTATGCCGTATCCAATCAGAACGGCCGCAGGGCTCGCAAAAAGAGCTAAAGCAGTTGAATTAGCACTAGTAAAAGCAGCAAGAGTGCTGGCGTTCCCCGTGGCTGTCGTTAGCCAATCGACAGCAAGCTTGAACAAGAAAGGCACCTGAACATTCAGTACCTAAAGACCAAAAAACAAGCAAAACCAACCTCATTCAGTAGTTTGCAGTCAGCATCCACTAGCCATAACCAAATATAGATACCACTAAAAAGTAACACAAGCATTATAATTGGTCTTTGCTTACCTTTGCTCCAATCAAGAAACCCAATGCAGCAAGCACTCGAAACCTGAACTCAAGATTATCCCTCATCCACAAGTATTTCGCGAGGGTATGAAGAATCGTGGCGTTAGAAACTTGCTCTTCCGCATCTTCCCCTTTGGTTACCGCAGTGGTCTGGTCTTGCTTCGCCGGTTTCTTAGTCCCCGTAGCATCCCCACTCGTTGACGTCGATACCATCGCATACCCATTAGTCATAGCACCCTGTTCATATCAAAGACCCACAAAACTTCCTTCAGGCCTTCTATCAAACACCTTACACACATTAAACGTATAGTTTCGTAACAATATAAATAGAGAAACCGAATTACGGGCTTCTGGGGAGGTGAGGGAGGGAAGTCCGAGAGGAAAGCGTTGGTTCGCTTAAAGAAATACGGGGCGCGGCGGCCGGATGAGAGCTGTCCGGTGAAGATGCGGTGGCTACGCCCATAATTTGTTACGCTGCCGCCGCCGCGAAGACAAACGCCGGTTTTAAACGTTTGTGGATGGCAAAGAGATGACGAAACGGGACTGTGATGCCGAGAAACGCGAATGGAGGTACTCGCAGACATGGTCGCTGCCTTGTGGCAGACGAAATTGAGAGCCCTAAAACACCTGGAAGCGATTGTTGCTTGCATAGTTTCGATTTCCCGATTTTAAGTGAACATGAATAAACAAATGTTGCTGATAGTGATCTTTCTTATCGTCTTCTTTCTCTGGGAAAAACCAAAAGAACTAAAAACCCGACTGCAGAGCAAGAAGTGTGGGGAGTTCTTTTTGTCGTGGGTTACTGTGTGTGTCTCCGGCAGCCGTCGAGTCGAGGGTTGACGCAGTCCACCGGATGAGCGTTGGGGGTTCCTAGAAACCCTCAAACTGTCTGCTTCTCGAGTTTCAAGAATGGAAGTGAGAACATGAAGATGTACAGAAGAGCGGTACAAATACATTATGGAACGGTGGTACCGTCTTAATAGCTAATGTCACTCTTGCCTTGTTATGTAAAATTGTAATAGTGATTAGTGAGGAAGGCACAGAGAGTGTCATTAGAGATTATTGGAGTGCCCACTCTTCGATAAAAGAAAGCAAACATCAATTATGTTCTAAAGTCCGTAAATTAAAATCAAATAATATTTTAGCCCATATACTCGTACTTTTATTAAAATTTCTCAAGATATCTAGAGCATTTTAGAGTAAGAGTGTAGTTACCATTTTGATCTAGATTGTAATAGATCGTTGAAATTGATACCTTATGTGAACTGAAAAACTCCAAGCGTGCACTAACAGAAGTTTAAAAGAAGATAAGGAGAGAAAAGAATGCATCTCTTGTATACAGAATGTCAAATAAAGAGTGTTTACAAATTCACCGGTCACAGCGTTTGTTAAGCAGATAAGTAGATTTGAGTTAGGAATTTGTTGCTTATGGAATCCATCGGCAAAAGGTGAAAAGCATGTTAATGGTGTGACATCCCGCATGGGGTCATGCCGTTGTCGTGAAAATTGTATGACCAAGTTAAGTCAACCGGCCCTTCTTGACTCCATATGACTTGGCTAACGTGTGATCCTCTCGGTGATAAACAATGGTAGCAACTCCCTCAATGCAGCCACTAACATACTATAGTGAATTTTCGAAAGATATTTGTTAAATTATACTTTATATTGATTAGTAAAATTAACAATTCTATATTGGACTTTACCTCATTTAGACGCCTCAAAGGACATTAATTCAATAAATTTTTGACACGAGACGCATCTTTAATCAAGGACGGTGTCCATTCAATAATTCCAAGTCAGTAAACTCATCGTTATTAAGTTAAAGTTTAAGTTATAACTCAATCTCATAAAATTAACGTAATATATTTATCAGGATAAGTTGTTATTTTTCTTGTCACCTTGTTTTGAACGTTTTAGGATTTATATGTGACAATTATATGGAAGCTGGCGCCCACAAGCAAATTCTTTTCAATGAGGTAAATTGGTGGGGTGGCTCTATCACCTTTGCTTCATCACAAAAGGCCAGCACTGCTATTCAAATTCAGCAGTTTCTTATCTTGTTTCTCCACCATAGAACTTGAACAACAAAACTCACCCTACACCATCTTCGTCATGGCTTTTGCTCTCTCCAGCTTACACGCACAACCTACAACTTAAGAATGGGAGCAGCAACAGCAGCAGCTGCGGCATGCACGTATCATGGCGTCCTACTACCTTCACCAATCAATCAGCGGCAGCAACAGCTACTACACCGCAGCATGACAACCACCACGTCCACGACGGCAACCGGACGCAGAGGGTGGCGGCAACATCGAAAAGGCACGGTGGTAAGATGCGGTATAGGACTAGAGGACTTCATTGGAGGGGATCTTCTGAAGCTTGATTTAGGACGTTGGTTATCAGACGTGGAAGAACACAAAGCTTTGGCCATTTACTCTCCTCACGAGGGGGGTTATGAGGGCCGGTACCTAAATCGGTTGAGGTATCAGGGCTACCAGTTCTTGGACCTCACTGCTCGTGGCCTCGGTGATCCTGAGACCACTCTCACCAAGGTTCACCCTGTCTGTCCAGTGAGTCTCTCTACTCTATGAAAACCTCTTTAATGATTATTTCTATGGCATATATTGAAAACATCATTGCCGAAGATGGTAAGAACTCCCCAAATTTAACAACTATAGCAGCTTGTATGGCACCTGCAAAATACTACAGTACATACTAGGTGCAGTATAAGCCAGCCATCAGTCCGTAATGGATGCCATCACGCATATGCGAAGGTGAGATGCCACCCGCAATGACCCCTTAATAGTCGTCTATGGGATGCAGATGAGATGTCCACACGTATCACGGAAGATTAGTCGAATCTAGGAGAAAATGGAATTCATAAGCTATAGAACAATTTGACACCGTACAAACTTGTCATTTTCAACTTGATGTAAAATGTTAGGACTTGTAGATTCTCATATAGAGTTCAATGTTGCAGGCTCACATCGGAAAGCAGCCCATAGCAAGGTGGTATTTTCCACCAGAAGTTGATTATAGGCTCTCTTTACTTCCTCCAAACGCCAAAGGACTGGTGGTTTGGATTATAGAAGCCAAGGTAACCATGACCACCGACTTTTGCATTTCAAAGTCGACTTATACAACCTCATCCGGTTTCATAAGTACAGTCGCCTCCTCCTTGAAACATGTTTTCTGGTTTAACGTTGTAGAAGTACACCTTGCAGGTATTGTCAAAGGCAGAACTGCAGTTTCTTGCGTTACTCCCATCCCTCCGACCTAAAGTAAGGGTCGTTGCTGAATGCGGAAACTGGTATGTACTTCTTACTCCATATCTCCCTGGTAATTCCAATGTGTATCGAAACTCATCAACTTAACAATGTCCTGTGCAGGAGAAAGTTTATGTGGAAGCCACTCAAAGAAATCTCAGGATTAACAGCAAACGAGGGGGCATGATATCGCTGCTCAACCATCGGAACACAAAGAAAACCAGCACTGTTTATTCTGTTGATTCCATCATTGTCAAGATGCCCCACAGAAAAAGAAAGAGAGCTCAAAAATCATGTCATATCTGAAGTGTCAAATGAGCTAAGCCTATTTTATGGCAATCCATCGCTACGTTACGAACATAACATTTTCGATACCAAGTACTAAGAATCCAAAGTACATCAAAGCCTCAGCTGCTTACATGTTGACAGCAGTCTTCTAAGCGTGCAAGACGTGTTGCAACGGTAAGGAAAAAACCTCTTTCCTGATAAATAATCAATTCTAATTCCCTTGGTAGCCACACAATTCCATACAACAAGCTGGTGAAAGCTGCTCAACACTTTCGCTTATCTATGCACAAAAGCAAAATCACCAACCTGAACCCGCAAAAAAATAGCAAAATATGTACAGAGATAACATGTTCCAACCTCCGAACAAAAGTCAAATTTGACCATGCAGGCTTTATATTGGATGACATTCTTTTTAATTAGAAAAGCCCCTGCTCACCCAACATTCCCATAGGAATGCTACGCTCATTCTTTTGACGACGTCCAACTCCTGTACAACATGTTACCTCTACGCTTTGTGAGGGCCGTTGATTAGGTCACCCTCTGCTATAAGAGCTTAACTGGTTTAGAGAACGGGCCCAAAAACATGCTTAAGACTTTGGTGCAAGCCCCCAGATGACGTTGCACAACAATTCAAGGCGCACCAAGTAAAATGCAGCAATATAATGGAGCGCGAACTACTGCTAATAGTGATCTATACTTTTCTCTTCCCACGTCTTCCGATGTCTACTTCCATGAGCCTTGATGATGAATGTGTGGCCGCTGCTGATGACAGGCCTATTGATTCTGGAATGTCAAGATTGACTCCCATAGATGGACCAGCAATTGCTCGCTTGATATCAAGCTCATTCAGCTGATGAACTTGAAGTTTTGCTGTCCCAATCTGCCAATGAATACACGGTTGAGTTCATTGAATTAGTGCCTATAAAAATCCTTTGCTGCTTCAGTGAGAGATTCCACACAAGAAGTTAAAAAGGTAGGATGCCCTTACTAGTTCAATATGATAAATGGACGAATGTGCATCAGAAAGCCTCTTTTGAAGATCATCGACCTTCTTCCTATAAAACTCAGAGTTCTCAATTTCATTCCCTTTCTCGCCCAATTGCTGATACAAAGCTGCATGAACCGCGAGCTCAGAAACCAAAGAAAACGCCATAAACCATGCAAATGCGCCATGCTGACGATTTTAAATATAAGCCAATTGAGTCAACTGAATTTCTACATAGCTTACAAAAAGAAAAACAAAGCACAGACATGCAGACATTTTTGGGTGGGGATGCTGCGCCCCCCCGACGATGTTGGTTGTTTAGGAAGTCAAGGACCATGAGAGAGAGAGGCGGAGAGATGATGTATCTATAAATTTTCTACTTGGGATAAGAAAGATGAGAAATAATTCCACCCAAGGCACTTCAAGGATTCCCCCCCAACAAAGCAACTGTGCTCTTAGAAAATTTAGGCTTAATTGCACTCCGAACCCTGTGTTTTGCTATAAGTTGCAGCTAAACCCCTAACATTTACACATTAGCTCTCAAAATCCTGAGGTTTGCCTATTGTTGCAAATTGCAATCAACTGAAAAGACAAGGGTAGAACAGTCTTTTCAGCTCCGTATCATCTTCACCATCGTAGGCCGTTGTTCTCACCTCCATAACCATCACCACTGCCCCCAAAATCGGCACTAACACCACCCAATTGTCCGTCCATGTTCACCACTTCTAGGAGAACGGTTTAGAAAACCCAATAATTTCTCGACAACCAGTTTGGATCTGCACCCAGTTGAATTTCTCTGAAACCAATTGAATTGGCCATCCACCACCACCGTAAACCTTACCTTAAACAACCATCACCACTCTTCAATGCACAAGGAGTCAAGGACACCATCTTAATGGAGTATTACCCCTCATAATCGCAGATCTCATATCACTCACAATCACTATCGCATCAGACCACCAAAAAATCAGGAATCATCTTGGAGTTTCAGTATTGGTTTTGATTTAGGGTTTTCACGGACAAGATTTTCATAGTTTTGGGTAATTGAGGGTGGTTAGGTGAAATCCCAGCGTCTTCTTCAAAGAGGCAGTGATGGTGACGGTGAGGTCGTGTTGCACAGTTGTGGAGAGGGTCATTTTTTTGGTAGCAACGGTAGTTACGGTGGTTGACCACAAAAAAGGTAAGAGGAAGATGGGCGGTTAACCTAAATTGACAGTTTTACGCCCCTCATATTTCCATCGACTGCAACGAACTGAAAACCTCAGGGTCTTGAAAGCTAATGCGTAATGTTAGGGTTTTAGTTGCAACTTTTGGGAAAACACAGGGTTTGAAGTGCAATTAAGCCAAAAATTTATCCAGAAGGCACAATTGCCAACAGCCAACTCTAACGATTAGTCTTCTGTACTACTCTTTCTACCAAAAACTCTAATTCAGATTTAAAACTTGACATCATAGGAGAAACTTTTAGGGAAAAAGAAGAAGATGATTGTTGATATTAAATTATACTTGACCTTATAAAAAATACAAGCAACCACATTAATGTTCAGCAGGAACCCACACACAAACAAAGAGGTATGAGTATACACCTGTCAGATTTGATAGAACCCATGTTTGAGTAGGAATGTCATACAGCTTCTTTGCCAGTGTAAGGGAGGATCTCAAGATCTCTCTGGCTTGTGCAGTATCATGAAGAGCAAGCGCCAAATTACCAAGAATGGTCAAATACTGTGAAACAAGTTGAAGATTTCCCAGACTAGTATGTGTTGTCTGCAAGCCTCTGGCTAGCTGAGCGCTGCATTAGATGTTGCATGGTGAGAAACCAAGAGGGCGTTGGGAGGGATTAAAGTTTTTTGACTTTTTTCCTTCCTTTTTCCCCAGGGAAAAAGCTCCACAACAAGTTTTCTGTGTAAACATCACAACTTATGCAAATAATAACCTCAAATCTTGTGGTTATATCTGCAAGTAACAAGTTAGATTCTTGGATGATGCTAATTAAAGTCCTTTGCAAATTAATAGGGTTTTTATTGGTCCTCAGCGAAAAGTATCCAGGTGTTATACGGGCTGAAACAACTAACACAGTACATATAGAAATGAAAAAAGAGGCATAGCAGCAGCTTTCAGCAACTTCTAATGCATCCATTTGCCCAGAATACTAAGCATGTCATGGAATGGCCCAGTGCAAGAGCGGGAATGTGAGAGCACAGCTTTCTGAAAGTACACAAGGTGCATTGCACGGAAATACGTGTATGAGAACATTTACATGTGTTTTTATATAAATAAGGTATGTTATATTTATCATCTAAAAAAGTGATATTCCCTTCGTCCCTTAAAAAGTGATCCATTTGAGTTTGCATGTATATTAAGGATTTAGGTTATATATTGTGTGTCTTCCCATTTTACCCTTTAGAGATAGGGGGAAAGAGAGTGAGCCATGAGAGAGAAAATTGGTTAGTAAAGTGTTAAATGTGGAGAGAGAAATAGAATAAAAAAGTGTAAAGTGGTGGGCCAGGAGAGAGAAAATGAGTTGGTAGAGAATTAAATGTGGTGAGAGAAATAGAATAAAAAAAGTATAAAAAGGGTAAATAAGTAAAACTACCTACAGAATCTTTCCTAATTTGGAAGTAATCAATTTTTGTAGGACGGTTAAAAAAGGAAATATGGTCAGTTTTTTAGGGACGGAGGGAGTATTATATTTTATATCCACACATTAAAGTTGCAATTGTTAGTCTAAGTGGAGGTAGTGGAGTCTTAAGACATTGAATAATATTACATGTTTGCCAAGCGCAAATCCAATTCACGTTGACTTGAGTCAGTTTGCATTTTGCTTTTCACACTTGAACACCAGTTCCAGGGGTCAACTTGTGAACTGTGTATTATGGGGCCAAGTAAATGACTTCCAAGGAGAATTTGGTTAAGGCCCAGACCCATGAGGATTTTACATTTTAATACTTGGTAAACAGAAATGATAGGTCGTAATGTATGGTTATGGAACCTTTCTAGAGGAGGGCTCCCAGAGCAGGATCTCACAAGCAAGAATCATCTCCAAAAAGAATGACTACCAAGTTCGAGCTTGTTTTTCAAATGTCCAAACAAGGATGATCTGGCTAGCTTAGGTTTAAATCTTCATCAATGCTACATCTGGCGGGCAATGTGAAATTAGGTCAATCCACTTTGTTAAAATTGTTAAACATTAAGCGATCAATTTTATGCCATGAATGTAAGTCGAAGCTCTTTCAATTTTATGTCATTTGAGTTGTACTTAGTTTCTACCGCATGGTAAGCTCAAGTAAACTTCTGTAACTGAACCGACAGGACAATTGAATGCCACCAGGTCCCATATTCTAAAAGCAATAAAAGCCATCTCATTCACTATCAAAGCTATTGTGAACCAACTCTTTACCGTGCTTCTTGTAGATTCTGCTGCCTCATTAATAGGAACCCATAAGCAAAAAGGACGGTGGTCTTCTCTCGCACTCCAACAAAAGAATCAGTTACTCTGTATACTGGTCCAATCAAGTCAAACGCCTGCATTCAGAAGAGTCTTCTTAAGAATATGTGTAATTTATGGTAAAGAATACTGCCAACTTCTAGAATAAATAAATAAAAGTAGGAAACATGTTCACCTGTGAAGAAGATTCCGCATCACCAATACAAATGTAAGACACTGCAGCATAAACGTGGCACACAGCTTGCATTGATTTGCTCTGCGTTAGCTATATATGAAATTTAAGGGTTGCCTTTAATTTGACTTCAAACAAATATTCATGGTGATAGAACAAATTAAGTATAGATTTGCCACAGCAGGATACGCGTGATATGCCTATGAACTTTCTTGGAAAATGAGGAACTAAATAAGATTGAAAATAATATTTAATATAAGAAGGCCTTCTACGTTATAAACAATCACCAGAATGAATAAATTTTGCCCCCGCCACTTTCACTATTTCTAATTACACGGTATTTCTGTGGCTTTAGTTACAATATGCCCTTCGATTTTCCCCTCTTTGCTGCTATCTTCAGTTTTAGCATTCCATGCTTAAGGTACCCATTTTCCCTTTTGCAATTCTTCATGATTTTAACCAGGCTTGGAAAGTTTGGCTAGGCCCTTATGGCAATCCTAACTCACGCTGGTTTGGATGTATTCGAGCAATTTGCCTTGTTGCTCAGCGTGGTGGTGAAATCTCTGACCAGTGTAGCAACTTAGTGGGATAGCATAGCTGTCTTGTTTAAAAGACTCGAGGATAAGCCTTTCAGTGCTGGCATGATTGATGGCAACATTTGGGTATGCGGTGGCTATGTATTGTCTAGGTAGCACGGCCACGGACACGGTATCGGTGTCCGACACCGACGGGGACACCGGACACCGCAATTTCCAAACAATTCAGATTTTGGGCACCGCAGGACACCGCTATTTTTTAATATATATATATCAAATACATTCTACAAACTAAACTAACAAACAATGATGAACAACTTATTAAGTCTTACAAAGTCATACGAATAGAAAACATGAAAATAAGGAAATAACTTAAATAGCTAATAAGTCACGGAGTTGTGAATTAATTCGGTGTGTATCAGATATGTTATGCACGATAGAGAGAAAAAAAAAAGGAAAGAAACAAGAGGGACTCACGACAGAAGGAGAAAAAAGAAAAAAAGGACATTCAGTGACTAGAAGAACAGAGACGAGATGAGGGGTCAGCAACGGCGGCGGAGGACCTCCGGCGACAATGGCGAGACTTTGGGCGACAGCGGCAGCAGCTGGCTTCTCTTCCTTCGGCGACTTTAGCTGTCAGATCTGTTGGCTTCGGTATCTTTGGTGACTGAGCTCCGACAACACCGGCAACAGCCTTGATGTGGCCGGCAGACAGCAGCCGTGAGGTGAGAGAGAATAAGACGGTAATGGCTCAAGATTAGGGCACATTTAGTTCAAAAAATCTGAAATTGGGACCCAAACGGTCCGACACTGCTCCATGCCGTGTCCAACACTTCTCGATCAAGTGTCCGACACAATGTCGGCAATTAAAAAAGCATTCCGACACTAATTAGGCATGTCCAACACGTGTCAGGCGGTGTCCGAAGGGTGTCGGGGTGTCCGTCCGTTTAGGACACCATACCTCCACCTAAGAGAGTTGTCGGTGCTTCCTAGTGTATTGTGCACAACCTAAGTGCTCTATTCAGTGCTCAATGCGTTGGACAGGAATAAGTTAAGAGCAAAACACGAGAACGCCAAGAGGCAGGTTGAAACCTCTTTAGATTAACTCGTAGCTGTCAATATCTTACAATACGCGATATGTATCTTACCGGTACAATACAGTACAGGTAAAAAACGATGCAAAGAAGTACGTGTATTCATATTGACACATCACAAAATGCACTAACACGTATCTTACGATACACAATAACAAATGAAGCGACCCAACGAAATCAGATGTTGCAAGCCAATTGTAAATCGTCAGTTAATTTTCGTCATTTCTTTAGCTTTTTTTCTTTTGTAATTATCTACCGGCTCTAAGTGCGTGCACTTCCAAACGTGTCTGTCAATTTGTCCTTAAGTTTTTCTTCGTTTTAATTCTCATCAGAGTACAACTATATATATATATATATATATATATATATATATATATATATATATATATATATATATATTTATCTAGTCATTTCATTCTAGGTACGGATTCTGTTTTCAGTCACAAATTTGTTTTAGTGGCCAATGAGTTGATTACTTGTGCTCGTTTAATATTTTTGTACCATACTTTACAAGCAAAAGCACTATTTTTGTGGAGTCTTTCTTATTGGTCAATGAAATCATCCACTAGATGAATTTCCAATTAAATTATTTTTTTATTATTTCAAAAGATATCTGCAAGGATATATAAATATGGGATAAATACAGCAAAGTCTCTGAGGTTAAGATGAAATTATAGGCATGTATATTACTTTGAACAAATTACACTTATATCCGTTGACTAGATGGAGTACGAAAATACATAACAATTTTGACAAAAAGACCTGATTGCCCCTAAATAAAATTGAAATTCCATTTTCTATATCTTTTTTTCTCTCCTCTCTCTCTTCATCTCCCTCTCTCTACATTTCACACACACACACACACAAAAGCCTAACACCAAGGCAACGGCAGATCTGGTCGGCGACAATGGTCATCCTCCAGCTGTCTTCTTCGCTGCACCTTGCTTTACCATTGACAAAGTGGGGCTGGTTGGTTGATTCTGCGGCTGGTTGGTTGGGTCGCAATCGGGGTTGCCGGCAGGGGGTGGTTTGAAGTGGGCACGGTAGTGGGGCGAGGGAGGGGGCAGGGGCCGGGGTTGCCGGCGGCGTAGGGAGAGGGAGGGGCTATTGGCATCGTGGTGCTAAGGTTTCTAAAGAAATTGGAGAGATAACAGATAAACTTTCAAAACCGTAATTTGAAATTAGGATTTTTTTTACAAACCCTAATTTCAATACACTGCTCTTCAAATTAGGATTTGTAAGAAAAACCCGAATTTTCAAATTAGGGTTTGAAATCCTAAATTGAAAATTTGAAAAATTATTCAGTATATGCAATACAAATGCAGTATGGCCTTTTTGAAAATATGTAACGATGATATCATTAAAAAAGTACACTTATTGGATAGAACCCTGACAAATGGATACAAGTGTTACAAAATTAGGGTTTTTGGTCATGATATGTTACATTTTGAAACTTAATGTCCTTGACTGTAAGTTCATCCTAACTTCAGGGACATTGTTGTAATTATCCCTTTAAATATTCTTGCTACAAGTTCAGATAGTAGGTCCCAGACAGAAGGCTCACATCCGGAACCTCCCGTACTCGGAAAATCTCATTTTTGTCAACCCAAGCTAGCCTGAAAGAAAAGGAAAATACTCTCAAATGGCACAACTGATTTTCCTTAGAATGAAGAAGTTGCTGGTATGATCGGCCAAATAGTAAATGTGAAATCACAACTCCTGACTCCACTAAATCAACCAGGAACTTCATAACTAGAGAAAACTAAAGGGGATATAGAAACCAAACTGGGTAACCATCTACCAGAACTTAAACCCCTGTTTTGGCTAAAAAAACACTCCATCCACTTCTTCCAACTTTCCCCAGACACATCCTCTAAATGAAATGCAACAAGAGTTTCTGATCAACGTGATCATAAGCCTTCTCATCGCCCAGTTTGCAAGAAGGTTATATGCTGGAATCCTCTCTGCTCTTGCCCACCTACTTCAAGTTTGCATTCGCAATACACGCATTACGAGTTGGTGCTTGGAAGGAGTCAACGTGTGTGCTCTCATGAAACTGGAGGGAGGTATAAGTGATGATAGTGTTCAACACTGCGCTGCTACACAGATGGCTTTGTAGGTACATACTGGGGGAGGCTGGTAGTGGGTACATTCGACCCGAGATTCTAAATAATGTTATTATACCACACACAGGAAACACGTATATATACTACTCACTGCTGCAGAAATTTGGCAACATATTCCAGCGATGTTATCAATATTTATGTAAAGGTTAAAACATTTTGTTTGTGTTATTTCATGTCTGTACCTTTTGGTGGTGATAGTGCCTAGCAAATTAGATTTAGACCCCAAGCCATACCCCAAGACACAATGGTCCTGAAGCCTGTTCACACTTTTACGCAGCCTCAACTAGAAAGAAATGCAAGTGCCAATAGTAAGTACTAATTTATTATCTAATACAAGACTGTCCATTAAACAACTTACTTTTGCTGCCTCAAGAAAATGATATATAGCTTCAACATAACAGCCAACAGCTTGAGCATATTGCCCTCGCAGCATCTCAATAATGCTCTCACAAGCCTGTAAAATTGTTGGGAAGCGAATAAACCAATTTCTCATCTGTACCAAAGCCTGCAAAGAGAAAGTTAAATGCTTGAGTTTTCCAGGAAAATGAAGATTTAAAGGTCACATTTATACCTTAGTTGCAAAAGCGGGGGCGGGGGCGGGTGCGGGAGCGGGGGCGGGGGCGGGGGCGGGGGCGGGGAAGCGTAAGCACCAAGAAGAATCTGAGGTTGGGAGAGGCTTGAATAAATAAATGCGTAAAGAGTATTATCAGTTGTTTAGCATAGTTTACATAGATATCAACAACAGACAAGGAGACTTTAAGGACTTGAAGGAAGGAATTGAGACTTTAAGGACTTGAAGGAAGGACTTTAAGAGAGAAACAAGGAATTGAGTTGAAAAGAGCTTGATTTTCATGTATTATATCACTTGTTCCATGCATCTCTATCCAGCTAGCGGGATCGAGTTCCCATCTTAGCTTGGGACGAGATCCCATGGAGCTCCTAACTTAAGATCGCAAAAGCGAGTTTCCGAGAGAGAAACGTCACCATATTAGGAATTTCCTGCAACTAAGATTTATACTACGGAACCCTGCACCAGAAACAACTTCTACCAAAGTCTAGCCAACGGCAACAGTAGATCATTTGCCAAATGTCAGAAGGTCCCATGCAACAGGAATATTATGCAACAATTTATGGTCATGAACACAAGTGAGATGAAATGGTGCAAGTAAAGGTCCAAGAACAAAATTTTTAGAAGGATGGTGGAGTGTAAATTTACAACAAGATATATATAGTAACCTTTGTAGGACAGAATAATATTTCAGAAAACTAGGAAGCAAGAAAATGCTGTGAATGCATTAAGCAAGGCAAGCATATGTCAATCAGTGACAAAGTGTCCTATTGATCATCAAAAAAGAAATTCGACAGAGAATGCAAGAACTGTCCCAATAGATGAAGTCAACTAAACAACATAAAAAGATCACCCTCCACATGTCCACCTCAGGACACTCATTCATCACCAATCCTCACTCATGAACCACCACAAACGGTGTCTCCCTCAAAAGGGCTAGCCAATAGGTGCTTAAGAGTTCATTGACAGAGTCCTGTAAGGCCCAATTCTTTGTCTCCCGCTTCTGATGCGGGACAAGATCCAACTTAACCTTATATCACACATAGCCCAGGATATCCTCTAGTACACAACCGATATGGGATCCATCAACCCTTGTACACAGCAAATATGGGGGACCTCACACTTCACCTCTAGCTAAGAATCTTTCGGGAAAAAAAAAAGGTTAAGCATACTTGTGCTGATACACTGTTTGCCATTGCCTTCAAAGTTATTCTATCTTTTTTATTCTTTTTACCATCGTTGTCCATCCCTAGTCCCCCTCCCCCTCCTCAAAGTCACTAATCACAATCCTTCACCACAATGAAAACCTCTCAAAGCCATGTACCTCAATAGTCACTTGCCATGCACAAAGAATTGCAAAGTTCTAGCTCCCCATTTTTTCCTTCACCTCATAATTTGGCGGCATACTTTTTCGAAAAAAAATTGATACTTCCATTCCTCCAAAAAACCATATGGAGATATGTCCCACCCAACTTCTCAAGCTATGCTCAGCAAGTAGTGCTCTTGGTTATACTGAGTTCATACCTTACAGAAAGGTACTAAAGCTCTCAGCAGCCCCAGCACGCCAAGCCACCCACCCCCCGAGGCTGCGGTCCATCTCCTCTCATCAACACCGTCTTGAACCACCTTAGGTCAGGGTAACATAAGGTGCTAAAATCACTGAGTCTACCAGTTCCACACAATGGGTAATCTAACGATTGCAAATTTACTTTAAGCCTAAGGCTAAGCATAGCTAGAGCAAGAGCAAGAGCAACACAACTAAAATACTCTAGCTGACAAGCTTTAGCTCTATAAAAAATTACAGATATCCTTGGAATTATCACACATGAGCCCACCACCTTAATAAACCACTAAAAAGCTCCATCAGGGGGATCCTCTTGCCTTAAACTGCAAAAGCAAGAGAAGAAACCACATGAAAACTGATGATCAGCAACCAGAATATTACAAAGTTTCATCCACCTCATCCATTTACAGGACAAAACCTCACATGGGCATGGGCTTTCTTCACTTCTAGACCTACAATGCACAAAGTTGTTAGCAATCAAAGCAACATCCAAATCTGATCCCCGCGACAAATGCATTTTGAGACCCTGAGAACTTGCATTAAGTTTATCAGCACGACCAACCAAACAGATCAGGCACAAGTGTCGTATACACTCGCCCTTCCTAGAAATTAAATGCATAGAGAATGGGAATAGATGCAATGAAGTCAATCACAACTAAACTCCAAAAATACTATGAGAAAGCCATAGTTGAAACTTAATGATCAAAAGACTTGAGCAGTTAAGCGGCTTTCTTCTTCATTCATTTAGACAAATAGAAAAATAAGGACTAATAGCATCAAGAATTAATACCGAGTTATGCATTGTAACACATTAATCATTCATATACAGCCTAAGCCGTGCAAAGTTGAATACATAGATATTAGGACATGGAAATAATGCAAGCGCACTACTAACCTCTTGTGCTTCAACAAATTCAGACCGCGTGAGCTCTACAGCTACTTTGTTTTCAAGGAACTGCATCAGAAGCATCAAATAGACACCAGCCATCCAAATGGCGGAGTGTTGTATATCCACTTCTGCTTGATGATATATTCCAGTAAGCACACATTAGTAAGCTAAACAAAACTGCCATCATGCGCTTATTTCTACTACAACTGATCATTTTGGGAGGACATCATACAGACTTATTTGCATCGGACATCATAAGCATCTTCATTAAGAATCTATTCATAGTAATTAACCTTGACTTGTGTAAGACAAACAAGTTGGAGAAATTATTTCTACACCACACATGAAGAAGATTGAAGCTCACCTCTCACACCGTCAGTGATTCCAAGCTTCACCAGTTCCTCTGCATGTAACAAACTTAGTTAGGTATTTAAGATGAGCATGTAACTGACGTTGAATTTGTACATACCACCTGCTTTAAGATAAATGTCCAAACTCGTTAAGTAACATGGACATGCTGGAATTATACAAGATAGGCACAAATATCTGTCTCAATGGTCAACCGACTCAAATTGGATTAGAAAGAGCACGAATGACCTCAAAATCCCACACTGGGGGAATAAGAGCTTAGTCTTAGCCCTACAAGTGCTTGGCTAGGACCTCACTACTTTGGGGGCTATTGAGGGATGGATCCCTTATAAAAACGAAGGAGGGAACTAAAGGAAAGGAACTAGATAGGCATATACAAAGAAACAGCAACAAATATCTTAAACTAATTATCATCTTGCCTTAATGCTAAAGCAGATTTCATAGCATTAATGTAGAGGAGAACACGTAAGTGCAGATGCTCTCCTCTAGTGTCGAAATCCGGACATTGATCAAGTCTCACACCAAAAATTAGTAAAGAACTACCAATGTCAGAAAATTTAGACCGAACATTACTGATGAATCATAACTTTCAGTAAACAAGGCATGCGGCTGAAATTCCATATAAACAGAAGGTTAAATCACTGGTGGAAAGAAGAGACCCACAACTACGTCATAATATAAGAAACCAACCTTGGAGGGTAAGCATTCCAGATTGAATCCGCTTTCCACACTCCCTAAAGAGTCCTTTAGGACGGCCAAAAACAACAACCATAAGATCAACTAGTGCATAGACAGCACTTCTTGGTAGCCACTCCCCGTCTATAGGTGGTGGTGCCAACTCAAGCTTATCACCCCATGCTCGTCTCACATTTCCAAAATATGCTAGTTCCAAGTGTTCTTTTCCAGTTGAACTTAATCCAGTAATAGAGCTGAGTTGTTCTTCGAGCTGAGCTTGTTTTCCAGTAAGTGATGATCTGTCTCTGTAGTTTAGGTCAGACCGCGAGAGATCTAGATTTACTCCACTAAGCTCTTTGGTGAGCTCCTGAATATGCTGCATTTGCTGTAGGTCAGCCTTCTTAGCAGCTTCCAATATGTCAACGTGTTGGGCAGCACTCTTGTAATCACAGATCCGGAGTAGATAAAATGTGTGGAGCAGTTCATTGTAAAAGAGTAAACCGGGGCATAATTTTCTCTTTTTTGTTCAAAGAAGGTGGTCAGAAATAGATAGCAGAAATTGATTAGAAGTTGCATGCCAGATCTTAACAACAGAATTGATTGTAGAGTTTAGAAGGAAAGCATAGAAAGCATTGAGCATCAGATACAGCATTATATCTGCATAGCACTGCGCGACTTTTTATAGCATCCAACATCACATACAAGCAGGATCACACGTCTTGCCAGGAAGCAATTGCATACTTGCACAAATTTGATAATGGAACTTCGGCATAGCTTAATTGCTTCTTAGTGTGAACAATAATCTCATGAAACTTGGGTATGGAACTCAATTCGAGTTTACCGAGCCAAGCTCTATTCAACACTTACTTTACGTTTCGGCAATACTAATGTGACTTTAGATATGCATTGAATTGCCATAATTCCAAACCAAGTTGCACCATTAAGCAACATAGAATCTACACAAAGGCAAATACCAATACCTTTAAGCATGCCTTTAAGGCACTATACTTTTTACACAAGATTATTTAGACCAAAGTCAAGACATGCTGTCATGCACTCAACTTTTATAAACTCAGAGTACTATAGCATGTTACTTTACACAAGGGCAAAAGCTTGGCGTGTGATATGCTACATTACCGGATTCTCGTAATTTCTTTGAATATGCTAGTGCAAAAAACACGAGTATCCCATGCTTAAATTTGAAAATCCAACTCGAGTTGTATTTAAACCTCGCATTGCATTAACTAACACGAGAGGAAAGATCTGAACTTACTTTATCCGGCTCAATAGACTCCCAGATCATACTGCATCTATTGACAGCTCCCTCAACCAAACTAACATCATCCCATTGCATAAGGTGCGTGTGTAATATAGAAGTAGCAAAAAACATCTGAGCAACAGAACAAGACACTGAGTTAGAGTATAATTCACAGCTAATATCCAGAAGTAAACATCATGCTGACAAACGTAACATTGAGGTCGAATAGATATGACAGGTACGCATCCGTGTAATTCATGGATTCAGGTAGGCCTCAAGCAATTAAAAGATGCAAAACAACTACCGATGGAAACCTTACGTGCAAGAAGGATATTAGACACTCTTCTCTAATTGCTTTCTCTTAGATGCAACACCACTGGACTAGTTTATATTGGATAACTAGGAGCATATATATTACATGAGACAAACCTGCAATTCCAAATAATGCATTTGAGTGGCACAGATATAACCGTGTTCCAAAGCAGAAACTGAACCCGGATAATCTCCTTCAATAATTAGAGCATTTGCAAGCTGTGAATTGAAATTGCATGACCATAATTTCCCAGAAAACCTGAAGATAGGGAAATCCATAAAAGTTAGGTGTGAACTCAAAAGTTTGCAATATGTGAAGAATCATTCATACTACTAGATAACTAGATCAGATGATATTAGTTTATTTTGAAACCTGAAGGCACTAAAACCTTCCTAGATAGATGCTGAGACATAATCAACCCAATAATCTTGTACATTGGTATCCAAGTAACATAATTCAAAATCTAGGTCCCTCAATGCCCCATTTTCATATATTAGTCATGTGTCAAATCTTAGATGACATCTACAAAGTTGAAACCTCTAAAACTGTTGATAAAATGGGCATTGCAATACCTATGTTGAAAGTGCACAGACAAAAATTGCAGTGAAACTTTATTTTGTACTAAGTTGTTGTACGAAGAGTCGGTCCTGATATTCTGTCTGCCCATTCCTTGGGGATCTTTTGCCCCACCATTTCTTAGTAGATAAAAATTCAATATAGAATAACTCTCCTAAAGCAACTTGCAAAGAACACGGAGTGGTGCGTACCCATCTCCAGATGTAGCAGTAAGCTCTAAACCCTTGTTTAAAATCTGTATTTGTGAAGAAATAGCTCCCACGAGATGGTAACACTGGCTCAGCAAGCTATATGCTCTGCACTTCAATTCAAAGCATGAAGGGATAGACTTCAAAAGCAGTTGCTGAAACAAGTAGATGTTCAGTTAGTACGAGTGTGAAACCAACTTAAACAAAGCCAAAAAACTCAAAATCACAAGGGTAGATATTGTTATGCACTAGAAAATAGGGGTGATAAGTGATTATATACGTACCAAAGATTCTCCTTTCTCTTTCCAAGATTAGAAATATACTAGGATGCTTATTAAATAAAAAGATATACACTAGATTGTAGTACAAAGACGTCCCCAAAAATCAGAGTGCAATTGAAGCAACATTTATAACCGAGCTTAGCATACAAAATCACATCAATAAAATTCCAAAAGAAACTCAGCATCAAAAGGCCCGTTTTACATACTATGCAATTGTTTTCCTGGAGTTATCCACTGGGATAAAAGACGTCCTTAACATACGTGCATCCAATTTACAAGCCCATTCAATTTACCAACTACAAGGTACAGAGACCATAAGCAGAAAATTATAAAGGAAATACCAACCAAAGACGTCGTTAACTAAGGCAAATAAATCAGGGCATAATAACCTACGAAACAGGGAAAGCATAGGAATCAACGTAAAGCATTTGCGAAATAAACAGTCATACTCCCTCCGTTTCATATTCTTTGTCCCCTTTGCGAAATTCTATGCTAGAATATGAACATCTAAACATTAAATTGAACTCCAATATTTATAACTCAATTAACCCCGCTGGTCCACAATTTTTGCCCCCTTTGAATTTAAATTTGAATTTGCTAGGATAAAATTCAAGTAAGTCAATTCGAATTGAAGAAGAAAAGTATCTACACATCAATGAAGTATCATTTGACAAGTCAAAGGCAAAACAAGGAGCAAAGTCAGCGTCGTGTTCAAATTCTGTTTTAGCCATAGACTACAGTAAAGCAGCAGCTAATAAAGTCAATGTCTAGTCGTTCAAAAAGCCTACTATAGAAATACACGCAAAAGACAGAGCAGAAAAAAAGCGCGAAACGAAGTGAGTAACGCGAACAAATGCACACGCACACACTTCACACCAAGAGAGTGAGGGGTACTGACGGCGCGTTCGAGGTGGGACCGGGCGTGGTTGACGTTGTGGGAGTGCCTGAGGAGAAGGGTGGCGATGCGGAGGCGCGTCTTGACCTCGACGATCGGGAGGAAAGAGACGGTGCTCTGGCATACGGCCTCCAGGCACTTGACGGCCTTCCCCACCTGCCCCTTCTTCTCGTGGTAGTCCGCCAGCTGCCACAGCCCCTCCGCCACTCCTTCCATTTCTTCTGCTCTTCTTTCGAGCTATCTTCTTCTTCTTTCCGGTTAGCCACTGTTAAACCCTAAGTGAGGATAGGGCAATTGAATATGAATCAATTTATACTTTTGGGTGCGGTTAATTCTCAAATTTTGAGCTCCCGTGAACTGGTTAATTCCGAAACTTCGAGATTTTTTTAGCTCCCGTTGAAGTTCAACTCTAGGGCTCGAAGTCATGACATTTTTTTGGTGCTTGGATAAGGTAAAGTTTTATGCTTCATGCTCTAGTACTTGACTAGTACTTGATATGCAAAATAGATAAAAAAAAAAAAAATTCTAGAGTTGCATTCTTATTAACTCTTGACTGTCCGGCAAATATAGTGAGAACTTAAAAAAGTGTAACAAAGTTTTATCGGTGACGTTATTAATGTCATTTTGTGGATTCCTTAGAGAATTTATCAAATTGAATGAATCTCATATCTTATGTGTAGGGTTTGAAAAGTAATGTTATTCTTGTCAAAATTCTGAATTTTGACTTCTAAATGAAATTGCACATTCTGATTTATGCTTTCGAAATCAACAAATTCTATTTTTTGAGAGTATATTTGGGTCGCAATATGTCACATTATTAAGGACTCAAATTTTAGAATGCAAAATTGAAAAGACAGCTTTACTCAGGGTTTTTATTTGTTTTACGATCAAAATTTTGAATTTATGGATGGATTTCTTTAGTCCAAAGCCTGGAAGAAGAGAACAATGTGAAAATTTATTTACGAGTATCAATTTAAAAAGGAAAATGAAGTGTGCATTGCTTCTTGGAATACCATCTTACATATTTTAAAGGATGTGGGTATACTCATGATGTTATATTGTGATATAAAGAAATTCAGAAGAACAAATCCCCTAATAGGGTTGACTTTTTTTTTTCGATAAATTTCCAAGATTGTTCCAAAAACTTTGTTGGAGATATCTAAGATGTAATGCACAACATCGTGCATGTCCCCGAGGGTAATAACTTTTTGAAAATGACGTTGCTTAGATACTATATTCAACTTTGAAAATTATATTTTTTCGATACTCGTGAGTCATATCATATAAGATAAAATTATTTTTTTAAAAAAAGGTAGATGTTAAAATTTCATAAACGGTGCATCGATTGGATTGATCTGAAGTACTTGACCTTAACCAAAAATTTGATACTCAGAAAGAGGGGGAACTTGAAAGATTTTGTCAAAGTATCAATCCGAACGTTTCGAGCACAAGTTCATCTTTTCTTAACGAAAGAAGAAAATAAAGTAATAGAGTTAATAATTACTATGATTTACAAACTGATTATGAGAAATTGATTACAGGACCTCGTTCAAGTGCAAACATTCAAGTCAATCCCTTACCGGTTTAGCCAATATGTCCCAATTTTTGGCATACATATGACATTCCCCCAAAAAACATTCCTCACACTATTTTTGTGGGAATTTTTTTCATTTATAGTGTACCTTACATAGTTTGACCGTTTGACAACGCCGGATCAGAAGAAACTAATGTGATAAAAGGAGAAACTAGTGGAGACAAGATATTATTTTATGTTATATTTAATGATTTTAGATAGTCCGGACCATTGATCACGGATCATACAGTATTTTATACCAATAAGGCAATCTTAACTCATTAGTCTAACTGGTCTCCCTTAATACACCATATCAGCATCATTTGTTCTTTGGTTTGAGGAGATACATGTGCCCTTTATTTTTCAAACGTACGCCTTCATTATTATTAATTTTTTTTGGCTTTCCATGACTTTCCTCTCCCATATTCCTTTAATCCACCCTTTTGTATTGCGTTAGTTACCGCCATTATCATTAAATGTACGAAAACTCTCCTAGTATCGTAACGGCTCTAGTGACATGTTGGAAATAATCTTTTAAATTTTTTTACAAAAACAAATGAGTATGGATCTGAAAATAATAATGCAGAATAATAGATAAGAAAGATCTCAAGAATTGTATAAGTTCAAGTCACCCATGGCTTTGTCCTAGGTTAATTTGCCCCTTCAAAACCAATGATTTGATGCAAAGATTAATGGCACACAAGTATACAAAGATTAGAAGCATACAAGTATGGAAGCAGAAAGTGGTGCAACCAGAATTGGGGAATAATAATACTGAGTCTATGTCACCACCCTTTGTTACACAGCCCAGCAGTAGTAAATAGGCTAAAAATGGGATGCTGAGTCCTAATTGCATTGAACCTCAGCAAAAGTCACAAAAGCAAGGCAACAAGCACAAGCACATGGAGCTTGGCACAAGTACTCAAAATAGATTTGAACAGCTTGGCCAAGAAGTGGATATACAGGATGATGACTATAATACAAATGCCATAAGAACCAACAAGCAGAGAGAAACTCGAGTAGTAGCAAGAAAGAAAACTGAGTCAACAAAGGTATCAAATGCTAACAAGTTGGAACATAAGGGGTCTCAATGACCCTACCAAACAATATGAGGTGAAACAAGCCCTGGAACAGTTGCATGTTGATTTTGTTGGGCTGCTGGAAACAAAAGTAGAGGTGGCAAAGATCCCAGAAATGACAAAAAAGTGGAAGAAAGAATGGCAATTTGTACATAATACCAACAATAAGGGAGTGTCTAGAATTTGGATTGGATGGAACTCTCTGAAATTCCAGTTCCAAATGTGTGCATGTGAACCACAGGTAATTATTGGTAAAAGTGACAGTGAAAGAAGACAATGAGAATTTTTATGTCTCCTGTGTCTATGGAAAGAACAAAGCAATTCAAAGGAGATTACTATGGGAACAACTTATCCAACATAAATCTCTTGTTGGTCAAGCACCATGGATAGTGATGGGAGACTTCAATGTGGTTAGAAATTCAAATGAAAAAGAGGGAGGGACTAATATTAGTCAGAGAGATGTTGATGAATTCAATCTATGCATCAAGAGACTGCAGCTTGAAGATATGCAAACCATTGGAGTAGTCTATACTTGGTGTAATAAAAGAGAAGAGGACTTGATTAGATGTAGACTGGACAGAGTCATGCAAAATGAGGGATGGATGACATCCTATCCAAACTCACAAGCTATAACACTTGCCCCTGGAATCTCTGACCACTATTTGATCACCCTCCAAAGATGTTTAAAAATGACAGGAAGAAAGAAACTTTTCAAGTTCTTTAATTTTTGGATGCAGCATAGTACATTCAAGGAGAAATTGGGTAAAAGTTGTGGAGTACAATCCAAAAGGAATGCATGTGCTAGGTTGAGCCAAAAACTAAGGGCCTTGAAACCTGTGCTAAGACAATTAAATAAAGAATATTACAATAATATTTCTCAAAAGACAGCACAGGTATGGAATGAACTACAGACAATACAAAAGCAGATTTTAGATAATGGGAATCTAGACTTCTACAGCAAGAGAAAGCTCTTCAAATGGAATATCATAACCTAGCAAAGGTTGAAGAAAGTTTCTACTACCAAAAGGCTAGGGTCAAGGATATTAAACTGGGGGATCAAAATACTACTTACTTTCACAAAAAAGTGAAAATCCATAGAGCCCACAATAAGATAATGAGTATCTTTACAGAAGATGGTACTCAAATCCCAGGAGCAGCTGAGGTGCATAATGAAGCAATAAGGCATTTTACTCAATTCCTTGGTAACCCTGTACCTATACAGAATCATATTCAAGAGAGACTGAGGCAAGTAATGAACAAGAAGCTATCACATGAAGATCAAATGCATTTAAAGGCAAATGTGACAGAACAAGATGTGAAAGAGGCTGTATTCTCCCTAAAGCACAACAAAGCACCAGGGCTAGATGGTTTCACTGTAGAATTTTATCAACAAAACTGGGATGTAATTGGAAAGGATGTAGTGGAAGCTGTTCTAGAATTCTTTACAAAAGGCACAGGTATACATCTATTCAATAATACTGGGCTGACTTTAATTCCTAAAATCTCATGCCCTAACACTATAAAGGACTTTAGACCCATTGCTTGTTGCAATGTAGTCTATAAAGTCATTTCCAAGATACTATGTCAGAGAATAAAGAATGTGCTGCCTACAATCATAAACAACAGGCAATCTGCTTTTGTGAGTCAAAGACATATATCTGATAATATATTGTTGATGCAAGAGCTTGTGAAAAATTATCATAGAGATGGGGGATGTGTTTTGAAAGTTGACATTCAAAAGGCATATGACACTGTGGGATGGGATTTTTTGAAGAAAGTTATGGAAGCACTAAACTTTCCTGAGAGGTATATCCAATGGACTGTGAAGTGTGTGCAAACAGCTAAATTCTCAATTAACATGAATAGTACAATGGAAGGTTACTTCAGTAGCTCAAAAGGGCTTAGGCAGGGAGATCCCATCTCACCATATCTATTCTTGTTGGTGATGGAAGCATTCTCTAATATCATGGATGATTATGCATAAGAACCTGTATTCAAGTACCATCCAAAATGTAGAGAATTACAAATAAACCACTTGTGTTTTGCTGATGACTTGTTCATTATGGCTGCTGCTGAGCAAGGCTCTCTCAAACAGATAAGATTGGCTCTAGATGAATTTGGTGCACTCTCTGGCCTTTATCCTAATCTTGCTAAGAGCTCTATTTTCTTGGCTGGTGTGAGTGAGGAAGAGGAACATACCCTGTTGCAAAGCATAAACTTTCCTTTGGCAAAGTTACCAGTGACCTACTTGGGAGTACCACTGATAACTACAAAGCTTAGACAACAAGACTGCCAAGTACTAATAGACAGACTTATGAAGAAGATCAATTGCTTGACTACTCAACATCTATCCTATGCTGGGAGGCTGCAATTGGCTAGCTTTGTACTACTCAGTTTGCAGGTGTATTGGTGTTCCATCTTTATATTGCCGCAGAGAATCATCAAGCAAATGGAAGCTAAAATCAGAGCCTTTATATGGCATGGAAAAGATACTAAGTGTACTGGTGCAAAGGTGTCTTGGAATGAACTATGTGTGCCTAAACAGGAAGGGGGCCTTGGACTGAAAAGGATTGGAGAGTGGAATAGGGCTTTTCTAGCAAAACATATATGGGATCTGGCAAGCAAAAAAGACTCTCTATGGGTGAAATAGTGCCATACATATATGATAAGAGAGAAACACTTTTGGACATTTAAAGCACCAGTGGTCTTATCTTGGACATGGTCCAAAATTATCAAGTTTAGGGGCCTCTTTCAGAATTATGTGAGGCATGAAATTGGAAATGGTCAAAAAACTTGGCTCTGGTATGACAATTGGATGCCTAAGGGCAATCTCATAGATCAGTTTGGACATATACTTAGATATGACTCAGGAATGGAAGCTAATGCCAAAGTAGCAAAAATCATTGTGACTAATCAATGGTGTTTACCTCAGCCAAGATCCCCAGCACTCAGGAAATGGCAAGATGCCATGAGATCAATACAGAATCCACAAGGAGATATAGAGAAGACAAGATTATATGGGATATGAATAAACATGGAGGATTTACAGTAAGCTCAGCCTGGCAGATATTGAGGACAAAGAAGGCAAAGGTGCCATGGTGCAAGCTTGTGTGGTTTAATGGTAACATACCCAAGTGTGCCTTCATCCTATGGTTGCTCTGTAAAGATGGACTCAGAACCAAAGAGAAACTGAATAAATGGAATTGCATAGAAGATGATACATGCTGTTTGTGTCAGATGCATAAGGAAGATACAAATCATTTATTCTGGAACTGTGATTACTCAAAGGAGATTTGGAAAGCTGTTAGTGACAAACTTATGATCTCAGGACAGTGGTCCAATTGGAAACAATTCCTGAATTATGCTATTACAAAATTCGGAAGCAAAAGCTTCAAAACTAAGCTCCAAAAGTTGGGAATGGCAGTCACTATATATATGATTTGGTGGGAAAGGACTGAAAGAGTATTCAAGCAACAAGAGAACACAAGGGAGCACACCCTGCAATTGATCAAAACATGGATACAGTGGTGTGTTAGAGGCTGGAAGAGAGTACCAGGACACAGCATCAACAGAAAGCTATGTGATAACTGGGAAATTGGCTATGGCATCTTATTTTGAACTGCTGGTTTTGTTTCTATGTAAATGTATACTGAATAGGATAGTTAAGCAAGATTGATAAACTACACAGAATTGTACACATTTTGATAATAATACAATGACCTTTACCAAAAAAAAAAAGATTAATGGCACATAACCTCCCAGGCTTAAACCTAGAGTTTTTATATCCGATCACACATGTTTGCAATGGAGACAAACACTAACAACCCTTTCTGATTATTCCTCTTCCAGCATACTCTCTGCACAAAATAAAGTAGCCTTAGAATAGCTCAAGAGACGAAGACTCTATTTGAAAACATTTTTGTTTTTAGTTTATTCTCTAATTTTGTAAATTGAAAAAAAATGCGTTTGACACACAATTTTTAATTTTTTTTCTTTAACTTTGAAAACTAGTTTTTTAAAACTCCAATTTTAGAGCTTTGGATTTTTAATTTTTGGTTTTTATTTTGAGACCACCCTACTGCCACAGCCCGTCACAGGCAGCCATGGCCGGCCACTGCCAGCCACTGCCACGCTCCACCATAACCACCACCAAAGAAAATTTTTTAAATAAAAATTGAGTAAGCAAACACCAAAAAGAAAAAAACTCAATAAAAATTGGTTAATCAAAAACCCATTTGTTTTTGTAAAAAATAATAACTAAACTGGTTTTTATTTTATTTTTTTTAAAAAATCAAAACTGAAAGTAATTTCAAACGCTACCGAAGTTATAGAAGTTGTCAAGTTGAGAATGGGAGAAGAGTATTTTGTTAAATTCTTACTGTATTTAAGAATCAACACCTAAATACTATAAAATAAATGTTACTCTTCCATCCAAATTATAAAGTCATCAATAAATCTCAAATGCCTCACTTATTCATGTGCAAGACTGTTTTTGGCGCGCCTAAGGTTTTCAGAAAATGAAAAAGTTAAGTTAGAGGAGGTGAAAAGTGAGACAATAATAAAGAAAAATTCTGACTCCAACCCTGGTCGTAGGAAGATAGTTACAATTCTCTGTATTTATCAATAAATATATTTATTGACATTTTTGCTTATACTTTTACCGACAAATTTTTAATAGTACTTTTTTATAGTTATTAAATTAAAATGTTTAATAATTATTGATTGTCGTGATACAAATGATCGTCCCATAACATCCAAAACTTTCCAAATGTTCAATTCAAAGAGGTAAATGGTTTACTAATAAGCGAAGTGGGTTTCTTTAGAGAAGCCCAAACTCCAACGGTCATAAAGCCCAAACCCGAAAACTATTGACAAAAGTCTCGAGCTCTCAATCCCATGTTCCGAACCGAAGTACCCAAACATTAGATTACACAATAAGGCATTTGAATGTCGCCAAGAGTATTTTGTCAATGATAAAAAATTTAACTACATCATTTTTTATTCGAAAAATATATTTAGCGACATGTAAAGTTCTAGCATTCCTAGGCACTGTTCACCAGATGATTTTGATATTACATTTCATGTTTGAAATCAAATCAATTGATTTTCTCAATTACGACGATAGGTTTTACTTAGAGTAGAAGTTTGGGGTTTTTCTAGTTTTGTTTTTTTCATTAATATCTTCAATTATCAAAAAAGGTAAGCTAAATTTGTACTCTTTTTTATTTAACCTCATGCGCGATTGTCACTAAATGAAGAAAAGGTGACAGTAAAACACCTCTTAATTAGCAACCAATTAGTGTGGATTTAGTCAAAAGGGGTTTGGATTTAGCCTTACCCATCTACAATTTTCTAAAAGTCTTTTCTATTGGCCTAATTCACACTCTTCCGGAATAAATAAGACTTTATTGCTGCAAATATGAATCTAGTTTTTTTTTTTGTCACAGTAGATTTTTTTTTCTAAATATTGTGCTCATCATGACACTTAATAAATGTGGCATCGCACGTCAAAAAGAGATATCTTTACAATCTAAATTGTCATCGTCATCGTGGTCGAATTTAGTGAAAGAAAGACAATAGTTGTAGAGTGTCAATTTTAATGATGAACAATGGGATGATGACCATCTGATGTAGAACACCTCAATTATAACAGAAAAAATATCATTAAATACGTTTTAACAACAAAAGATCACTATCATAAAATTTTAGCAATAATAAGAAATCTTTTCAGTGACAATCTATCGTCATTAGTATTAGAGTTAACTACTTAGTCAACCTTTACACTGTTAGACAAATTCAACTTTGATCACTGGACATCAATTAGTGTCAAAGTGATCACTAAATTTTTAAAAATATTTCAATCACGTCATTCCGCCAATCTGTCCTGGACATTGTCCCGTTAAGTGTCTTTAGTTAGTGATACATTTGTCAATGTACCCTCTTATTTTCCTCTTCCCTCCATTTTTTCTCTTTTATCTCCGACCACCCAAAAATAGCCAATTCGTGATCACCGACCGCAAGATAGCCACTGCCACACCACATACCTCAAGTTCGTTGCCGCCATGCTTAAGATCCTAAGGATTTCGACACCACCACACCATGACCATTTCATGTGTTTTTTTGGGTGAAAGGTTAAGCTGTGGTATTAAACATGAGATTCTTACAACAAACACTGCTTACAGTCCAACATTGCAGGGAAAAAAAAAAGTCTAAATGTGCCAACATTCAAGTGGAGACCTAAGTAAGCAGAATTCCATCAACCATTTCATGGTTTGTGCTCAACTTCACCATCAAACCCATTTGTGAATCCGTCGTCTTCCTATATTCCCTCATCACCATACCCAACACCACCATAATGATACCTTTATGAAAACACCACTACCACCCATCACCGCCACTACCACCATACATGCAACACTAATGTCACTACCACAACAGCGCCCTATAACCCTCAAGCCCCTACCAATATCAATGTCAAAAACCCAATTTATTCCAGATAAAAAGAACCCATACCGCCACCACCATACCAAGCCACCACCACTCCACTTACACAAAAAGACTTACACTCGTAAACACCACTAATTCAACCATCACTTAACCGCGAGGCACCGACAACCCCATCACCTTCAGTCCAAACAGTCATCGCCCCCAACACCTACCATCCAAATCATTGTCACCTCAACCGCCACCACTCGAACCCCTTCAGCCCCCAACCACCACCATCCGAACCTCTAGTGCCACCCCACGGCCAGCACTACTATACTACTATATCGCGAGCCACTATCGCGTCGCCAAATATCACCGCCTCCTCCTACCCGAGATGGATACACATCAACCCATGCTTCACCGTCCAAATTAATTACAAATCTGGTGTCACATCCCAGACCTAGAGGCAGACCTTCACATACTATTTTAAAATATTCTTACTTATAAGAAATATATACTCAAAATATTTTACAAAAACACTCAAAAGAAGTAATCAGAGCTTCAAACATATCCTAAATCAAAAGCATTCCCATTTATCATAAAAGCCTAATAATTGTAATAGAAATCTAATAACAATAGTCACCGGCCTCTCAAACTTTAGGGTTCTTAAAAGTCACTTATCAAAATTATTACAGATCTCTTATTTTCAAGTCACTAAAAGAGTCTAAAATTAAAGAACAACTTTAAACTCATGCTTATAGGTAACTCCTCTATTGTTGTCTCGGCTTAATTACCTAAAATGGGAGGGGGAAAGAGTGAGCACAAAGTCCAGTAAGGATCACACACACACACCCCCACGAAATACAATGCATGTATCCAATAACATATAGCTGATTCCAAACGAAAAATATGAAAACGAAAGTGCAAAGACAATAGATAGTCTTAGCACGACAAATAATCTCACTTCGGAATATACGATCCATCAAAGTCAAAATCAAGTGGAAATACATTTGAATAATTGAACTAATAATTAAATATGATACAACCACGTCATGCGTGATCATAAAGCACATCAATCTAAGCAAGCGAAGGTTCTAAGTTCAAAATTATATATCATGTCATGACATCACGTTGACCTGCACATGAATGCTCTAAATATCAGTTCAATTTAAAAGGGGTTCAATGGATATCAAAATATGTCAAAGTCCAGAAGACACAAGGTATCAAAACTTTGAATTTAAAAAACGATAGCTTAACAATATAGGAAAATACTAGATATTAGACTCAAATTGAAGAGAACGAATAGACGGGCTCAAAGAAAGTGAAATTACCTGAATCCGAGTTCGAATGAACACTGAATTATTATAAAATAATGAGATATGAGCTCAAAAGATTAACCAAAGTAGGAGAACCACCTACGAACTGACACATGGAACATCGAGCCCAAAGCTTTGCACGCCACCAAAGTGTTGGGTTATACTTGAGTGCAAATTTGAATCAGTGAACAAAAGGGAATCAGGAACAATTGCACGACCAAGAAGAAGAGAAAAAAGGCTGGTCACCAAGATTCGGAAGAAAAGTGACAGGCAAACGGGTAATGACATGATTTTTAAGAACATGACGGTTTAGCTAAGGATTCAATAATTCGTAAATCTGATAAAATCAGTAGAAAAAAACTTACACAAACAATGCATTCTTAAATTATTGATACTACATATTCAACAAAAAAAAATCTAATTTGACGACCTTTATCAATCTCGTGTGCTTTAACGATAAAGATAATTACAGCAGTATCCCTGTGATTAGGGTGAAATTACAGGCGTGTCTATTAGTTTGAACAAATTACGCTTATATCCGTTGACCAAACGGAATATGAAAATACATAACAATTTTAGCAAAAAGACTTGATTGCCCCTATATAAAATTAAAATTTCACTTATTTTATCTTTTTCTCTCTCCTATCTCTCTCTCTTTCTTCAATCTTCATCTCATTTGTCTTTCTGCGATTGGGGCTGCCAATTAGGGCTGCAACTGTAGAGGCATTCTGAAGTGGGCATAGTGGTGGGAGGAAGCTTGTGGCATAGGGCGAGGGAGGGAGGAGGCTGCCAGCATGGGAAGAGAGATGGGGCTGAAGGAAGATGGGCCGGAAGAGAGAAGATATGGAAGGGGAAAGGCGACGTCACCAGTGATTGGAGAGTGGGAGGGGGCTGCCGGCTTGGCAAGAGCGAGGGGGCTACCGTGGGGGGACGAGGAGCTTGAAGAAAGAAAAGGTGGGAGGGAGAGGGTGATGTCGCAGGCGATGGGAGCGAGGGAGGGGGTTGTCGGCATAGGGCGAAGGAGGGGGCTGCCGCGGGGGGCGAAGGGCATAAAGAGAGAAGAGATGGGGGGGAAGGGCGACGTCGCTGGTAGGAGATTGGTCGCCGATAGTGGGTTCAAATTAGGGTTTCGAAACCCCTTAATTTAAAATTTTAGGGTTAGGATTTTTTTTTTACAAACCCTGAATTTTAAATTAGTTTTTAAAATCCTAATTTGAATATTTTAAAAATTATTCAGTATATACAGGATAAGGGTAGTATTGGCATTTAAGAAATACGTATGAATGACATCAATCAAAAAGTATAATTATTTAACGGATCTGGGACGGATGGACACGACTGATGCATTTTTAAAGTTTTTGGTGATGATATGTTACATTTTAAAACTTATTATTTTTTACTATAATTTTACCATAACCTCAGGGATACTGCTGTAATTATCCCTTAACAATATCAAGTTTATCAGAAGCAGATATTATGTATGTAACCCTTACATAAATTTTATGCAATAATCTTCACCAAGTTGCGTAAGCTTCCGAAAATCTCAAAACCTAATTAGTTTAATCAACTCTCTTACGTTAAAGTCTTCATAAGCACAATCCAAATCTGATTTAGTTCATCCTTATAATCAAAATGGGTTTAAGATCACTTATCAATTGTGCGTAGAAAATTACAATCCTGTAAAACCCTAGTTTTCTTTTTGTTCCTGAAGATCAAACTCAATTTATCGACAAAAAACACAACTGATTAGTCCTTATATCACTAAACTTGGTAAATAACAAAAATGACTCCTAAATATGTATTTATTCAAAAGTATCCCAAATGATGTATTATAACTACGAAAATTGCTCAAATACTAACACAATAATTAAGAAATCATTTGGGATCTTACATCTGGTGTCTGATTAGTGTAATTTAGATGTAGTTAGATTGAACTATTGTCTTTGTGTGTGCCATGGCGTCGGTGGTGAAGAAGTGATGGGGCAGTGCTGGTGGCTAATAGAAGAAGAAAGAATAGAGGTAATGGGGCGCTGATGGTGGTAATGGGGAAGAAGAAAGAACAGAAGGAAACAAAAAAGAATAGAAACGTATTTGGGAACTATACGAAGAGAGTGATGAATTTCTCCCTAAAATTTAAAACTTAACGGATTTCGTGATGACAAAGCCTAACAGAGTGCCTTAACTGGACAAATTGACGAGTCTAATGGTCACTTTGATACAAATCGATACTCAGTGATCCTAGTAAATTTGCCTTATAGTACATTGTTTAATTGAGTAGTTAACTCTTAATATTATTATACCAATATTATATAACAGAAGATCCTTATTCCAACTAATGGTAAGATTGAGGTCTACATTCTGTACATAGGAAGAAAGAAAAAAAGAAAGAAGCGTAGACAAAATTAGGAATACAAGACCGTAATGCTTGAAGGGTGCAACAATAGCCAAACCCTAATCTTTAAATGCATAGTTTTCTTGAAGCTAAATTGCATCCTTTAACTTTAAAGCCCCCAACACTAACTTTGTCATTTTGGTATTAATACCGTTAAAATATTCAATTGCAACACCATTGTTCCCAACCTACTCTGGTTGTACCTAAAGGCCCACTAAGGGTCCCATTTTGCCCAACACGTCGACACAATCAAATGTCAATTTTCAAGGCTTCCAACTAGTCAATACGTGCACGCTCTGTCACGTGCACTTCTCACTTTTTCTACGTCACTTCGTCACTAAGAAATTCATTCTTGCGCAATGCCTCATCACGCTTCGACCGTCGCACACCGTACATCACCCGTCGGCTGCCATGGCACTTGCCTAATAAGGTTGGCTTTGGCCTTCCCTTGGGGTCGGCCTCGGCCTTGGCCTTCCCCGCGGGTCAGCATCGGCCTCCCCTTGTGGTTAGCCGGCCTATCCTATAGGTTGGCCTTGTCCTTCCCCCAAGGGTTAGCATTTGGCCTCCCCCCTTATCACCTTCACTTCTCTTCAAGGGACCTTGTATCGTCCGCGACACTCGTCGCCCATTACCTGGGCGTCGTCTCCATGACGCTCATCAACCGTAGCCTGAGCACTGTCTCTGAAACCCACATCGCCCTCGCCAGCGTGTTGTCTTCACGACCCCTATCTCCCGTGCACCGTCACCACGACCCCCGTCACCCTCCCCCTCGCACAGTCATTGTGACCCCCATCTCTAGCGTCCGAGAGTCGTTTCTGCGATGCTCGGTGCCCGTTGCCTGAGCACCGTCTCCGTAACCCCCGTCGCCACGCCCGCATTCTGTCACTGCGACCTTCGTCGCCCTGACGTCGTCTCTGCGAACCCTGTCGCCAGGTACCCGTCTCTGCAACACTCGTCGCCCGTGCCCACACATCGTCTCCAACACTTTGCTGCGCCCATGGGCTGCGGCACTGATACAGTCGTACCCCCTGGCTTTCTATCACACTACCGTGTCCCCAGCACCATACACATTCCATCACACCCATGCACAATGCCACTAATACAGTTGTGCCCCCTGGCTCTCTATCACACTACCGTGCTCCCGGCACCACACACATTCCTCCACGACCATGCGCTGTGCCGCTGATACAGTCCTACCCTCGGCTCTCTATCACACTACCACGCACCTTGTGCTGGTTCATCCTTTTACCATACCATGGACACCTTGCCTTGGTCGTGGAACATGCTTCGACCCACTCTCCGGAGTATGCAGCATCCCGCGGGGATAGACGACTCTTCCGAGACACTATCTTTGCTAGAGAGTTCTAAGTGCTCCGGCATGAAGACTTCCATCTCGCCAGGTAGACGGCTCTTCCAGGATGCCACCTTGACGGGCTTCTAGTGCTCCGGAACAAAAATTCACTCGCAGGGATAAACGACTCCTCCGGGAAACTATCTCTGCCAGCTTTTTAACTCCCCTTCCGATAGGCGGACGACTCCTCCGAGATACTACCTCAGCCCATCGGGTAGACGGTTCTTCCAGAATGCTACCTTGATGTGCTCCAGCACAAGGACTTACTCGCGGGGATAGACGACTCCTCCGGGACACTATCTTGGCCAGAGAGCTTTTCGACTCTTCTTCCACCAGGTAGATGGCTCATCCGGGATGCTACCTTGGCCCGTTGGGTAGACGGCTCCTCCGAGATGCTACCTTAATGAGCTCCGAGTGCTCCGGCACAAGGATTCACCCTTGGGGATAGGCGAATCCTCCGGGACTCTATCTCCCTCAGGGAGCTTTTTAACTCCCCTTTCGCCAGATAGACGGCTCCTCCGGGATGCTACCTTGGCCTTTCGAGTAGACGGCTCCTTCGGGATGCTACTTTGACGTGCTCTGAGTGCTCCGATACAAGGACTTACTCGCGGGGATAGACGACTCCTCCGGGACACTATCTCCGCCAGAGAGTTTTTTAACTCCCTTTCTGCTAGATAGATGACTCCTCTGAGATGCTACCTAGGCCCGTCAGGTAGACGGCTTCTCCAGGATGCTACATTGACGTGCTCCGAGTGCTCCGGCACAAAGACTCGCCCGAAGGGATAGGCGACTCTACCGGGACTCCTCCGAGATGCTACTTTAACGCGCTCTGAGTGCTCCGGCACAAGGATTCACCCGTGAGGATAGGCGATTTCCTTCGGGACACTATCTCTGCCAGGGTGTCTTCGTGACTGGCCTACGTGCTCCGGCACTGGGGGCTTGCATCGACACCCCTAGGGACTATGACCATCGGGTCACTTCGAGACGGGATCATGTCTTCGAAGGGCATCCCGCCTACTCCGCCTGGCAGTTGGGCATCAGGTCTTCCCCACCACTGCCAGGCCTGTGGGATTCTGCCAGGGCTTGGGTTGGTGGCTAGATCAAGGGGGTTTTTTGGCTACACCGACGCTGTGGGAGCCAGTCTTTCCAGACAGATAGAGCGACGTTGTGCAGGACATGCGGGGTAAATATGTGATTCGACAGTCCGTTGAGCACCGACAGTTGTGGACTCCTCAGTGACGTGTTACTCCCAGGGAGCACCACGTGTCGCGTGATGACATCATCGTTTCAACCCTTATAAATAGAGGTCTTGAGAATTCACTTGGGAACTTTAACAATTTTCACTTTCTCACTCTAAAATCTTAGAGAGAGAAACATACAGTACCTGGATTCTGGACCTAAGCATCAGACTGTGACTGTAGTCGTGTATTCACCCTGCGCGCCATAACCCTCACACCACTGCCATCCTTAGGCTATGTCTGGGTAGCCCTTGGTCTCTGGCCTTACTCCATCCTTGTTGTGTCTCACATCAACATACTTGGCATCTGACTTGAACTACATTCCTTGTGACACCTCCACATCGACTGCGAACCCACTTTCCTTGGCATCAACCGTTGAAACAACTTTCTCAAAAATTCCTTCGGCAGCGCAAAGTTGTCAAGAAAAGACATAGTGACATTTCTGACAACAATTTTGCGACGTTTGAAATATCAATTGCTAACAACCGATCTGTCATTAAATATGGATTTAGAAGTGTCACCAATAACACTTCTTCGTAGAGCAAGGATCTTATCTTATGTTACCATAATGCCATAACCTAGATGAAGTTAATACAGTTCAAGTTACAACATCTTGAACCGTAACAATGCCTGTGTACCAAACACTTACTGATCTACTACTGTCAGGAATTTCCCTAAAAGAATTCTTGTCAGGATATCAAGAAGAAGAATCTCCCTAAGCTCCTGTTAATGTGGCAGCTGAAAAAGAAACACATGAAGAAGAAGGCTTGACAGCAAATTTGGAAACAAAAGGGAGGAAAGTTGATCACATGCAAGGTGGAAAGATGAGTCAGCAGGCGCGTGAACGCGTTATAGAATAAAGATTTGGAAAAGTAGCGTCAAAAGACATTATCTGCTAAAGAAAGAGGAGTTAATTATGACATTAACTCTTATTCAGCATTAAGGAGGCCGAGAAGTAATTAAGCAGAACCAAATCCAAGATGGATCTCAGTCCGAAGATTTACAGCATTTAAATAAACTCACTTTCTTGTATTTTTCTTTTTCAGTAATTACATTTTCTACTTTTTGTTAGAATCAGTTGTAACCATCTATACGATGGCAAAGATGGCACTGAGAGAATCATTCTGTTATGTAAAGAAATTATCATTTTCTCTCTCATCTCTCGAGCTCTGTAATTCTCTTTCTTTGGTCCAAGCAATTGGATTTTCTGTCTGCAAATTTCTACTCCATGAATTCATTTCGGTTCAGCTTGGATCCAAGTCAAGTAGCTAATTCTTGACAACTACAATGCTGATAAAAGTTGATATATTATTACCCGCAAAGTCGATGCCATTGTTTCCCACTAACAAATGGGTTTGAGATGGTGCGTCACCGTTAGTGTCCCCGCACTCAATTTCGGATTCAAGAAAGCAGCCCCATTGAGGAGTCTTTCTTGACCAAGAAAATCAATTTAGTCAGGCCATCATAATAGTTATGCTCTTGGACTTTCTAGATGGGAATGCAAATTCAAGTCATGGTGTCCCCTAGTACTCAGTTCCCTCACGTTACAAATTACGACTTATGGTCTTTTTTTTTTTTTGGGGTGGTGAGGGTGATGCTATTTGTCTTTCTTATTCTTTCTTATTCAGACGAAAATAGGGAAAGCTTATATATTTTCACACTGTATGATGCATGTTCGTGTCATGATTCGTTACTAAAAAAGTATGATTGAGACAATTCATTATATTTAGGTGTTGAAAAAGCACACGTAGAAGTAGATAATCCCAACAAAACTTGATGAATTTTGATTGTGTGGGGTGGGGGGCTGTTAGGAGGCATGGTTGTTACTCTCTCTCTCTCTCTCTCTCTCTCTCTCTCTCTCTCGCAGGTATGTTTGAATATTGATAGGATATGTTAAATATTTTCACAATATAGTATATTATGTGTGCCATCATTCATCATCAAAAAGTATAATCAAGACAACTTATTATACTTAATAATGACAAATAAAGTCTGGACAAGCATATAATGGTTAACATTCTCGATATAACATCATATACACGTATCTTCCTAAGCCCATCCGTGCCTGACCGCCACTTAAGTCTTGCTATTACTTTAAAAGGCCCTTTTTTTTTTTTCCAATTTTTAGTCTTTGTTCTTATTTTGTGACGCCAACAAACAAGTTAATAAGCAGTCACATTTGACCTCAACAGCAAGATTTCTGGGGTTAGTCATTAACTGTTCAGGCTTCAATTCATATTAATTTTAACTATTACACTCTATATTAACTATTAAGTGGAAAACTTGGTATCCTTAAGTAGCTTCTATACACGAAGGATTTATTTGCAGTACTATACCTTATCTTACGTGCAACTACAATTGTTTAAGGCAATTTTTGGGAATAGAATTAGAATGTATATCAACTCGATACACCCACTTGCGAAACAATATTTAAATCAAAATTGTTAATCCAGTATAACATAACCCCCACCCCCCAACCCCCACCCGGCACCTCTTGTCACAACTCCCATCTCATCCACATCCCTAATTTACACTTTGTACGTAAATTGTAATACTAGATCATTGAGTATTTTTTTCGTGACTTTGAAAGTGAATGAGTAATAGAACAATGACTTGGTACTAATTACCTTCTAAGAAATGGCGATACAGAGTCCTATGCTACATATAAAATCAAGTATGTAGTAGCATTCCCCTCATCACTTTGCCTTACTCGATTCTGTTTACTTACCAGCAGAGGTAACAAAAACCTCAATGTACTATGGAAATAAAGTAAATTACACACGGTACTCCTGAGATTTGCTCTAAATTACACACGGCTCCTACCATCTTTTTTTATTACACTCAGCTCCCTGAGATTTGTACCCTCATTTTACAGAGCTACACAAATCTGACGTGAACCCTAACTCCGTTTGGAGATTCCCTGACACATTACTTATTGATTTTTTTCATCTCCAAACTACCCTTCCTTTCTTGATTAAAACCCTCCTTACCCTTTAGGGTTTACCTTTTGCAGAAGAAAATCGATTTTGTAGGGGTTTGTATCCTAACGTAGCAGCCTTGCCTTTTGAGGTCTTGGCTACAGTGCTGGGGTTCTTTCCAATCCTACATGAATAGTGTTAAAATCCCTTATAAGCCAGGCTGAGTAAGGAAGGTTGGGCTATTGGCTTGGTAGGTGGTGTATGCTTGGTACGGTGTGGGAGAGGGGAGGGGGTGTTTTCCAAAACTCAACAAAAATGCCACGGGAGTTGAGGATCTATAACAATTACCAAAAAATATAAGAAGATAAGGATCTATAACAAATAACTCATCAAGCAAGCAAGAGAGAAGAAAGGCTAGATGTAAGCCTCATGAAAGCTGTAAATCAGAACAAAATTCGATCAAGATAGGCTTGAGATGATGGGCCAGATTATGCCACATCATCAAGCTATTTATTCTTCCAACAAAGTCTCTCTCTCTCTCTCCGATTCCAACTATCGGCGGCGACGACACCTCCTACTCCTCCACCTACCGGCTATGGCGATCTACACTCCCCCTCTTTCCTCTAAAAAGTCAACTGACGATGGCTATGGATCAGTGTTTGGTGTGGAGATGGTGGTTATGGGTAAGGGTGAATGAGGGTGGGTTCATATTATGTGATGGCATTTAGATCTAGGGTGTTGAGGGTGGGCATCAGATTGGTGGTGGTCCTGAGGTACGATGGTGACTAGCATGGTGGTAGTGACATGGGCTGTAGAGAGACAGGAGAAGGGAGATGAGGCCATCTTGGCTTTGTCGTCGCTGAAAAATGGAGGGTCATCGCCTCTAGAAGCTGAAGGGTCGTCGTCCCCGAAAAATGAAGGGTCGTCGCCGCCAGAAGCTGGAGGGTCATCACCGCCGAAAGTCGAAAGCTGGAGGGTCATCACCGCCGAAAGCTAGAGGGTCATGAAAACAAAAAGAGAACAGAGAAAGTAAACACTATGAGAAGAGGGCCCTGAATCATTCTTGGATATTATTCAAAAATGGGATCACATTTTGAGATGTTTCATTGAATCACCATTGTTGTCGAGAGACAGCAACATTTTGTTTTGGAAAACACAGAATGGTTCAAAGCCCTCTTCTCCAAGACGACACTGTGTAGTTAATATACGAGGGTAAAATATCTTTTTGTGCTCTACCGTTAACACCTTCAAAGAAATCAAAATTCAAGGAGCGGAGTGTAATAAAAAAAGATAGTAGGAACATTGTATAATTTAAGTCAAACTTCAGGAATGTCGTGTGTAATTTACCCATGAAAAATATTAGGTCTGACTGAACATTTTTTCAAGCTACGACTAGGATTTTAATCTATATGATCCGTTGATGTAAAACTTGGAACAAGATTCTTGATGTTATACTTCAAAGCATCTTCTATTTCTTCCACCCATTATCTGTTGCGACGCGGTTTCTCAACCCAAAGATGGGACCCTCGATGGTTATATTGGAGCCCAACTACTTTAATTTTGGCGGTCACCGTACGCCGTGTCGAACACTTCCTGAATAGCACATTTCCATCGAGACGGGGAGCTTTTCAAGACCAAATAAGGAGGGCTTGGACCATATGTTTTGGTAGCTAGCTAACTGCTGTTGAAATTGTTGTAAGAAACAAGCAAGAACAACTCTAAAAATATAATATAAAACAGCTGGCTGAGGCGCGGACTAAGTCGCTCTCTTAAGACGATTCGGAGAATCACCACCGATGCAGCAAGGTTATTAACGCGTCGCCTCCGGGATACAACAACCCAACTTTCAATGTTGCTTCACTCGTAATTCTGCACAAACGAATGAAGCAGAAGCTTGACTCGATACCTTAAATGCCCACAAATCTAAGTGTTTAGAAATCAGAAAAGAGAGTTTGAGAGTTATGTGTTGAAAAGTGAGGAAGAGGTCTCCTTTTATAGGTGAAGAAAAATAACTGTCGGAAATCTATTTCAAAAAAAATAAATCCGAAATTTATTTCAGAAATAAAGTGCTGCAATAAAAAATATGACTGTTACCCAACATCTATATTTTGCAGTATAAATAGACATGCTATAGTCTCATATGAGTTCCGAGGAGAGGCCGGAAACTCGTATCTCCTCCACTTGTCCTTCCCCCCTTACGCGTGCGAGTCTTAAACTAAAGCACAGCTTACTTAAAGGTTAAGAAGTGTCAATTTATATACTCCTTAAAGTCCTTTACAATAGCCAATGTAGAACAAAAACTTTTCAAAAGTTTAAGTATGTAAGAAAATTTTCAATTTTTATTTTCAAGTAATGTGGGATTAAAGTACTTTATAATTTTACTCAAAATTTTAATACTTTTTCAAAATCAATCTCGAAAATAAAGAAATTTTTTTTTCTTAAAATACTCCATCAGTTGCAACTGTGCACCAACTTACCAAGTACATATATGTATTTAGTTCTGCTCAGCCAACTTTGTTGATTTCTCTGTCCCAGAATGCACGTCAATACTTTACTAATTTCCACACAGCCTCAGAAAACTTGACCATTTCACCCAACAACACAAAAACCCTCAAAAAATCTGCAGCAAATTATGGCATACGCCATCATTCAGAGACTGCTGACACATGGGCTGGGCAGTCTGGCCACTGCAGATTTGCTGGCTCGCTTATGTTGACCGATTCCTTTTCACTTTCCCGATCTATGTTTTGCTTTGAAACTGTGGATCATTTCTTTCTTGCTCTAAAATTCTGCAACTTGAAATTGTTTTCTAAAATAATGTGATTCATTGCCGTCTTACTTTTTTTTTTTTTTTAATGATAGTCTTGTCATTTTATTTCATATATTTACATGCAAAGTTATTTGAAAATGACTCTTAAGAGTAAGGTTGAAACATCTAAAATGTTAAATATGCAAAATATCGTGACATTAAGATCATTTAACCCGAGAGGACTTATCACCCAAATAAAAAAGTACAATATGCTGCAATTTGTTGGACGAAATTTGATGTGAAAACGGACTGTAAAATGATACGGAGTTCATGAGTTTGAAGTGTGAAAATAACTTCTCTTCAATGTTAGCAAAACAACACATATAATTCTTCTAAGGATTCACAGAGTTACAGGAGTCTTGTGATAAAGATCTTATTTTCTCAAGGAAAATCAAAATCTGTAGTAAAAGACGTTTATAATTTGGAATGCTATACTTTTGAAAATTAGCATAACGAATTTGATTTAGTTTAGCACCTGTCTTTATTAGATTGAGACTTATTGTTGTTTTCTTTTAAAGTGTTCAACTCTGGTATAAGATTTATGTCATCTTATTTGACTTTTTGAATTGATGTTTACGTGACTCATGTAACCCATAATAGCAACAAATCTACTAAATCTGCAAGAAATAAGTAGAGATGAGGAACATAATCATGGCCAACAAGGCTGAAATGATCTGTCACTACATAATATTTGTGCTAAACATATATTTTATAGTAACTAATTTTCTTAACTACAGCTCCTTGACGCAGCTCCTTTCTCCAAGTTTAAATTTCAAATATACAAACACTTTATAAATAGTGATAACTTCTATTTCTCTCCTCAAATTGAGAGAAAAAAATTCAAACTGTTGTGTTTGTCTTTAAAATCGAACCTTTCCTCTCCTCTTTCTTATAGTGGATAAAAACACCAAGTAAGACCATTTCTCCATGCGTTCAAACTTCAAAGTAACTAGAAAGTCAACAAGAAGATAAGAGGGAAAAAGAAAAAGAATCAACTTATTTTCCAGAAGCACATAAAATAAGTTATGTGGCACATGTAGTATTTTATAGCATAAAAATATAAAGAGCAAATTACTCTTATATCCTTGAGATTATGGTATAATTACAGTCAAAAGATAAGAAGTTTTAAAATATAACATACCGTTGACCAAGTACTTTTAAAATATATCCAGTCGTGTCCATTCGTCAGGGTTCCGTCCAAAAAGTGTACATTTTTTATGATGTCATAAATATGTGTTTTTAAAATGACGATACTACCCCTCGTACTATATATACTGGATATTTTTAAAAAATTTAAATTAAGATTTCAAGCCTTAATTTAAAGTGACAATGTATCACCTTGCAAAATTGTAAATTAGGATTTTGTTGAAACCCTAATTTACAAATTAGGATTTTGTTTGCAAATTAAACTTCAATTTCTCACTGAAATTCTCCCCACGCGCCGGCAGCCCTCTCCCTCTCCCACGCCCCACGCCGATTGAGAAAGAAGGTTAGGCCCCTTTTGGTCAACCCACCCACCCACCCACCCACACCACCACCATACACAAATCACGCCGTTATCTCTTAATGGCGCAGTCAACCATCACAGTAAGCAAAAAGTCAAGAAATGGGTGCCGGATCACCTCGACTCTGAAGCCATGTTAATTAGTGGATGGAGGTGCAGCAACGAGGAAGGATATCTTTGCGGCGGGGAGGTGCGGCAACGGGGAAGAGGAAGGGGGATGGTGGTGTGGTGACGGGAAATGGGAGGCAGACGGGGCGCAAAAAGGGGTGCGGCGGTTGTGGGGGAGTTTGAGAGAGAGAAATGGGGTTGGGGGGGTGGGGTGGGGAGTAATGACATTAATCTTTCTTTTTCTTTTTTTTAAAGATGAAGTAATGGCATTAAAAAAATAATAAGGTTCCAATTTAGGGGTAATAAAGTCTTTCATTAAAATCGTTAGGCTTTTTAAGATTTATTTGGTTAACAGATATAAGTGTAATTTGTCCAAACTATTATTTTTACCTGTAATTATACCTTAACTTCGAAAATTTAAGTGTAATTTGTCCAAATATAAAATAATGAGAAGGGGAGTGTGTGCCTAAAATAGCCAACCATGTGGAAAACACTGTATAGTTTATTGGTCATTCTAAGTTGACTTCTAGCTGTAGATAGCTTCCAAAGATGACAGAATTACCCCTACAAAGTTTCTATATAAAGAACTTACAGTTCGGCAGATGAACAAGGCAAACTCCCTCATAAATCTGAACATACATTCAGTCTTCAAGAGAGATCACCGGCGGCCATGGAGGTTCACGTTCTGCTTAAGGTTTTCATGTCCCTTGCTGCCATTGGTTTCCTGGGAATTTTAGCTCGGCTTTACCATGCCCTTGTGGTGACACCCAACAGGCTCCGGTCGTCGCTAAAGAAACAAGGTATTAGCGGCCCCCCACCAAAATTTCTTCTTGGAAACATTTTGGAGATCAAGAGGTCCCGAGATGCTGTATCCAAGGCTGCTACGACCGAGGCCCCGGATTCCCACAATTGCGGCTCGGCTCTTCTCCCCTTCTTCGATCCGTGGAGGAAGCAGTATGGTACGTAACGTACAAATGCATCTGATACAATCATGCGAAGCTGTATTTAATTTACACGTAGATGCGGAGTTCCGAGCTTTAGAATCTCGTGTAATATTAGGTGTTTTGCTTTTATGCAGGTGATGTCTTTATGTTTGCACTTGGCAACACGCAAATACTACATGTGACCGAGCCTGACATGGTGCGCGAGATAACCACGTGCACGTCCTTGGACTTGGGAAAGCCTTCGTACCAAGCCAAAGAGCGCGGCGCTTTGCTTGGCCAGGGCATCCTTACCTCCAATGGCGCTTACTGGGCTCATCAGAGGAAAATCCTTGCACCTGAATTGTACATGGATAAAGTTAAGGTATGCTTATAATTAGTTGTCACCTCTTTGTTTTTGTTTATAATTTGTAGAGAAAAATCTGTGCTTGATTTTGATATTTCTACGTTTCGTATTTAATTCATGATGATATATTAGAGCAGTTGATAATCTAACATTTTGTACTTTGATTTGTGTGAAGGGAATGTACAACCTAATTCAGGAGTCTACTGTTACAATGATCAACTCGTGGAAAAGCATAGTTGAGAGTCAAGGTGGGATTGCAGAAATTAAAATCGACCAGCACATGAGAAGCTTCTCTGGAGATGTTATATCCAGAGCTTGTTTTGGCAGCAACTTTTCCAAGGGTGAAGAGATTTTCTTGAAGCTTAGAGCTCTTCAAGAAGAGTCCTCCAAGAAATTGTTGGCCACTGGAATTCCTGGCATGAGGTATGATTTTTCTATATCTTCAAATATAGACTAGTGAAATTAGCAACTTTACTTTCTCTATCGAAGATCTAATGAAAATTTGATTATTTTTTTGCTATAGGCTTCTTCCTACTAAGAGCAATAGGGAACAGTGGGCACTAGAAAAGGAGATCCGAACGCTCATCCTACAGGTGGTGAAGGAGAGAAATGAAGTTGGGTACGAAAAGGATCTATTGCAAATGGTTCTTGAAGGTGCTAAAAGTGGCAACTTCAGCCAAGAGACAATTGACAGTTTCATCGTTGATAACTGCAAGAACATCTACTTAGCCGGGTACGAGACCACCGCAGTTTCAGCCGTATGGTGCCTCATGTTATTGGCTTCGAATCCAGAATGGCAAGATCGCGTTCGTGCCGAGGCTCTTGAAGTTTGCAAGGGTCAAATCCCAGATGCCGATATGGTTCGCAAAATGAAACAGGTACGGTACTAACGTAGTAAAACACTGCTCGAAGGTCTCACATTAGACCCCATCATTTTTTGTCTCGCGATGTAACAGAGCTATGCACTTTACACCACTAGTCTGCGTAACAAAAATTAATGGTTTCGATTTCCATTTTGCAGCTAACAATGGTGATTAATGAATCGCTACGGTTATACCCACCGGTAGCAGTGGTCTCAAGGGAGGCCTTCAAGGACATGAAGTTCGGAGAAATCAACGTTCCAAAGGGTGTCAATGTTTGGACCTTGGTGACAACATTGCACACCGACCCTGAAATATGGGGACAAGATTCATACAAGTTCAACCCAGGCAGGTTCGCAAATGGGATCACGGGTGCCTGCAAGCTTCCACACTTGTACATGCCTTTCGGGGTCGGACCCAGGGTTTGCCTTGGGCAGAACTTGGCCCAGGTGGAGCTCAAAATACTCGTGTCCCTCATCGTGGCCAACTTCTCTTTCTCCCTCTCCCCCAACTACGTTCACAAGCCTGCTCTGAATCTGGTCATAGAGCCTGGGAATGGTGTAGATCTTTTGATCAAGAAGCTGTGAGCCGGCCGGGCGGCCGGCAGGGGGACTAGATAAATGACAAAATAAAACAAAATGGTCTGTCTATATCACAATCTTAACATTCTTGAGCGGAAAGGGCTTCCTTTTGCTAGGAGAGAAGCTGACCTACCTTCCAATTTTCCTTAAAATATAGTTACCCAAATTTTCTATTCTTGCGCTTCTGTCACATGAGTGTAACTATACTTTCCTTTAATGAGTAAAGATTCCTCAGTTTGTTTATGGTTTCGGATTTGTGGCTTTGTTTAGTGTTCATAATCATCAGAAAAGGATGGTAATTAAAGCCAACAACCCACCCAGAAAAAGGAAAAAAGGATTCAAACGCAACCACCGGCCGGCCAAAGTTGTCGGGTTGGACCAAGAAATGTCCAGTGCAAGCAGCTGGAAGGTCGAAGATGTACCAACTAGTTGTCGTTTTGTGTACATGTGTTTTCATTGGCCTCTTCAGTTCCTTTTTCTTTTGGGGTTTTCTTACATTTCGGCTGCTGTTCATGGCTTTTCCTGGAAAATTAAATCATAGTCACAATTAGTCTAAGTACAGTCACATGAATGATCGATGCATTTCTACAAAGCTTTGAGGATTTCAGATTAAATCTTAATTAATTTTTTAAATTACTTTAAGATAATTAGCTATAAGCTATTATTGGTGTTCGGACAGAAAAACAGTGTTATGTATGATGAAATGACCAAATTTTACTATTTGTGTAAAAAAAATGTTAAATGTCTTTGTAATGAATAGGAATATTCTAATACTTCTTTACTTAGTCGATCAAATCTGATTATGAAAAAGTGATTACTTTATAATCCTTACTTTCTTGAACCATGATTTAATCAATTTTTTTTAATCTTCTAAAAGTTAATTTAATCACATTTAAATTATGTATATTAGACACTTAAAAACCTGACTTAATCAAATTTGACTTCTCAGACTAAATTTCAAACCGGCTGTAATACTATCAAATGACTTTCACATGAGGACTGAGGAGTGCGGGGACCCAATAAGACTAAACACCGTTACGTCTCTGATCAGCCACTGCTGGTGTACTTCCGGCCATTGCCGACAAACTTCCCGCCACACTCGGCGAATGACATCAAGCGCTTAATTTACTGCGAATCAAGATAAGCTGATCCAGATTCCATGGTCGGATTATTTTGGATCCCTACAAATCTCTTACATCAACCGATCGCACAGATCTAGAAAAATCTAAAGAGATTCGGCGAGATCTCACACTAACATGCCGCCACCACAAATGGCGCAGATCAGAGGTTGCGACACTTGAAACCGAATTGCCGCCATCAATCCACCAACTCTACTGCCGGTGATCCTCTGGGAACTCCTCAAAAATACCACAGCATAAACTAACCTAATGCAACAAAGAAAGAAAGAAGGAAAGGGGAGAGAAGGCTTGAAGCCATCCTTCACCCCCCCCCCCCCCCCCCCCCCCGGGCGTGCGCAAGTCAAGTTCATTAGGATTGTTAATTAGGGAGTGCCTACAAAGGCTTTTTGCTATAAAATGGTAAAAGATACAGCAAGTTCGTCAATTTTGTGGAATGTATTTCTTAGCATTTGACACCTTTTTTGCTTGCTCTCCAGATCCCCTTATTGTTGTCTCGCTAATTTGTTTTTCTTAGGGACATGGTGTTGCAGAACAATCTTATCCTAGTCTTCGAACAACATACATCAGTAACCAATTTGGATAGGTCGGGTAGGTTGACCCAACGCCAAAAAGACCCATGTGCTAAACCCCCCCCACCCACCCCCACGAGTTTTAATCCAAGAAAGATTAAATTAATATGATTGGTTTGGGTTAAATTAAGTAGATATAATTTGGATTAAATTAACCCAAATTACAGGCCTATAAACAACACATAATGACTTCGTCAAGGAAGCTTCTAACCCTGTTTGCATAGACTGTTGAACAACATGAGAACTTTCCTCAAGTATATTTTACTACGTATATACTAACTCCACAAATTTCAAGTCTTTCTTGGCCTAACTAATCATGGTTCATCTATTTTACAGACCAATAATAAATAAGGCCCCAGTCCTTACTTTTCTATGCACATGTTAGTTAGTTACCTTGTAGATGGCTTGCCACTCTTGTCACCTTTCGTTGACTGACTCCGGAGAGCGTACGCATCCCTAGTCTTTTGGTCAAGGTTTGAATGCTTTAAATAATTGGTACCCCAACCAATTAATCTTCCCAAAATTGACATAACTATCCTGCAAAACCCACTATATATAAAGAGTTCATTGCTGGGAAGACTTATAACCTAAATCAAAAAACACTTCTAGGTGCTTAAGTGAGGATATAAGAAAAAGATCAAGTAGGCCATTCATTGGGAATCATATGGAGGTTCACATTTTGTTCAAGGTTCTCATGTCCCTTGGTGTGGTGGGTTTAGTGGCAGTGTTTCTCCGGTTGTATCATGCGCTGGTGGTGACGCCGAATAGGCTCCGATCGCTGCTGAAGAAGCAGGGTGTAAGTGGACCGCCGCCTAAGTTTTTACTTGGAAATATTTTGGAAATCAAGAAGTCCCGAGATGCAGTGGCCAAGGTATCAACGACTGAACCCCCAGTTTCCCATAACTGTGGAGCGGCTCTTCTTCCCTTCTTTGATCCTTGGAGGAAGCAATATGGTACGTAATGGACAACAACTGTATCAACCGGAATTATGCACATGTTAAATAAGTGCTTAACTTTAGAATCTTGACAGCCCACAACAAATGCCATGCACATGTTAAATAAGTGCTTAACTTTAGAGTCTTGACAGCTCATAACAAATGCCATGATATATTTCCCTTCCTTCTTGTATAGCTTAAGTTTTGGGCACAGTTATAGGATTTCCATGTCTTGTCCCAGTTCATGCAATCTCCTCGTTCCCAACATTGGGACGCCGCACTTCGGGTTTTACGGTATCTTAAAGCTGCCCCGGGCCAAGGCTTGTTTTTGCCGGCTGATAGTCCTCTTCAGATCTATGCCTTTTGTGACTCTAACTGGGCCAGCTGCCCACTCACCCGGGGTTCCGTTACCGGATATTTTGTTTCCTTGGGAAATTCCCCCATTTCATGGCGTACCAAGAAACAGCCGACAGTTTCTCGATCATCTGCTGAGGCAGAATACCGTTCGATGAAGGTAACCACTTGCGAGCTCACTTGGCTCAAATCCTTTCTTCTCTCTCTTGGCGTTCACCATGATCGTCCCATGAGACTCTTCTGTGACAATCAAGCGGCATTACATATTGCTTCGAACCCGGTCTTTCATGAAACGACCAAGCACATTGAGATTGATTGTCACTACGTTAGAGAGCAACTACTTGCTGGCAACATTAGTACCACACATGTTCGCACAGCACAGCAGGTCGCCGACATCTTCACTAAAGCACTTGGGCGTCACCAGTTTCATTATCTTTGCGGCAAGTTGAGCATTCGAAATCTCTTTGCTCCAACTTGAGGGGGAGTATCAACCGGGATTATGCACGTGTTAAATAAGTGCTTAACTTTAGAATCTTAACAGCCCATAACAAATGCCATGCACATGTTAAATAAGTGCTTAACTTTAGAGTCTTGACAGCCCATAACAAATGTCATGATCTATTTCCCTTCCTTCTTGTATAGCTTAAGTTTTGGGCATAGTTATTTTCATCTTTTACAGCTTCATTTTAACCCATATAATTAGTTCTTCAGTATATATATATAGTGCCACATGTAAATGAGAAACATACAACAATTGATATCATTCTTGTCAAACTGATGCATGTAGTACAATGATGGGTGATTTTAACCATTTTCTTTTTCTTAGGAATATAATGTGATTGCGAATTTTTCGGATGTGTAGGTGATGTGTTCATGTTTGCACTTGGTAACACTCAAATCTTGTACGTGACACAACCCGATATGGTGAGGGAGATAACGACTTGCACGTCCTTGGACTTGGGGAAGCCTTCGTATCAAGCCAAGGAGCGCGGTGCTTTGCTTGGCCAGGGAATTCTTACCTCCAATGGTGCTTATTGGGCTCATCAGAGGAAAATTCTTGCACCTGAATTATACATGGAGAAAGTTAAGGTATGCATATATTGTTGTTAAGCTACCAGCAACGCGTATTGGACCTCAAAAAAAAAAAAAGGTAACCTGACATGATTTAAAAAAAAAATTGTAGGGCATGTACACCCTGATTCAAGAGTCCACAGTTACATTGCTGAACTCATGGGAAAACATAGTTGAGAGTCAAGGTGGCGTTGCTGATATTAAAATTGACCAGCACATGAGGAGCTTCTCTGGAGATGTTATTTCCAGAGCTTGTTTTGGTAGCAATTTCTCCAAGGGTGAAGAGATTTTCTTGAGGCTTAGAGCCCTCCAAGAAGAATCTTCCAAGAAAGTTTTGGCCACGGGAATTCCCGGCATGAGGTATGAATCTTGATTTTCTTCACTTCATAACCAAATCACCAGGCCATTTATTTATCTATTCATTTCACCATAATCTAATAGAATTTGCTGATTTTTTTGATACAGGCTTCTTCCTACAAAGAGCAATAGGGAACAGTGGGCATTAGAAAAGGAGATCAGAACGCTCATCTTGCAAGTAGTGAAGGAGAGGAATGAAGCTAAACACGAAAAGGACTTACTGCAGATGGTTCTTGAAGGTGCTAAAAATAGTAACCTGAGCCAAGATACAATTGACCGATTCATCGTGGATAACTGCAAAAACATCTACTTGGCTGGATATGAAACCACCGCGGTTTCAGCCACTTGGTGCCTTATGCTGTTGGCATCCAATCAAGAATGGCAAGACCGTGTTCGTGCAGAGGTTGTAGAAGTCTGCAAGGGTCGAATCCCAGATACAGATATGGTTCGAAAGATGAAACAGGTACTAATTCCGAAACTGCTTTCAATTCTGAATAGAAGTACTTGTAGATTTCCCTTTTTAATCCAGCCACCAGGCCGGTGACTTTTTCCTTGTACAGCAACTACAAACACAAACAGTTTACGGGGAAATAATGATTTTATTTTCAATGTGCAGCTAACAGTGGTAATTAACGAGTCATTGCGGCTGTATCCCCCCGTAGCTGTGGTGTCGAGGGAGGCCTTCAAGGACATGAAATTTGGGGACATTAATGTCCCTAAAGGTGTCAATATTTGGACCTTGGTGACAGCATTGCACACTGACCCTGACATATGGGGGCCAGATGCATACAAGTTTAAGCCAGACAGGTTTGCAAATGGGATCACAGGTGCTTGCAAGCTTCCACACTTGTACATGCCGTTTGGGGTTGGACCTAGGGTTTGCCTTGGACAGAATTTGGCCCTGGTTGAACTCAAAATACTGATCTCTCTCATTGTTGCAAAGTTCTCTTTCTCTCTCTCCCCCAAGTATGTGCACAAACCTGCTCTGAACTTAGTCATTGAGCCTGGGAATGGTGTGGATCTTTTAGTCAAGAAGTTGTGAGGACACTGTGCATTTGATCAAGATATTCGACCTCCTGAGATTAAAGTTTATGTAGATGATCGGATATGTATTTAGAAATTCTTTCATTTGGCTTCCTACACTGCTAAAAAGAGAAGCTGTTCCTTTTTCTACTTTTCGTTTCTTGTACTGTTTCTTTGTCACATGACAATGTGCTTAGATGCTTTATTGCTATGAAATGATATAATCTCATTGTTCTTGTTGTTCAAGTTATTTCCTCTTATCTTCGTTTTATACCAACCACAATGTACTGTTCACTTATGTGAGTTCAGTATGTCCCAGTGCAGTCGATGGAGCTGGCCGGGTATTCAAAATGTAACAAGTCTAGAAGGGGATGAGAAGAAGTAAAAAGTAGACCTCATTCACTGATCCTGGCTTTCATTGCACACTAAGATATATTAGACTGCCAAGAAAAAAATTCGGATATATATCATAATTTAAATTTAGTCACTCCAAGTTAGTTTGCTTGGATCTGCTGTGCAAGCATACATCATCTCTTAACAGAAATTTTTTTCGCTAAATACATTTTACAAAAAACAAGAATCATCCCTAGAACCTTTATAAAATGGTAAAAGATATACCAAGTTCGTCAATTTTGTGAGATGCATTTAAATTGGCATCTGATAGAAGTCTTTTTTGCTCGCTCTCAAAATCACTTTAGGGTGTGTTTGGATATAGGATTTGAACTGGGGATTTAACTTTCGTTGGATATTTGTAAATCACTTGGACAAAATATCTTGTTTGGATAATTCAAAAGGGAATTTTCAAATTTTCGAAGTGATATTCAAATCATTAGTTTGAACTAGTTATCTGTCAAATCTAATTCAATCAATAATTTACAAATCCATAATAATTAGTTTCCTATTTTTTAAGAATCTTGTCTCCCACCTTTTTTTAACAACCTCTTGCTTTCTTTCTTCCAAACACGATATTTCAAAATGATAGAATTTGTAAATCAGAGCATTTAGAAATACTCAATATTTCAAAATCTTATATCCAAACACACATTATTATAGCTTGTTTATTTTTTCTTTGGGACCTGATCTTATAGAAAAACCTTATCCTACTCTTCGAACAATATACCGTAATTATCAGAACGGAACCAAACCTGCTAGTCGTAGTGGTTCCAACGCTGAATCGGTGACTTCACCGATTGGTTCTTAATTTGGACCACTTCTGTACTTGAACCGGATGACGTGACAAAAGGTGACACATACTAGTTGAATCGAGTTAAACCAATGAACGCGTTTACTTTGTAAAAAAATTACTCAGAATAATACAGTTGTTGGTGCTATGAACAACTTGAAATTCTTATTGAGCACCTTAATGTTGCTTGACCAACCACACACCCATTCTTGTTAATAAACAAAGAAGCAAATAATAATATTAATTCTTTGATTTTATGCTAGTTTTCCTCATGTTAATTCAATAACTTTGGGATAATTTTGTCACACTATTTATCATGAAACTTGAAAATTTTACAATATCATATTATTTAAATCAAGTACATTTTTTCTTGATTTATCTAATTTCATTTACTTGAACAAGTGGTTAATTAAACCGGTTGAACAAAAAAATCGAAAACCGGTGGTCTAAGTCTGATAACAATTCAACATACAATAGTAATCGACACATAACGACTTCGTCAAGGAAGCTCCTAACCCTCTTTGCAGAAAATTTGTTGAACTACATAAGCAGTTTCCTCAAGTGTATTTTACTACATATTAACTCCACAAATTTCAAGTCTTTCTTGGCCTAACTAATCATACATCATCTAATTTGTAGACCAGCAATAAATAAGCCACACCAGTGCTTACTCTTCTATGCACATTTTACTTACTTTCTAGGTGGCTTTCCATTCTCGTCACCCTGCGTTGACCGACTCCGGAGAGTGTACGTATACCTAGTCTTCTGGTCAAAGAATGTACTATGTTTTAAAAAATTAGTACCCTAACCAATTAATCTTCCCAAAATTCACATAACCATTTCCTGCAAAACCCACTACATATAAAGAGCTCATTGCTAGTGAGACGTTTAACTTAAATCAGTTCAATCCAGAAACACACTTCTAGGTGCTTAAGTGAGGATATAAGAAAAAGATCAAGTAGGCCATTCATTGGGAATCATATGGAGGTTCACATTTTGTTCAAGGTTCTCATGTCCCTTGGTGTGGTGGGTTTAGTGGCAGTGTTTCTTCGGTTGTATCATGCGCTGTTGGTGATGCCGAATAGGCTCCGATCGCTGCTGAAGAAGCAGGGTGTAAGTGGACCGCCGCCTAAGTTTTTACTTGGAAATATTTTGGAAATCAAGAAGTCCCGAGATGCAGTGGCCAAGGTATCAACGACTGAACCCCCAGTTTCCCATAGCTGTGGAGCGGCTCTTCTTCCCTTCTTTGATCCTTGGAGGAAGCAATATGGTACGTGTTGGAATTGTTGCAAGAAACAGGCAAGAACAACTCCAAAAATATAATATAAAACAGCTAGCTGAGGCGCGGACTAGGTCGCTCTCTTAAGACGATTCGCGCCCCTTTCGGAGAATTACCATCGGTGCAGTAAGGTTATTAACGCGTCGCCTCCGGGATACAACAGCCCAGCTTTCACTGTTGCTTCACTCGTAATTCTGCACAAACGAATGAAGCAGAAGCTTCACTCGATACCTTACCAAAATGCCCACAAGTCTAAGTGTTTAGCAATCAGAAAAGAGAGTTTTTGAGTTGTGTATTGAAAAGTGAGGAAGAGGTCTCCTTTTATAGGTGAAGAAAAATAGCTGTTGAAAATCTGTTATAAAAAATAAATCCAAAATTTATTTCAGAAATAAAGTGCTGTAATAAAAAATATGACTGTTGTGTAATAAAAAAAAATGTGACCGTTGCCCAACAGTTATATTTTGCAGTATAAATAGACATGATATAGTCCCATATGAGCTTCGGGGAGAGGCCGGAATGCTGCCATAGAGCATCCGTAAATTTCAGACCCCACTTGTCTTTCCCCCTTGCGCGTGCGAGTTTTAAACTCAAGCGCATCTTACTTAAAGGCCAAGGAGTGTCACTTTATATACTCCTTAAAGTTCTTTACAATAGCCAATGTGGGACAAAAACTTTTCAAAAGTTTAAGAATGTAAGAAAATTTTCTCTTTCCATTTTCAAGCAATGTGGGACTAAAGTACTTTATAATTTTACTCAAAACTTCAATACTTTTTCAAAACCAATCTTGAAATCAAAGAGAATTTTTTTTTAAAATACTCCAACAGTACGTAATGAACAACAATTGATGCATGTAGTACAATGATGGGTGATTATAACCATTTTCTTTTTCTTAGGAATATAATGTGATTGCGAATTTTTCGGATGTGAAGGTGATGTGTTCATGTTTGCACTTGATAACACTCAAATATTGTACGTGACATAGCCCGATATGGTGAGGGAGATAACGACTTGCACGTCCTTGGACTTGGGGAAGCCTTCGTATCAAGCCAAGGAATGCGGTGCTTTGCTTGGCCAGGGAATTCTTAATTACCTCCAATGGTGCTTATTGGGCTCATCAGAGGAAAATTCTTGCACCTGAATCATACATGGAGAAATTTAAAGTTAAGGTATGCTTATATTGTTAAGCTGAAGTTAAGGTATTCTTATAGGGAGCTGATCCGTTGAGAGCGCTAACAAAATATGCGATTTTTCTAGCGTGATCTGGCCGTCTACGAACGGTCAGTGGGGGGCCTAGATCTTTTTTTTTTAAAATCCGTCGGCCACATAATGCAGCGGATAATATTTTGACAAAATTGCCCCTGACCTCGCATGCAAAGAAGCAAAAAAAGTGTGCAATACTGCTGTCCGCTACATAATGTTGCAGACGACGTACTGTACTACACAGATGAGCCATAGTCAATCGACAATAGTGTTAGTAAAATGCACAAACGTGACTGATGATTGTTGGAAGCAAAAGTGTATTACAGATCTCTCCCTCTGCTTTCTCTCCTCATTTTCTTGATTCTCTATTATTCTCTCTTCTTCGTGCAGATGAATGGCAACCGCTCAACGCTACCACCATCTGCCGTGGACGCCATCAATCACCAGAGTTTGGCACCACTATTTTTATCAGGTTGTTACTCTTTGTTTCTATCTCCAAGAGCACGGAGATCTCAAGATGGCTAGATTCACTTGACCCTTCAAAAAAATGTTTATTCGTTCCGACCAAAGACACAAATTAAAATCCTGATTTTTGCAATTCAGCATCACTAATCCTATCACTCAAACCAGAACCCCAATATCATAAAGACAAATTAAGAAGGAGAGAGATTTAATTAACAAAAGTTCAATTGTAAACCTTTCAATTGATTATGAAAAAAGAAAGGTGGTGGTCGATTGGAGGTGCCCATGTTGAAGGAAAGTCAGGGCCACAGTATAGTAGAGGCGCCGGCGATGGTCAATGATGGAGCCAAGAGGTGGCCCGCCGGTTTGAGGAGAAGAAAGAGAATGAATTAGGAATTGTGAGGGGGGGAGAGAGAGAGAGAGAGAGAGAGAGAAAATACCCATTTTGTTTGGACTTTCTTCGAGCTTTCACACACACAAAGAAACAAAATTTACATCATATGTTCCACTTCAATCCTTGAAACTCAACCCCTGTCCCCACGCCTTGATGTACATGTGAACACAGAGAACCACGAGATAGAAAGAGAAGGAAAAAAGGCAGAGAGAGAGGTGTGGAACCTGTGCTATACAATGTAGTGGACAGCCGTATTGCACACCTTTTTTTTGTTCTTTGCGTGCGGGGTCAGGGGCAATTTTGTCAAAATATTGTCCGCTACATTATGTGGCGAACAAACTTAAAAAAAAAGTAAAAAAAAGATCTGGGTCATCCACTGATAGCGCGTGAACTGCCAGATCGCGCTAGCAAAATCTAACGCTCTCAACGGATCAACTTTCATTCTTATATTGTTAAGTTACCCAGCAATGCGTATTGGACCTCAAAAAAAGCGTAACCTGACATGATTTTTTAAAAATTTTGCAGGGCATGTACACCCTGATTCAAGAGTCCACAGTTACATTGCCGAACTCATGGGAAAACGTAGTTGAGAGTCAAGGTGGCGTTGCTGATATCAAAATTGACCAGCACATGAGGAGCTTCTCTGGAGATGTTATTTCCAGAGCTTCTTTTGGTAGCAATTTTTCCAAGGGTGAAGAGATTTTCTTGAGGCATAGAGCCCTCCAAGAAGAATCTTCAAAGAAACTTTTTGCCACGGGAATTCCCGGCATGAGGTATGCATGAATCTTGATTTTCTTCACTTCATAACCAAATCACCAGGCCATTTATTTATCTATTCATGTTATCATAATCTAATATATAGAATTTGCTGATTTTTTTGATACAGGCTTCTTCCTACAAAGAGCAATAGGGAACAGTGGGCGTTAGAAAAGGAGATCAGAACATTGATCTTGCAAGTAGTGAAGGAGATGAATGAAGCTAAACACGGAAAGGACTTATTGCAGATGGTTCTTGAAGGTGCTAAAAATAGTAACCTGAGCCAAGATACGATTGACCGATTCATCGTGGATAACTGCAAAAACATCTACTTGGCTGGATATGAAACCACTGCGGTTTTAGCCGCATGGTTCCTTATGCTGTTGGCATCCAATCAAGAATGGCAAGACCGTGTTCGTACAGAGGTTGTAGAAGTCTGCAAAGGTCAAATCCCAGATACAGATATGGTTCGAAAGATGAAACAGGTACTAATTCCAGAACTGCATTTAATTTTGAATAGAAGTACTTGTGGATTTCGCCACTTAATTAGTCCACCAGCTTTCTTTTTCTTTGTGCAATAACTACAAACACAAACAGTTTACCGAGAACTTTCACTTTTATGTGCAGCTAACAATGGTGATTAACGAGTAATTGCGGCTGTATCCCCCTGTAGCTGTGGTTTCGAGGGAGGCCTTCAAGGACATGAAATTTGGGAATATTAATGTCCCTAAAGGTGTCAAAGTTTGGACCTTGGTGACAACATTGCACACTGACCCTGATATATGGGGGCCAGATGCATACAAGTTTAAGCCAGACAGGTTTGCAAATGGGATCACAGGTGCTTGCAAGCTTCCACACTTGTACATGCCATTTGAGGTTGGACCTAGGGTCTGCCTTGGACAGAATTTGGCCCTGGTTGAACTCAAAATACTCATCTCTCTCATTGTTGCAAACTTCTCTTTCTCCCTCTCCCCCAAGTACGTGCACAAACCTGCTCTGAATTTAGTTATTGAGCCTGGGAATGGTGTGGATCTTCTGGTCAAGAAGTTGTGATGAGACCATGCTGCCTTTGATCAAATATTCGACCTCCTGAGATTAAAGTTTATCAGATGATAGGATGAATCTTTACAAATTCTTTCATTTGGCTTCCTATACTTCTGAAAGAGAAGCTGTTCCTTTTGCTATTTTTCCTTAACCACTTGTCCAAAACTTCGATTCCATTACTTGTGCTGTTTCTTTTCACATGTGAATGTACTTATGCTTTGTTACTACAATAAGATATAATCTCATTTTTCTTGCTGTTCAGGTTATTTCCTATTTTCTTCGTTATTACACCAATTACAATGTAATGTTCACTTACGTGAGTTCAATATGTTCCACTGCAGTCGACGAAGCTGGATGAGTATTCAAAATGTAACTACAAGTCTAGAAGGTTGATCAGATTACCAGAATTAGACCTTAGTTCACCGATCCTTTCATTGCACGATCTTTTTGAGCCAAGAAAAATCTCTCTATATAAAATATGCTATAGTTAGTCCAAGTTAGTTTGTTCTGATTAGGATCCTATGTCATGCAGACATAGGACATCATTTCTGCTGTAACTTTTAGCAACGACGACAAAAAACTTTTGTCGACAATCTTGTGAAATTAATTAAAGCTTTTACGACAGAGATATTGTAGAACAAGGATAAAGTGCTTATCTGTTTGGCTTTGCTTGGGAGAGCCTCATAAGCGCGTTTAGATTCTAGACCTAATTTCTAATGCCTTAAGCTGGCTATGATCTGCTTTTGCATAAAACTAAAAATCAAACATAGATCCTCATATTTGATCGCATTTACTTTCATAATTGGTGTTCCTAACTTATCATGGCTACACTTATGGATCCATTGTGGTTCCCGTTTTGTGACACGTCGATATTGTCAACGGCCAATATTTTAATGCTTCAGACAGGTCAAAACGCCCACGCTTAATTGCTCACCTGGTGGTACATCTTCCCCCTTGGCGGTCGGCGTATCTCAACCTTTGTTGCCCCCTTTTGGCTCAGCCATTCACACATCTTCCCCCTCAGGGTCGGCATGCCTCAACCTTCGTAGTCCCTTTTTGCTCAGCCAGTCGCACATCTTCCCCCTCGGGGGGTCGGCGTACCTTAACCTTGGAAGCCTTTTTTTTGCTCAGCCCGTCGCACATTTTCCCCCTTGGGGGTTGGCGTGCCTCAACCTTCGTAGTCCCTTTTGCTTTGTCAGTCTCACACCTTCCCCCTTGGGAGGTCGACCACCTTTCCCCTTTGGGGTTGGTTGGCTTTCACCAATAAATGCTCACTTTCTTCCTTTTCCTTTGGCCAAGGGCTACGGGATTCCGCCCTCGTACCAGCTCTGCGATTCTTGTCGTTTACGCCCTTTGTGCCCATTCTGCGACCCCCCCTCACCTGCGCCAGCATGCCGACTCTACGATGCGCGTCACCTGCGCTCACTTACCAACTCTGCAACCCCTATGCCCGCACCCGCACACCTAATCCGCGACCCTCATCGCCCATACTAGAGTGTCGACTCCGCGACCCCCATTGCCTACACCTGCACGCAGACTCTACAACGTCACCCACACCCAAGCATTGTCTCCGCGTCACATGCCTCTGGCACGACGTCCACTTTCGCGACAGACGTCGCCGCTCCCATGAGTCGTTCCCATGTCATGTGCCTCCAAACACTGCACACATTCCGTCGTACCCATGCACAGTGCCGCTTATACACTCATGCCCCCCGGTATTCTGTCACACAACCACGCCCCCACGTTGGTCCATTTTTTTCACTACACTATGCTCACCTTGCCTTAGTCGTGAAACATGCTTTGACCCACTCCCCGGAGTGTGTAGCATCCCGTGGGGATATGCGACTCCTTTAGGACACTATCTCGGCCAGGGAGCTCTAAGTGCTTCGGCATGAAGACTCTCATTCCTCCAGGTACACGGGTCCTCCGAGATGCTACCTCGGCTCGTCGGATAGGCCGGTCAGGTAAGCGACTCCTCCGAGACACTGCCTTGGTGTGCTTCGAGTGCTCTTGCACAATGACTCACCCGCGGGGATAGGCAATTCTTTCCGAGACACTATGTTCATCAAGGATCTCTAAGTGCTCCGGCATGAAGACTCTCCTTCTGCCATTTAGACGACTCCTCCGGGATGCTACCTCGGCCCATAGGGTAAGTGATTCTTTTGGGACATTATCTCCTCCAGGGAGCTTCAACTCGCTTCCGCTAGGTAGACAGCTCCTTCGGGATGCTACCTTGGCCCGTCGGGTAGGCGACTCCTCTGGGACACTACCTTGGTGAGCTCTAAGTGCTCCGACATAAGGACTCACTCACGGGATAGGGGACTCCTCTGGAATACTATCTCCACCAGGGTGTCTGCATGACTAGCCTACTTGTTTAGGCACTAGAGGCTTTCATAGGCACTCCTAGGGACTATGACCCCTGGGTCACTCCGAGATGTGCCTAGTCTGCCTGGCAGTTGTGTGTCAGATCTTCCCCCTCATTGTCTGGTCCTTGGCATGTCTCGACGCCCTTTGGGACTCTGCAAGGGCCTTCGACTGGTGGCTAGATCAAGGGGGCTCTCTGGCCACACCAGTGCTGTGTGGGCGCATCTTTCTTTCCATACAAACAAAGTTGTACGGGACAAGCCGAGTGAATATGTGATCCAACAGTCCATAGAGCGCACTGGCACCTATGGACCCCTCGGTTATGTGTCACTTCCGGAGAACGCTACGCGTCAATTGATGACATCATCATCTCAACCTCAATAAATAGGGCCTTGAGAATTCATTTGAGGACTTCACATTTTCAGAACTCATTTTCACATTCACTTGCTTACCGTAGAAGTCTAGACAGAGAGAAACATACACTACCTGACAGTGGATCTAACTATCAGACTGTGACTGTCGTCGCGTATTCGCTCGCTCCAGCGCCCTCGAAGTACTGCCATCATTAGGTTCTGTCTGGGAAGCCCTTGGTTCTGCTCTTACTCCATCCTTGTTGTGTCTCACATCAGCATACTTGACATCTAATTTATACTGTATTTTTTGTGTCACCTCTACGTCGACTTTGAATCTACTTTCCTTGGCATCGATTGGGTTTAAGAAAAGCAATAGATCCGAAGTGTGGAAACAGACCCCTCCGCACTAGTCACTAGTATTGATCAAATTGCATCACATGTTTGGCAACTGTCCATTGATTCCATAAAACAAATACAAGGGGGCATTTGTTTTGACCAACCACTCTGCTATCGTTAAAAATTAGGGAACACGAGATCTTTTCTCGTGTTAACAAATATAGAAGCTGACATCTAAACATGTTGGAATTCCACCTTATTCTAACTGATTGCAGCGGGCTTAATAGTTTATAGCGGTCCACGATATCTTCTCCAATAATGCTGAATGACGTGATGGAAGCATTTTTACTCTAATCGCTTGTGGAAATTAATTTTTAGCGCTTATCTAAGAACAGTTGATAATCATTTCATATTTTTAATAATTTTTATTTGACAACGCTAAAAGATATTCTTAAGAATGATCATTGAATTGTATTTCGTGACCAATAATCATTATACGAAAAGTTGTAACTTCCTTTTCAAAACAGTCGCCCAACTTTGACTTGGCACGTATATTAATGATATAAATCATATATTGTGTGTTTCCATTCTACTATAGAAAAGAGAGAACAGACGAAGAAAGTGAGCCAATGAAAAACGGATAAAAAAGTGAGTTAAAAGAGAAAAAATGGTTGGTAGATAATTAAATTTAGAGAGAGAAACAATAGAAAAAAATGTACAAAGTGTAAATATAAAATTTTAAAAAAAAACACTTACAAAATCTATTCTGATTTAAAAAGTGAACAATTTTTTTGAGACAGTTTAAAAAGAAAAATTGATCATTTATTTTGGGATGGAAGGAGCCGTACTTTCAATCCCAGGAATAGCTCCAGCCATTTTAGCAAACTTACGTTTGCCTCTCCCCAAATTAATTTTAACATGCAGTAAACCCAAATGTGGAAGGTGGAGGCAACAACCCATGCTGCATTAACCATGGCATCCCAACCTGAAGGATTTGAATCCCCTGCTGTAACCCATGGTTACAGCAGGGAATCCAAATCCCAACCTGAAGGAGGGTATTACTGATGTGGGATCGCGGTATGTTCACCCATGACCCATGGGGCCGGTTGGCCAGTTATTGTCAATATTGTCATGCAATTCAGATATGCCTGAGCCTTGTCCCTTTCTTTGGGCCAAGCTAAGAAGAGTGAAAGTCGTACAAAGTTTAAATTTAGCAGTCCAACCCTGTGTGCTTTAAAACATGGGATTATTTGCAAGATTCAGTTATGGGAGGATTGAGCGTGAATTTTCTTTGAAGGTTCCATTTTCATGAGGTTAGAGTGAAATTATACGTGCGTTTACTAAATAACGGTTTGAACAAAATGATTTTATCGTTCATACACTTAGAAAGTAATTACGACCACAGTTATCTCTCTGTACTGACGATAATCTTAACCGGTGTGTTGACTTGGTGCTAGTCAAGGTCCTCACCAAATGATCTCAACTCCATCATTGTTGATAACGGGTCTGCATTGCCTATCATTCACACATTGGTTATGCTTCCTTAAATGTACATGCTGGTAAGTCATACTTTCTCACTGGTTTGTCGTGCGTTCCCACCATCAAAAGGACTTTTATTTACCAACCACAAAAGTTCCAGCTCTTCTCCTCGATTTGACTCAGCTAATTGGGTGCTTTCCTTTCCTGAGACTAATAAGGTCCTCTAAAGAGTTTCAAGACCGACCATCACTAACAACTAACAAGACTCTGATATCTGAAACATACATGTAAATAACCCTACATCTCTTTGAAAAAACTCCATATTGTTCATTTCAAACCCTCAAATCCTAGAGGTCTCTGAATATCAACAAAGTACTAAACTCGATAAACTCCATATTGGAACCGCCCTCTCTCCGTTCTATAAAATATGCCAAAGATGGTGTTCCAAATGATGAGTGTTATACTGTAGCCTTGGTGGTTAAAGACCAAACCCTGGTGGCCACATTCATTCGTAGTTACTACTTACTAGTGATTACCGTCCATGTGGACAAGAATAGAGTACAGTTCGCCAAAAGTCATTCAGATTCTCTTTCCTAGCACATATTCTACATTGGCGGGCAGTAAACTAGCTTCATTTGGCGTGCGCTGCATACCTTATATTATTATCACACTCTCAATGACAAATCATATCCCCCACATGCACCATATACATACACACATATATATACATATATATATATATATATATATATATATATATATATACACACACACATGAACCCTAGCTAGAGGTGGAACATCACAACCCTAACTTACCAAACATCACAGTAGGTCACTGCGTGTGTGAGAGAGAGGAGAGGACATGGCTATGGAGATTCATTTCCTAGTGAAAATCTTTGTGTCCTTTGCTGCGGTTGCTTTTCTTGGACTAGTTTTGCGCTTGTATAATGCATTGGTGAAGAAGCCGGCGAGGTTGAGATCCATGCTGGCGGAGCAGGGAATAAGCGGCCCGCCCCCGACGGTCATACTGGGGAATATTTTGGAGATCAAGAAGTCACGTGGCGCGACTGCGAAGCCACCGATGTGTGGACCTCCGGCGGAGCACAACTGTGCTAATGCCCTCTTTTCTTTCTTCGAGCAATGGCAAAAACGATATGGTACTACACTAGCAGCTCAAACTTTTTCTCGTTACACTATGATCATACTATTATATATCGTTGTCATGACCCTGGGGATCATGGACACAATTTTCACGAGTGCTTGACACCGAATAATCCTTGGATGACAAGTCTCTCGACGTCAACTAACCTTAGGTGTGACGCTCGGCTACGGATAAAGGTCGATCCCACTTTTGGGCAACTAATCGTTACCGGTTGTTTTCCATGAGCAATCATGGTCAATTCTTAGGTGAGGAGGAATTAGCACAGTACTACTGAATAAAATCGGTAAAAAAACTCAACTCTGCAAATAGACATCTCTGCATGCGGTTCAAAAAAAAACAAAAGGGGTAGTTAACAATCATGACTAACTTACAAGAACAATCTACTTATATCCAACAAAAACCTACCTAGCTACTTTCTAAGGCTTCTACATATATGGTCAAGATCTTGAGTTAGGTAACTTGTGAGTAGGATTGATAATCAATAGGGATACAAGTATTCTCCGTTTGCCGATAGATGGAACGGCTTTTCAAAACCCTCTCAGCAACAATTCGTCTCAGTTGCTAGCTACAAGCTAGTGAGACTAATTAAATTCAAAATACCTGGAAATTCTTTGACAAAAAAAGGAAATTGTAAAGTTGAGAAGTACGAACTCAGCATTAGTCATCAGGAATGTGACCAACAGTACATTGGTGATTGGACGAATTTGGACACATAGGACTGTTGTAGCTGGCTCTTTAATTTTGACATTTCAATCTCGACCTAGTACTTCGATAGTAACGAGTCATATAACGTATTAACCCACCCACTCTCTGTTTCTCCTCAACTGTTACCCTGAAGGTGATAATTAAGAGAACAAAAAATTAGATCTAGGAGTCCTGTTGGCCTGAACTATATTCAGAATTCATATTGCTCCAATTTTCAACTGTTCATGAACTTCTTTCAACTAATTACCGACCCAAGATTACTCTCTCTTTGATTATCTTTTGTTTTCATGTTAGTTAAGCTGGAAAGTTAATGAACTCCCTCTCTAATTTCTAATTTGGCGTAATTTCGCAGGCGAGGTATTCATGTTTTCTCTTGGTAACACACAAATATTACATGTAACTCAACCCGATATGGTGAAGGAGATAACCACATGCACATCCTTGGACCTGGGAAAGCCTTCGTATCAAGCAAAAGAGCGCGGCGCTTTGCTTGGCCAGGGCGTTCTAACCTCAAACGGCGCCCACTGGGCTCATCAGAGGAAAGTGATTGCACCTGAGTTGTACATGGACAAAGTTAAGGTATGGTTGCACTGCCAAATTATCGTTACAAAAGCGCTACATATTTACTTGTTTTAGACTGCAATTCTTACCGTCATTTGAAACTCAACGCAGGGAATGTACAACCTAATCACAGAGTCTACGATGACGTTGTTGGACTCTTGGAAGAACATCATTGATGCTCAGGGTGGGATTGCCGACATCAAAATAGATCAGCACATGAGAAGCTTCTCAGGCGATGTTATATCCAGAGCTTGTTTTGGTAGCAACTTTTCCAAGGGGGAAGAGATTTTCTTGAAGCTTAGAGCTCTGCAGGAAGAGTCTTCCAAGAAAGTTTTGGCCACTGGCATTCCAGGCATGAGGTATTCTTCTTTTCTGTCTCCTTTTTGCCAACCTTCTGATGATTAACATGCCAAAAGATCTTTAATAAACATAGCACAAAGTTTTAAAATACTGGAGAAGTGATTATGTGTTGTATATGTAACTTCAGGTACCTTCCTACCAAGAGCAACAGGGAACAATGGTCACTAGAGAAAGAGATTCGTACATTGATCTTGCAGGTGGTGAAGGAGCGGAATGAAGCTAAACATGAAAAGGACCTACTGCAGAGTGTCCTTGAAGGCGCCAAAAATAGTGACCTGAGCCAAGATGCAATCAACAGTTTCATTGTTGATAACTGCAAGAACATTTACCTGGCGGGGTACGAAACCACAGCGGTTTCAGCCACATGGTGCCTCATGCTGTTGGCTTCAAATCCAGAATGGCAAGCACGAGTTCGTGCTGAAGCCCTCGAAGTCTGCAAGGGTCAAGTCCCAAATGCTGATATGGTTCGCAAGATGAAACAGGTACAGATCATATTACAAACACCATTGTTGAAAGCGTCACCACTGTATATAATACTATTGGTCACCTATAAAGTGATACCAACGACACATTTTGGAGTCCACGCGTAACGACACCCTAGATGTGTCGGAAAATATGTGCGGACTCTACAATGAACTTCAAGTTTATGGTAAAACAGCATCGTGCACAGGCAGTAATACTAACTCCAATTTGTTTCGATATTGAATTGCAGCTGACGATGGTGATCAATGAATCACTGCGTTTATATCCACCAGTAGCGGTAGTCTCCAGGGAGGCCTTCAAGGACATGAAATTTGGCAACATTAACATTCCCGAGGGAGTCAATCTCTGGACGTTTGTGCTAACGATACACACTGACCCTGAGATATGGGGGGAGGACGCCTACCAGTTCAACCCAGATAGGTTTGCAAATGGGATCACAGGTGCATGCAAGCTTCCACACTTGTACATGCCATTTGGGGTTGGACCTAGGGTTTGCCTTGGACAGAATCTGGCCCTAGTTGAACTGAAAATCCTGATCTCTCTCATTGTGTCAAACTTCTCTTTCTCCCTTTCTCCAACCTACATCCACTCGCCATCATTAAATTTGGTCATAGAGCCTCAACATGGAGTCAATCTCTATCTGAAGAAGCTGTAATCAGGGTCACCTTACAAATTCATTTGAAAGTTTTTTTGTTCATTTTTATCACTAGATGTATATCTTTTCCTTCTCCAGAAGTGGACTTTGGTTCCACTTCCATCTCTGTAATGAGGTGTTGTATCCGCCTTCATAAGTGAAGAAAAGCGAACAAGTTACACACTTTAATGTCACCATTTCCGTTTTAGCTAGTATCTTAGAAAATGCTAGTGACGTTGGCTTCTTTCGCTTGGATTTTATTCATCTACTCGCACAAAGGATTCATCGCAAATGAATAAATGAGTGATCAAACTATTTCCCAAACTGTAAAAAAGATTTTTGGGATGGTTTAAGCAACCAGCAAAGAGAACTTATGGTTCACGAAGACAGCGCTGTGGCCTGGTTTGGTTGTTTTATCGTCTTACTTGTCTTGCCTCTATGCCCATAGAGGTTGTGGGGTGTTAAGTTGGTCTGGGTTTACAGATGAGGTTCCAACTTACCTCGCATACTGTCCATTCTTAGTAATTCGATGAATCATAGAGTCTCGTTTTGGATAGTTTAAAGAAACGATCTCTTATCACTCTTCTTCCAACCTTCTAGAAGAACCTTCTGAAAGCATATATACATACTACTAGTCTGGGCATAGACAAAAGCAACTGATTCAATTTGCTTACTTTGTTGGCAGCTAGAAAACTGAGCATAATTGTAATATACAAGATTTACAACAGAAATGTAAGGAATTGACCCCAGAATCAATTTACTACAGCATGAAACATTAACGATTTCAAAATGTCATTTCAATCCTAACAAAGTCCAGAACAACTTGTGATTGTCTTCAAGATTCTTACCTTCAACCAGGCCATAATATTTCTTTGTTCTACAAATTCTATTCACTGTCACAAAATACTATAGATTCCATCCCAAGCAGCCAATCTACACAGGAGAGGTATGCAGAAAGAAATTAGAACATAGCTTAAGATAAAGCTACAGAATTGTAGCCATATTGAGGCAGTGCAGCATCTAAGAAAGAAAAGAATTATGAACAAGCCATATTGGGGCAACGGCTGCATCTGTCTAGAAGAAAGAGAAGGCTTCGGAATTAGGTACAGACTGTAGCCATGTTGGTACTGAACATGATACTGTAGATTAAAAGTGAAACTGATACACATTCCTTCTGCAAACTAAAATAATACTCAAGCAGAAAGAATATTGCCCTATTGGGTTCTCGGCTTCTGCACTTTCCAAATAGACGCGGCTTAGTGCCTGAACCTCCGGCCATGCCAGGTTCTAAGAGGCTTAAATGGACAGCCTTTTCCCCTACTATCCTGAGAGCTGTTTCCTCGTCTACACATGAGCTTATCTAATCGTATTCAATCACATACTTGGGGTTAACCTAAGGTCTGAACTATATATAACACCAACAAATACGGACGACTTTAACGAGTACAGACTTTCTATCCAGATCATTAAGTTGTTCACACTCTCAGTTCAAACCAGAACAAATTTCCAATGATCTTGATACACGATTACAGTAAATTTTAGGCTCTCTCTGTAAATCAATCTTTAGTATTCCCCAGATTGCCAACATGGTGCTAGCCAAAAATTTTATCCATCATCTCTGACGCAGCTAAGAGAAATTTCCAAAAGAAACCAGCAAAAGCCAAATTAACAACGTTGATGAAGAGGCAAGGGGAAACACAGAAAATCATAAAATCACTTGCTTACCAAAAAATTCCTGGTCAATTAGAAGAGACAGACTGCAAGTTTTTACCACTTTGGGCTTCCTTTTCAACACTAAAGTAGTCCTGAAGGGCAATCATCTCAATCTTGCTGCTCTTCAAGCTCCTTATCGCCTCGGCAGTAGCCAAAGCTCCGGCAAGTGTCGTTACTATAGGAATCTTGTAAGCAAGAGCCATCCTCCTAAGCTTTCGCCCGTCGATCTGGTCAAGGTTGTCACCTGAACTTGTGACCACCATCAACTGAATCTGCCCATTAGCAATCATATCACCTGCATGTGGCCGTCCTTCATGCATCTTCAGCACTCGCTCCACTGGGATGCCTTCTAATTCGAGAACATGTGCCGTCCCAGAAGTTGCGACAATTTTGAATCCAAGCCCTAAAAAGGCCCGGGCAATTGGGGCAAGTTGGGGCTTTGTCAAGTCATTTAAGCTAAGAAACACAGTGCCAGACAATGGTAGCTTCTGCCCAGCAGCTAGTTGGGCCTTGGCAAAGGCGATTGAGAACTCAAAGAAAATACCCATTACCTCACCCGTGCTACGCATCTCAGGACCTAGAAAAACATCACATCCTTGGAACTTCTCAAACGGGAGAACAGCTTCCTTAACTGATACATGTCTTGGAATAACCTCTTTCGTAAAACCCAAGTCATATAAAGACTTCCCTGACATGACAAGGGAAGCATATTTAGCCAATGGGTGCCCAATTGTCTTGGACACAAAAGGGACTGTACGGGATGCACGAGGGTTTGCCTCGAGTAAAAAAACCTCCCCAGAAGCTGTGATGGCATATTGACAGTTCATAAGCCCGCAAACATTTAGCCTCTTTGCTAGTTTCTTTGTCCATGATCTAATGGTGTCCAAGCACGAGGATGAAATTGTTTTTGTTGGAATCATGCAAGCTGAGTCACCAGAATGAATTCCGGCCTGCTCAATGTGCTCCATAATACCACCAATTACCACATTACCATGCAAGTCAGCAAGTGCGTCAATATCAATCTCTATGGCATCAGATAAATATTTGTCAATCAAGACTGGACGCTCAGGGTCCACCTGGACAGCACTTTCAAGGTAGGTCACAAGCTTTTCATCGTTATAAACAATCTCCATTCCTCGTCCACCCAAAACATACGAAGGTCGGACGACAACTGGGTATCCTATGTCCAATGCAATGGCAAGAGCATCAGCTTCACTCTTTGCAATGCCTCCTTTTGGTTGCACAATCTCTAGTTCATTAAGGATTGCATTGAATCTCTCCCTGTCCTCCGCAGCATCAATAGAATCAGGTGATGTGCCCCAGATGCAAACTTGCCCACCACTGGCACATTTAGGCATGTGCTCGTCAAGGTACCGCTGAATGGGAAGAGCCAGTTTCAGCGGGGTTTGACCTCCAAATTGCACAATGATGCCGTCAGGTTTTTCCAAGTCAATAATGTTAAGAACATCTTCAACTGTCAGAGGTTCAAAGTAGAGACGGTCACTTGTGTCATAGTCGGTAGATACTGTCTCAGGGTTTGAATTCATCATGATTGTCTCATAGCCAGCATCCTATAAAGACATGAAACAAGGCAAAATTCAAACCAAAACCTTAATAGGAGAAAGAAAGGGAATGGCATCATCTACAAGTGGGTATACATGCATATACAATAAAAAGGTTCAGAACAATCTGTCAGAACTTTTGTGTAGAAAGGAAAAGCCACCTCCTCTAGAAGTGGGTGCACATGCAGATACACTTGACAATTCAAAATAAACAGTCTGTAGACTTTTGTGTGAAATTTATTTCGTTTTGCTCCACATGGCTCTTTATTTGCCTGTGACTTCTAAAAAATAATCTACACGAACTTCTTGAGCATATAAAACTAACTAACAGTTAAAGAAGTGCCTAAATCCATATTCGCAAGTTAAATCTTTATTTGGGGCTCACGTTAGAAAAAAGTATGGTTTTCAGCAACATTACTAAAAGCAAAATGACAGGAACAGCACCTAAATAATTAGAAACAACGACACACCTGAAGTGCAAAGGAAGCATGGCAGCAGCAATAGTCAAACTCAATTCCCTGACCAATCCGATTTGGTCCTCCACCTAAAATCAAAACCTTTTTCCTTTTGGTGGGGGCTGATTCACACTCAAAGTCATAGGATGAGTACATGTAAGGAGTGTCGGCCTCAAACTCAGCTGCACATGTATCAACTCTTTTGTATGTTGGAGTAACTCCCAAGGACAACCGCTTGAACCGAACTTCTTTTTCGGTGGATTTTGTAGCAAAAGCTATCTGCTTATCACTGAAACCTCTCTTCTTTATTTCATAAAACTCTTCTTTAGTCAAATGAGACAAACTCTGAGCCAAGAGGTACTGTTCTATTTCTACCAGTTCCTTAAGCTGAGTGAGGAACCATTTATCAATGAAACTCAGCTCATGAATTTCATCTACTTTCATGCCCCTCTTTATTGCAGCATATATAGCATGGATACGATCTGGGCAAGGGATCCGGAGAGTGTACTTTAGCTGGTCCCAGTCCCAGTCTAGTTCCTTCACCTGTGCACAACCCCATCCAGAGTAGCCACATTCCAATGACCGGACTGCTTTTTGAAAGGATTCTTGGAATGTACGGCCAACTGCCATGGATTCACCAACAGACTTCATCTGAGTAGTCAGTATTGGCTCAGAGCCAGGGAACTTCTCAAAGGCAAACCGGGGTATCTGCATGGTTTGAAGTTAAGTGTTAGCAAAGCAAATATTACTTGTTACCAACATTAATACTCAGGACATTGTTGTATGTACTCATTACAAAGTATCGGCCTATAACCTCTAATATCATAATCAGCTGCCAGATACCAAAAAGTAGTGTTTTACAACGATGCGAGGCGCACATGCAAATATTAGCCTATCTCTATCCTTTCGTTAGAATGAAAAGTTTCCCATAACATTATACCCACTGATTACCACGAGGTACAAGACATTCCAGAAATTCGCCATTCATTTTCTATTTACAAACACGCAACTAGTCAAGTTTCCATTTGCAACTAGAAACTAGTTAAGATATTGTTCGCTCTAAGAAGCTTACAACCATACCACCAACCCAATGCGTACACACGCCGAGGTTCATGAGATTGGAGCTACTCTGAATATAGCATTTTAAGGAAATCCCATTGAATTCTCAAGTAGTAAGACAGCTGCACCGCAGCGGAAAAAAAAAGAATAGAAGATGGGTCAAACTATGAGTCAACTCTAATATTAGGGAAAGGAGGAAAAAAGGCCTGCTCTTCCCGCTGACAAGCTCTGGAAAAACATTAAGAAGTAGCTAAGCGCTGAGTGTGCAACAAAGACGGACAAAAGAGGATGAAAATTTGACAACTTGAATTACCAAATCAGTTGCAAGCATTATTTGGCAAGCACCATTATAAAGCAGACGGGTCTAAGCAATCGTAGGATCACTCTAAAACCTCTTAAAACTATAGCTAAATCTTAAACCATAACTGCAGTAGATATTTTACTTCAAAACCGTCATGGCAGATTCTTATTCAAAAGAAATTTGTCCTTTGTCATGTCTCATCATACAAATTACATATGCACATACAAAGAGCTAGAGTTTGGGGTGGGGGCGGGGGCGGGGGATTATAAGCCTGGATGACCGGTGCAAGCATACTTTAATGAGCATGTCATAAATCTCTAATCATTCAGGTCAAGCCTTAATGAATAAATTGTTAAAAGTACGGAAAATGAATTTTTTCCAATGATGAGAGGGAGAAAGGGGAGGGCAGAGTTTGTTTGAGGACAGGATGGTGACATAATGAGATCAAACTCCTATCTGAAGTTTTATAGCTATACAAGTGAGTAGACTCAGGGGCACATTCTTCTAACCTCCTGAAGAGGAAGCAAGAGAAACATTCACATCTACATAGTCCAAAGTCATCTCTGATGGACCATCTTGTCAGCATAAACCACAATAAATATTCTGGGAGATTGGAAAACTGACTGCAACCATAACCATCGAGTGAAAGTGTAAAAAAAAAAATTGAACAGTGGGTAAAAAAGAGAACAGAGGACTTAACTGTAGGCTGTAGAACAAAAAAAACTAAAAGGCAGTATCAGCACCTTTGGCCAAAGGAAATTTAAAACGTACACGTGTTTGACAAGTGCCAATAATGATAGGACTGCTGAAATAATGGATCAATGACATGACAAAGAAGAAAAATTGCATTGACAAACTTTAACATAATGCCTGATTAAAAGTTTGAACCTGAAACAGATCGAGATGCTCAGCTTGCTAGAAAGAAGAACTGTTTTTGTCAAAAAAGTGTATAAACTGTGTGTGGTTTCATGCATCTCCCATTCAGTGTTCTTCCTCAATGTAATAAACAGGTATAAAATGTAATGCAATTGCTAGTTCTACATAATGAATTCCTTTACTTATACATATAAACATAAGCTAGTCCGAATTCAGAATGAAGCATTAGAAGCTTAAGTATTTGCAACAGGAACAAATCTGATCTAAGCAGAGATAGCAAGTATAATAGGAGAAGACTTGCCTTTGTTACCACGTAGTCTATAGATGGTTCAAAACTAGCTGGTGTTTTCTTTGTGATATCATTAGGAATCTGATCCAATGAATAACCAACCGATAACTTGGCAGCCATCTTTGCTATTGGGAAACCAGTGGCTTTTGAGGCCAGAGCTGAGGACCTTGAGACTCTAGGATTCATCTCGATTATCATAACCTCTCCATCGCTTGGGTTGACAGCAAACTGAACATTTGAACCACCGCATTCAACTCCTATTTCCCTTATGATTGCAATCGAGTAGTCTCTAAGACGTTGATACTCCTTATCTGTCAAGGTTTGTGCAGGAGCTACAGTTATGGAGTCCCCAGTGTGGACGCCCATTGGGTCAATATTCTCAATTGAGCAGATTATAACAACATTATCCGCCAAGTCCCTCATAACCTCAAGCTCATACTCTTTCCATCCCAGTAGAGACTTCTCCACCAAAACCTGCGAGGTCACGCTAGCAGCAAGCCCCGACTTACAAATAGTCTCAAACTCCTCCCTATTGTAAGCAATTCCACCTCCGGATCCACCCAATGTGAAAGCCGGACGTATAATCAACGGAAATTCTCCAATCCAATTTGCAATTTCAAAACACTGCTCAAGAGTTGTCCCAATTCCCGAAGGCGGCGTCTTGAGCCCAATGTTCTTCATTGCTTGCTTAAACATATTCCTATCTTCTGCCTTCTTGATTGCTTCAAGCTTTGCTCCAATCAACTCGACCCCATATTTATCAAGCGCCCCGCTCTCTGCCAGTGCGACTGCAAGGTTTAACGCCGTTTGTCCACCCATGGTGGGCAACAGAGCATCGGGTCTCTCCTTCTCTATCACTTGCTCAACTAGCTCTGGAGTCAGAGGCTCGATATATGTCCTGTCCGCCATCTCAGGATCTGTCATTATCGTGGCAGGATTCGAATTAATAAGAACGACTTCATACCCCTCCTCTCTAAGCGCCTTACATGCCTGAGTCCCGGAGTAATCAAACTCGCAAGCTTGCCCAATGACAATAGGCCCCGCTCCTAAAATCAAAATCTTCTTTATATCCGTTCTTTTACCCAATTTTGGCTTACTAAACGCTCCTCCATTCGTTGAATCCTTCTCACTAGCGGCCCCACCCTGCTCGCTTCGAACGGAGCTCAATCTGATGTTCGACTTTAACTTTCGCCCAATTGGCAGGTGGAATTGAAGGTTCAACAGAGATGAATATTTCTTTACATTTGTTTCTGTCGAGTTGAGAAAGAAGCGAACCGAGCTGGGCTTTGACAAAAGGGGCTTGGAGGGCGTGATAATTGACGAGGTACAGTTTAGCTTGCAAGTGACATTGTCACAGTGGTTTACAATATAACCCATTTCGCAGTATCACCCAGTTCCCCTAGGGTTCCACTTGACAATGGTATAACTGCAGGAGAACAAAAACCAACAAAAATGAAGTGAAAACATTAAGACAACTACACATGTACGAATATTTACATGAGTATCAGTTAACTCACGCGATGAGTAGATCGAGAGCCGGTGCACTTCTTGGTGGTGCGACAATTAGGTCGGTGTGCCAAGCTATTTGAAGGGTGCGGCGCAGTGCGTCAGCCGAGGCTCCGAGCTGCGGAAAACTCGGTCTGGTCGTGGTGGTGCTGGCGGCGGTTGTGGCACAATGTACTGAAAGAAGGGGGTTTTAGCCAGAGACTCGTTAGGGCTGTTTGGCAAAAGATGTAATAAATTAAATGATAAAATAAATTTCCCGGTAAATGGATACGGAGTACAATTCTATATTCCTTCTTTTGAGACATATATATATATATATATATATATATGATGGTATCTTGGAACGGAATAAATTGATTCATTTATGTTTCAAATTTGAAACATTTATTTTTTACTTTCCCCGTACAGTTGCAACCAATACGGTTGCGGCCCCTACCACCAACTTGAATGCTGACTGAAATTCCCACTGATTTGGGAAACATTCTTCATTGTATTCATTTCTTACGGGATAAGAATATGCTTTTACCAATAGAATTTCCTCTTTGCTATCGGCTTCTATCCTCCGATGTCTTATCACTCTTGCACGTAATTGGTCTTGAAGTACTATTCATGCATCTCCCTGACCAAATCTGTCCAGGAACTTCTCGAGCCAGTTACTTCTTCTTTTTTTTTTTGGAAAGAAAGTGGGTTTGAACGGTAAGAAATATTCTCGGAGCAGCTTGCATTTATCGAGACTAATTCTCTTTTTTAGACAATTTTATATATGCAGCCCCATATAGTCCTAATACATTCAAAGTAATAATATTCTCTCTGTTCCTAATTAATTGATTGTATTTAATTTGCACGCTTCGTTACTCCTATATTTTATGAGTTTTTCATTCTACCCTATAAGAGAAATAGAAAGAGAAAGGAACGGGAAAAAGTGGGTTAAGAGAGAGAAAAATAGGTTGGTGAGAGATTAATTAAATGTAGAGAGAAAAATATAACAAAAAAAGTGTAAGAAGGTAATGCCAAGGAAAGTGGGTTCGCAGTCAAAGTAGAGGTGGCACAAGAAATGCAGTCCGAATCAGATGTCAAGTGTGTTGATGTGGGACACAACAAGAGTGGGGTAAGAGCAAAGATCAAGGACTTCCCAGACAGAGCCTGAGGGTGGCAGTGCTGCGAGAGTAATGACATACGGTGACTATACGATGACAGTCACAGTCCGATGTTTAGGTTCAGCGTCATAGTCCAATGTCAAGGTCCAACTATGTTTTTCTCTCTAGAATTCCAAAGGAAATGGATTTTAGAGAGAGAAAGTGAAATTATCAAATGAGAGAGTTCTCCCCCTATGAATTCTTAAGACCCCTATTTATAGAGGTTGATATGATTGTGTCATCAATCGACACGTGGCGCTCCCCTGGAGTGACATGTCACCGATGGGTTCACAACTGTCGGTGCTCCACGGACTATCGAATCGCATATTCACCTGACTTGCTCCTTACAGCGTCCTTCTGTCTGTCTGGAAAGACTGGCTCCCACAACGCCAGTGTGCCCAGAAAATCCCCTTGATCTAGCCACCAGTCTAAGGCCATTGCAGAGTCCCACAGACCTGGCAGCCGTGGGGAAGACCCTGGCAGAGATGGGGGAGACCCGACGCCCAGCTGCCAAACGGATTAGCTATAGGCGGGATGCCCTACGAAGACCTGCTCCCGACTCAGAGTGACTCTGGGGGTCATAGTCCCTAGGGGTGCTGACGCAAGCCCCCAGTGACGGAGCACATAGGCCAGTGTCATGGGCTACCCCTTGGCACCAACCATGACAAGCACTACACCCACGCACCCGCCTAGCATAGCACCTCTGCACCCTCCCAGCATAGCGCCCACGCCCAACTAGCACAGCGCCCATGCGTCCTTCAAGCACAGTGCCCCCTCACCCGACTGTAGTGCATGTGCACGCCGTGAGCCAACAATGAAGATTCGAAGATCCAGAAGTGTGTTTTTTCTCAATTTTGATGAAAATCACCCTTGTGTATATTTAAATTCTCCTGTAAAATTTCAAGCCATTCCAAGTTGTATTTCTTAAAAAAGGGACACTATGACTCTTTGAGCATAGTGATGTCTACTACTGTCACTTTGTATTTTCCTTTTTATGGTACTATAAGGGAGGTCATGTAGCCTAGCGCCAGACACCCTTGCCCAAGAGTCCCTTGCCTTTATTTTAGCTTGCCTGTCTAGCTAGATTGCACGTTGTGGATGCAAAATAAGCCTTTTCTAAGTTGTAATGATGCTATTTAAGTAAGAGAATATTTGGAACCATTTTGCCCTAGTGTTGAAATATATTCTTTTTGCATTGTTTTATGCAATTGCTATAAACTGTTGGGATTGGTTGGAGGACTCTTCTTGCAAGCGGCAAGACGAGTGTCACACGCGGTTTCCTCTGTGCCATCAAGGACCACCCTAGGGGTGCTGACGCAAGCCCCAGTGCCGGAGCACGTAGGCCAGTCACGCAGACACTTTGGTGGAGATAGTGTTCCGAATGAGTCGCTTATCCCGCAGGTGAGTCCTTATGCTGGAGCACTCAGAGCACGCCAAGGTAGCATCCCGGAGGATCCGTCTACCTAGCTGAAGGGGAGTTGAAAAGCTTCTTGGCAGAGATAGTGTCCCGGAGGAGTCGCCTATCCCCGCGGGTGAGTCCTTGTGTCGGAGCACTCGGAGCGCTTCAAGGTAGCATCCTGGAGGAGCCGTCTACCCGATGAGCCAGGTAGCATCCCAAAGGAGCCGTCTACCTGGCAGAAGGAGAGTTGAAAAGCTCCCTGGCGGAGATAGTGTCCCGGAGGAGTCATCTATCCCGCGGGTAAGTCCTTGTGCCGGAGCACTCGGAGCGAGTCAAGGTAGCATCCCAGAGGAGTCGTCTACCTGACAGGTCGAGGTAGCATCATGGCGGAGCCGTCTACCTGGCAGAAGGGGAGTCTTCATGCCAGAGCACTTAGAGCTTCCTGGCAGAGATAGTATCCTAGAGGAGTCTCCTATCCCCTCGGGATGCTGCACACTCCGGAGAGTGGGTCAAAGCATGTTCCACCACCAAGGTAAGGTGCGCATGGTGTGATGAAAGAATGGACCAACACAAAAAGCGTGGTAGCGAGACAGAGAGCCAGAGGGCACGGCTGTATCAGCGGCGCGGCTCGTGGGCATGATGGAGTGTGTAAAGTGCTGGGGGGGCACTGTAGTGTGACAGGGAGCTAGTGGGTATGGCTGTATCAGCAGCGCGACGCATCGGCGCGGCGGAGTATGTATGGTGACTGCGCGCAGGCTACAGGGGCCGAGGAGACAGCATGTGGACGACGGGTGTCGTGGACGATGCATGATCCCTTGAAGAGAAGTGAAGGGATGGGGTCGACCCCTTGAAGGGGAAGGTGGTCGACCCCCCTAAGAGGAAGGTGGCCAAAGTTGTTTCACAAAGGGAAAATGCACATGTCTTGAGCATGGTCGCTTGACCGGCTTGGAAGCGTTGAAAAAATGACCGTTGAATATGTGACGTATTGGGCAAAACGGGACCCCTGGTGTGCCCTTGGGTGTGACCAAAGTAAGGTGGGAACAGAAGGGTAAACATAAAAAAAATGAATTATAGAATATTTCTTCATTTGAAAAGTAATCAATTTTTTGGGAACAGTCAAAAAAATATACGATTAAGTATTTAGGGACGGAAGGAGTATTTTGTAAGTGTTGATCCCGAAGTTCGAATTGAAAAAGTAAATGAACTAACCAAACATGCTTCACCATTGGATCAACTCAAAAGGAATCTGAAGACAGTTACTCTCTGCTTTGTGTCGAAAGTGTTCGGATGCATGAAGATCAAGTGCATACTCACGCCGAGAAAGCAACAGCTGAAATCAAGGAACTACACACAATTTTGGATGAACATGTTCACCAAACAATTCCAACAGCCACATTCATCAAGGATAATAAGCAGCTCTATCTTCACCTCTCCAGAGAAGGGTCTTCAGTCATCTGCTCTTCATTTACGTTCTTGTACTTGTATACCATTTTTTTATTATTTGCTGTCACCAGCACCTTTTAGAACCATTGCATGCTTGCAAACCAATACCATTTCATGTTGTTAATAAACTGGGTCAATGGACCCATTATCCGCCCACTAACAGTTAATGTGTATTTGTTAGTTTGGATAAATACAGTTATTTAGAGAATATTTATCTCTTAAGTGTTTGAGATAAATACAATCTTTATCTCCTAAGAATTTGAGGTAAAGTCAGTCTCTAATTGTATTTCTATATAAATGTTAGAGATATCTCAATAAGTAATAAGTCATAAGTCATAGCAATAACCCTCTCTCTATAGCACTCTCTCTAGAGCAATCACCAAGCTCTAGGATTTGGTTCGTGGACGAAGAACTCGACTCTAGTAGCCGTTTTTGTACCTGCGAAAAAGATCAAGCGTGTTGGAGGCTCGTAACAACAAGGATCTTACGTCGGAATATTCAGAAACTTCATACGATATGTTTCCGAACCCATTACGTGTTACGTGGTAGCACATTAAATCGTTTCAACACATGTCACTGAAGATTGTAGTTTACATCAGTTCTTTTTCAAATTTTGATGATTTATATAGACGAGAGGAAAGGCAATCCTTTTAGAACAAAGCAAATGCAAAGCGGAAATCTGAGGCTAAACCCACGGTTCACATGGAAAGGAATGACAAATTCTTGGAAGCTAGATATGTCAAAAGGGTCGGGCCGGCCCGGCCCTAAGCATGAATAGTGTTGGCCCTAACCTGTAGGGCCTTGGGCCTGGGCTAGGGCCAAGCCTAATATTTTCCAAAAATGGCCCGGCCGGGTCGGGCCGTAAAAAGGCCCGGGTCAGGCCCGGCCCTTGGCCCGTTTCTAGCCCTCTTTTGGCCTAGCCCTTCTGCCCTAAATCTGGCCTTAAACCGTTTTGAGTCATTTTTTTTTCTTTCCCCCTTCTTTCTCACACATCATTCTCTCTACACCTCATATTTTACTTTTTATTTTAACTTTTTGGACATGCACATTTCTTTATATTTACTCATGTGAAAAGATTGTCCTTTTGCGAACAAAATTACTCTTTGTTGCTAATCAATATTCTCAAATAGAGTAAACGTAAAGCTCTAAGGCACTTCATTAGTCACAAGAACGATATTGAATAGTTTAGGGCCTATCAATTGTATTTATTTTGTGAATGAATATTTTTTCAATACAAAAAAAAAGGGGGCCTGGGCCGGCCCTAAAGTTAGGGCCTAGGGCTTGGGCCTAGATAGGGCCTCCATTTCCAAGAATTGGGCCCGGCCCGCCCCGATTTACAAGGCCCAAAGCCCAAAATGGCCCGGCCCTTTTTCTGGCCCGCTGGGCCCGGGCCGGGCCAGCCCAAGTCCGGCCCTTTGACACCTCTATTGGAAGCTCCTAATACGTTGATATGTAACAGAACTGCTCAATTTTCTCAACATTAGTAGTACATGCCGTTCTCTTAAGTCTATTCCGTGCTTCTAATTTTCATCTCTTGCGATCCCCTGACCTTTAATGTCTCACATCACACTTGGTTCTTAACTAACTAACTAACTAACTAACTAACATTTACTCAGAGCCTCACAAACTTCAAGCAGTAAAAAAAGGTCAAAGATATTTCTCTATACTTCTTGCTTCTCAAAACTCGGGGGCAAAAATGGCTTCCACCATCCAAACTCATATTTAGGGTAGGGCGCCACCCAATTCTGAGGCTGGTCGAACTCTATCTTGGCAGGATTCCATGCCAAGGCTTCTTCCAGGCTGTTAGCTTCAAAGCTTTCTGATAAAACTCGATCGAGTCTTAACTTCATGAACCTGCCGATAGCACATGCATTCAAACGTACTTATGATTAAGAAGCGAAAATCTGCTTCTAACTTATGCGAAAATTGACTGATAAGTATGTAAGTTTTTCTTTGACTTCTTTTCCTGAAAGTGTCGAAAAGTAGAAAATCTGCACACTTCTCCGCGGTGCATACAAACTTTTTGGGGAAGGGGTTAGGGTTCCAGCAAATTAGTGTTCAACTTGTTTTCATTTCAAACAAACTAATGCCTGTTTAAGAGTAGAATACAGAAACACATGATGCATATGAGACTGAATGGGTGTTCTTGCCTGATCCAAGTGCCATTTGTTGAAACAAGAGCAACAGCCGGTCTCTTCAGTCTTCTGGTAATGCTCGGAAATTTGTCTAAGAACTTGGGCTCAATCACAAGCCAGAAGTCCTGCTCTGTGTTGCGCTCCTCAAAGAGCCGGAGCCGCTCAGACAACTGTTCCTGGAAATGCTCCTCTTCGTCCAGCATGAATTTTGCATTTGCAACAACAAAATAGTACTTTTTGCTGCTTGTTTCTTGCTGCATCAAAAAGTTGGGAAGGAAGTTAAAACTGAATTTACAAAGATCAGTTGCCGAGAAAGAAATCGCATTTGGGTAAATATGAAACCTGTAAACCACGCCCTTTGCAAATTACAACATTAAAGATGAATTTTGCCGCTATACATATATTAGTGACTCAACTCTGTGGAGTCTGAATTGAGCAAAAGAAATCTGTGTTCTCCTCTGCGGTTGAAAATAAGAAAGAAAATCAAAATGATCAAAAGTTACGCTTGTCCTTCTAACATTCAGTGAAATGATTTATCCTAAATATAGGCTTCTGTGTGAGAATATTTACGACCCTTTTTCACAATTTCTCAATGATCATTCGAAATTCATCAGTATGTGGGGGAAAATCCACACCCCTTTTTGCTAAATCCACACCGTTTCCAAAATTTTGTCCCTGAAGACAAATTATACAGGTTTGATCTCAATTTTCGGCTCCTGCCTCTAACTAGTTCAACTGGATCCTCTAGAATCTTGATAGTTAAACTTAATTCGCCACTGTGGATTAACAGGATCCTTGCTATACAATGACATGTGTGTGTGTGTGTGTGTAAGAGTACTCTGCACCAAAAGTAGAAGTGTATTGGCCAAGAAGTTGGAAGTATGCGATATGAACAAACTGTTCAGGGAAGACGGAAGACCGATTGTCAACTGAGGGAGGGAGTAAAGCTAACCTTTTTGATGGAATCAGTGGAGCCAATGGCGGCGACAGCTGTCTTCACGGAGGTGGCTGTGCTCCAGCTACCGTTTCCGGCGGCAGCGCTGGTGGGTTTCGGGAAATGTTGGGGCGATGCCAGCAGTGGAAAGGAAAGTGTTGGATGGAGCGAGAAAGGTATGTGGGTGTTAATACGAGTGGGTATGGTTGCAGTGAAAGAGCCCAGATTCATGGCTGAAGCAGCCATTATTGCCCTAAACTGTGAAGCTTAAGTTGGAATAGGAGAATTCTCACTGGGTATGCATGATGGTCTGTGTAAGACTTATGGCAGTAGCAGTGCAAGCAAGGATGGTGATTAGCCTGCTGGCATAGAAAGGGCGAAAAGAAGAAACAAATCACCGACCTTATCTCCTTCTCTCTTTCTCTCTCCTTATCTATTTTTTTTTTCTAAGCAAATTTCACTAAAACACGTTACCCATTACAACCTAAAGATGATACTCAAACGAGTATCCCTGAAACAACTAAGACAACGCATCCAAACGGATGGTCTTGAAAAATGGCCCACATGGCCTAGAAGGAAAGCACAGTAAACATAAGGGCTACCCGTATTTGGGGTTAGCAAATTAAGGGATAACCAGAGATGGGGAATATGCAATTTCTTGTACCAGATCCCTAGCTCCCATCGAGACAGGGGAGAGAGCCATAGGCCGCTTTATATGGCTGTTTACATTACTGCCGTGGTTTTCATCGGAACTCCAACCGCTGAAGGAAGGTCCTCCCAAGGTTTTCATCCAAAGGGTTCTCTCTCCTTGTCTAAGTGCTATAAGTTTAACTCTCAATTCTGGCTTTTTTACAATTTGAGGGTGAAATTTTCTAACTTGTTTTCCCTGAGCTTTGAAGATGAATGTTGGACGCCTGGGTTAGCATCTCTCTAAGGACAAATGATTGATTTACCCGTTCAAAGCTAGAAAAATATTATATTAAATTAAATGGAGTACATTTTAACGTCAAAAAACTATCGTTATAAATATTAATAACAGCGACAAAATTATATTCTGTCATAGGATATGTGTCCGAATATTGTTGAGTGCTAGTAACTTGCTTCATAGCATTTATATAGTTGACCTAGCTTAAGCTGTGCCTTAATGTCAGCTTTATGTTCACATACTTTATACTTTTTCACATTTTATGTAAGTCTTCTGTGAAAAATGCAGCTGACAACAAAATTCGAGTTCCCAAAAAGCATAGAACTTGCGATCGTGCATTTCCAACATTAGGAAGATGGGTCGAGTGAATGGTCAAGAAAACTAGAATGTAACATCAACTAGATAGCTTCAAGAGAGTTTTTCTTGCATCAGGTATCTAACAACCGAAATGCACTTCCTCAATAGTCGTGTCTTTCGATATGTGAAGCACTGAAGAAGCCAACACAAGATTGTGTCACTCCACCCTTCAAGGGAGTGGAAAACAGTTTAGCAGCTGCACAATTTGGGGACAAAAGATACAGAGGACTAAAATTGCAACAAATAAACCAAACGCTCGTAACCTAGAATACAATACAATACAATACAATACAATACAAATGTAGGTACAATGTTCTACGTCACCACTTCGTGTGTCAATGGAGATATGATCAATGCTCCAAGAAAAATGCAATTGGTTCCTGCATCGTGAATTACTAGCAAGCAAGAAAACCTCAGGCAGTGTCTAGACAAGCTCAATATATGCCATGGGTGCATTGTCCCCTCGCCTGGGAAGAGTTCTGATTATTCTCGTGTATCCTCCGTTCCTCTCCCCATACCTTTCTGGGACTTCTGCAAACAACGCATGCACAATCTGCTTTTCGTAGATAAATCCCAAGGCTTGTCTTCTTTTGTGCAGAGATCCAACTTTAGCAAGTGTTATCATCTTATCGACGTGCTTCCGCATAGCACTTGCCCTTGCTCTGGTTGTTTTGATGCGCCCATACTTTAGAAGCTGCGTTGTGAGACCTCTCAGAAGTGCTTTGCGCTGGTCAGGGGGCCTATTAAGTTTAGGCACTTTCCTCCCATGCCTCATGGCGTAGAAGCGCCCACCATTATCAATGACAGTAAATACATCCCCAAAATCGCTGGACTCTGCAAGAAATTAAACGATATGCTTAAACTTTGAGCACGCAAAGCCAATACTGTATTCTTATGACAATGAAATGGAAATAACTGGGAAATGCAACCCGTGGCTTGAAAGCACTACTATCAAATTAACATGGTTGTGCAAACGAGAGACTAAATCACAAACATCCTAAAAGCCCAAAATAAGCTGCTATTGATATGCTCTGAGATGCATACTACTGAATATGTTAGATGCTTCAGCATGTTCCTTTTGCGCCTCCTTTGACAACATAAACAAAACACGCAATGTGAAGTTATTGCAACAGAACATGCTAACAACCACTAAACATTATATTCGTATGATGTATTTCATGATTTTCTTCTTTTCCTTTTGGATGGAAGTTGTGCATGTTCGACATCCGTTACACAGATGTCGAAAAGTGAAGATCTGTGCATCTCCCTATATGTTGTTGCTTTAGCCGGGAAGGGGGGGCGGAGATCTCACAAATCAGGCATTCAGCACCAGCAGCCACTCAGCTTCTCAGAACACTGAACAGGACAATACGAAAGAAAAGCTCATGCAATAAAAGTAAGGTAGTATGTTTTAAGGTACCACAGAATTCTTGATCTCACAACATATTCATGAAATACGTCTAAACTTCTAGGGAAAATATCGCAGTAAACAATGAAATCATTTCTTCCAATAACTAATAGAGCACTGTTTGCTCACTCCTTCATTGCTGACTGCTATAGACATAGTAGAGTATTACTTGCAAAGTACCACCTATAATCATCTAAATTCGTATCTTATTCAATCCCCAACCATGTTTGTGCTTAATCAAGGATTTGAGCCCCCTGCTCTTTCCCCCAATGTGCAAGAATTACACAGAACACCCACGTTAATTCTTGACAAATAGACATCAGTGGAGTGCCTACTAATAGATAACATCCATTCACTACCATCTAGTAGAGAATTAGAATGAAATGCACACACGCACACAAAAAAAAATATATTGCTAATCACATCCAGCAGTAAGCCGCTAACAGGAAAACATCATACTCCTTCCGTTTAGTAATTATTATCCTCTTTGACATTTTGCAAATTTCTGATATTGAATTAGAACATTTAAACATTGAAACAGGTAACCTGCATACATAAATTAAGTACAATTTGATAAGTCAAATTAGCGACAATAAAATCTATTCTAGAAATTCGCAGAACGCCAAAAGCGACGGGAATTATGAAACGGGGGATACTACATTTAGGTAATGTACCTTGGGAACTGAGGGAGAGAAGGGGATGAAGAGGCGCGAGGCCGGAGAAAGACCGAAGAGACTTTAAGCTGGGCTTGAGCTGAGTGAGCTTGACCCGAGACGAAGAAGAAGAGGGAAATGCTGAGCCAGCTGAGAGCCGAGCCGAAGGCGTTCGAGCCACGTTAACGGACGGCAGCGCTGATTGCAGAGCCGACATACTCCACGTAGTAGTCGTCGCCATTTTTCCACACGAAGAGGTACTATACAGTTCTGATTAAGCTTAGGGCTATGGCTCGATTTTGTGGATAAGGACCTTGCACTGGCTAAGTTTCAGTTTGGCCCTTTAAATACGAGTCTAATTTGAAATGGACCCTAGCTTTACTTGTACGTTTGTCACCAAGATCCAAATAGGGCTTCAAATAGCCCACAACATTTTTCAATATTGTTCTGCTGATTCATTCTTACGATGATTACATCAATACAAACTGAATTCTGCTTGGATTCCCGGCTATGATTGAGATCGACTGGAAGAGTAGAACCTTGTAGAGCATGCCATTCTGCTTTTCCCATATTTCAGCGAATATTGCTTTCTGATCATCATTGTGCGGATGCAGCATATTCTGAGAGGATTGGAAAAAGGGAGGGAGACGGATTCATTATTTTGTGTCATAAAGCAAAGTTGAAAAAACAACTGAATATCGAATTCGAGATTGAAGGATCTTCGAATGGCATGTAGATCAATGGCTGAGGATTTTGGAGTCGATTTATTAGGTGACCACTATTTTCATCCATTAGCCGTTCGGACGCCAATTAGAATAGAAATGGGGAGAATAAATTTTCATGCTTGTTCTAACGTAAGAGAAAACTTGTAAAGCCACGAAATTTATCTATTTCCAATCATTGCACTTTGCAATTATAATTACAGCCTAATTTTTCAAAATGTAACAGACGACCAAAAAAAGAGAGTAACACTTTTTTTCCGTGTGTATAATTACGTATTTTGAAATAATACTTGTACAGTATATCTAATTATAATTTAAAGATCTGATCTCACCGCCGGCAGCCCACGCCGCAGCCTCCAGATCTGATCTCGCCGGGCAGCCCAAGCAGTTTCTATCTCCAGATCTGATCTCGCCGCCGGCAACCCAAGCTGTTTCTATCTCCAAATCTGAAAAGCCTCCTCCCTCACCCCACGCCGCCGGCAGCCTCTCTTGGCCCACCATTGCAGACTCGCCCCACCCCACCAAGCCCTTTCTCACTCTAAACCCCATTTCAATTCAATTCAGTAATTCAATTCAACGGAGTGGTCGTCGTCATTTCTTGGGCGACGGGGGTCTTTGAGTGATGAGTCCGACTCGAAGAGAGGAGAGAAAGCTGTGAAGTGAAGAGGAAGGGGGATGGTGTTGCATTGTTGAAGGGCAGAGGCAGATCTTGGGGGGCCGCGAAGGGCAGGGGTGTGGGTGGCGGCGAAGTGGATGGGGGAGAGAGAGAGAGACAAAAAAATTTAGGGTTTTTCTTTTCAAAGAGACAATGGCATTTAAAAAAATAACTTTCTAACATAAGGGCAATAAAGTCATTTTGTTAAAATAAATTTTTAGGGTTCCGTTTGTCAACGGACAAAGTGTTACAAGCAGGGATATATTTGCTTTAAAATTAATATATTTATAGCCACTTGAGGTATTAGCTAAGTATGCTCAAGAACAAGTTTCCCCCTAGTTCTCCAAGCCAGTTAAAGACTCCAAATCAACGCGAGGATGAGTTGAGAGTGCAGTTGCAAGGATCAAAAGCTCGTGCGTGCAAGATCCACACTAATAACTAAGCATGGAATAATGAAGAAAACCGAAAAGGCTCTGTACCAAAACGTAGAGGGCCACCTAACCAAACTGCTCGACTAAAAGGACACCAGAAACACAAATGCACGAAAGTTTCATTTCCATGTAAGCAAAAGGAACGTGAGCATGGGAGACAGGGTTCCAAAGGGAGGCAACCGCTAAACAATTGCCAAATGACCCACCTAACTTTCTAAGTAGGAGTGCAGAATTGCCATAGCTTACGCCAAACAGTAGCAGCCTCCATGGAAAGGAATGTGAAGGAAAAAAGAGTTCAATGGGAAGAAAGGACAGAAGCCTCCATCTGCGAGGAACCCCAGTAAAAATGATATATATGGCATCCCGACAGATGTAGCCCTTTAATAAGATAAACAATAAAAGCAAGAAAGGTCTGTTGCAGTTACCCCCCGGTTAATTGGTCAGTAGTTATGTCCCTAGTTTGCCAATATGAATCAAAATCCGATTGAAATCTGATTATATTTGTTTTGCGTCAAAAAAATCAAGTCGCTGTAAGAAGTGCACACGATCGCTAAAATAATCCACTAACGTTGAGAGATTTGACCCCGAGGTTGACAGGAAATAAAACACTACTTGGAACAATACTCAGCAAATATTGAAGAGGCCAAAAGACCTTCTTGAGTCACATAAAAGAATTTAACCAGCCTTTGCCGACAAGGTTAGGTTGACAAATTTTAAATCGTGAAAACCAAGGCCTGAGGCCTCCTCGTTCAATTGGCCTAAATAAGTCGTTCCATGATTTACTTGTAATGAATAATGCGTTTATCCTGCCCCTAACCACATATTTCTCATTTCTTCCCCCATAATTACATCCCACTTTTGATGATAAATGCTGACGTCTCACGTGAGCAAGACAACGTGAAAGGAGCTTGGAGGGACTGACAAGCGTTAAAGAAGGGCAAAGTGTGATCATCACCCTTCTATCATTGCCGAAGAACATTCATAATGTTAGTTGCAAGCAAACGTCTCCAACATCACGTAATACGTACTTGAATGGAGGCAACATTCTTGAGGACCTTGCACGACTACCCCCGTGATTAAGAGTTTTGGTCCTGGAGCACTTTGGTGGAATTGCTCACCTGGTCAGATGCCTTATAGAACAGACTAGTCGTCGAAAACAGCCAGAGAGAAGCATGCACACAAGGAAATAAGTTAGACCTCACTTGTCAGTTCGACAGTCCCTTCCCACGAGTTAAGCAAACACCCAACTCTTCGCAGGTTGTGAGGCTGAAGCGTCGTGGGCACCTCCAACGGCACTTGTTTTAGTCCAACTCATGCATAATGGTCGGTCGACCCTGTTTCGACCGGATTGACTATTTTACGTTGTTAACTTTCATTGGTTTACCAGCAACGAGGACATTTGACGTTTCACTTGTGAAAAACAACTTATAGCGATGCCGCTAGAGCAAAACAACCTTGAAAGATGCTTGAAGTTGATTAATGTTGGTTTGGTTACTTGGTTTCGGTGTTGATGAGCACCTTATGATATTTTTTCAGCTGTTAAATACATGGAGTTCTTGAGACCCTTTTACACAATATCATCTTCATATGGTAGGTTCATGGTCACTTATCACCATCCTCGGAGTGATGTGGTGACCGCGGGAACTATTTGCATTAATGGAAGGCATTGCTAATTAGAGGGTCATTGTACCCATGTTGTAGTCGTTACTTTGGACTCGAAAGGAACTCATTCATATATATACTACACTCTAACCAAAGTCTTAAAAGAAGTTTAGGGTTTACTTTGCCGAAGTTTGTTTTATGAATAAGGACCTTGCTTTTTGGCGGTCAAGTTTGAAATGGCCCCTAGCTTTTTAGTTTGACCAATATTAGAATTCACCCTAAACATAAAAGATTCACATTTTTTTTTGTGTTACCAAAATTACTTAATTGTTGGATCTGCTTCTTTGTTATTGATTTAGACCCTCCGTTCACTTCAACATTTGTACAACTCTCATGTTTAAGTGAAAAAATAAGCACGACGTTCGTGAATTTCAAGCATATGGATGAACAATAGTATGATGAAAAAAGAGAGGAACCGTGAATAGCTATGGCTTAGTAACGTCAGCCTCCCTCGTCTAAATACGAAAAAATAGCATATTCTAAAATGCCTCAAATTTGAAGAGCTTCTTTTAGTAGTTAGATAGATAAATGAAGAGGTTTTATATTTTCATTTGACATAGAAGTTGGTTTGGTGGTCTTTTGAGCATCCCATAACTTGGAGGGTGCAAATTGCGACTTTATCCTTTTGAAGGACTGCCCATAGCAAAAAGGGTAAAACGGACAATAGACGCGCAGAGGAGCAGGCACCAAAACTCCGAAGAAAATGGTAAAGTAGCTGGCGCCTTCTCTTTCCTCCGCCAAGGGAATCATCACACACTGCACATCGAGACCAAGTCTCCGGCCAATCGCCGCTACTTCAAACACCAGCACCACCGCCAGGGCCGCCTTCAACCACCAATTGCACACAGCCAGGTTCTCTTCTTCATCCACTCACAACCGGGCCAAGGCAAGTTGATTTTGCACAAATCACAAATTCTGTAGTTCTAAGTTTGTTTTCGCAATTTAGAACATTCATTCGAAATTGCACACAGATGGATTTGGAGAAGTTTAAATTCGGACCTTACAAAATTGACCCCAAGGAAGTGTTCTACCACACCGATCTTTCGTATGCCATGGTCAACCTCCGCCCTCTTCTTCCTGGTAAATTATTAAGTTTATGCTCTATATGTCAGGGTTTGTAACTCCAACGAGAAGTAAATGCATGTGCTCACTTCACATTTTTTGTAATTTTGTTCGCTTAGTTAACGAGGCTTAGAATTTTAGTTTAAATTTTCATTGGAATTAGTTGCATACATCGATGTTGATTTGTTTTGGGCCTCATAAGTAAGTCTAAGTCAGGATAGTATCCTTTTCGCTTCTTTCTCTCCTAGTTTTAACGTTTCCTTTCCGCCCAATTACTCCAAAAGGTGCGTTGATGAATGCTTAATGCGAAGAAACAAAAGTGCTATTTTTTATGACTTTGGATAGTGGGGAATGAGAAGAACGTTTATGCCGCTGACCCCAACTAATATAAGACTAAAGGATAGGTTAGTCGAGTTAAAAAGAGTCGTAGTACAGAAGAGCAAAAACTGAAGAGAAGTGAGGCATAAACAATGGGTGAAGGAGATGCAGTGGAAGCTAAGTCATTTACATGCTTGATTGCTTCATACCCGTCAAATAGGAGCCGCCCTTCAATGCCTGTGCAGCCTTCTTTGCACTCTAACTTTGTGCCAGCACCTAAACTGTTCCGCATCCAATTTTGGCGTCACCTATATTTTACCTGCATAGCAAAAGAGTTTGTCTCTACCTCACAATTTAGTAGAAGCTTTAGTTACAATCTGTGTTTGCATATGGAGCACCGACACTAATCTTCATAGGCTCTGTATTCAAATAGCATCTCTAGGTTCTAGCCGTCGTGTGCCAAATGGACCTCTTGGGGGAGAATACTTGTGATCTATCCTAGAGCTCTGTGTAAAAGGAAGGAACTAAAATCTAAAGAGCATTATCCTCCCGATAAGGGAATTCGTCCAACCCCCCCCCCCCCCCCCCCCCCCGCCCACCCCACACCCCAACAAAGGAAAAACGAAGAAGGAAGAAACCAAGAACAAGTGCACTGATTGAAGTTTCCAGTCTTGAAATTTTCTCGCCAACCCCAGGTTTCCATGTTCACCCACTACGCAAAGGACTACCATTAACGGTCAATTAGCCTCTTTATCCTCTTCCAAATGATGACCTCTCTATCCACTTCCATCCTGTATCCTGCCTTTCCACACCAGTAATGTAACCTTGCCTTGTAATGTTACTCAGTCGATCCAGTCTCCACAGTATCCTACGGTATTGGACAATTCTACATTCCCTTCAGCTTTTCTGTTAATTCGTGAATATAGGAGTATTTTCTTATAATTCCTTTCACACCAAAGTTTGTCTTGTGATATATGACACTCCTTCATTTTGATAAATAAAACTTGCAATGACTTCCATGATTTTATCTACACACCGGCTCCTCTCATGCAGAGTTGCAGATTTTTAAGTTACAAATATCTATGGTTCTAACTTTACTTTTCTCTCTTTTTGCAGGTCATATCCTTTTGTCAATCTTGTGAAGATGTCGCAGGATTGATCTGGTCCAATCTTTCTTTTAGTAAACTTTTGAATAAATTTTTTGACACTTCCTTTGATGTTTTTGTGATTCTGTGTGTGCCTGTACCAATGTATGTAGTCATTATTATCTATACTTTTCTTATCTTGTCTGCCTACCCATCTGTGCGATGGTATTCCCCACCATCTCTCGCACTACAAAAAATAACTCTTGATAACATAGGCGCAATGGTTATCAAGTGCAGATAAATTCGTGCACAGCAATTCGTTCTCTGTATTTTATAATTTAAAGAGGTATCTACACCTATAGTGATTGCATTTAAAGGCTTTATACTCTTCTAGTGGAGGATTATAGTCAACTGTTCACACCTCAATCAAGCAATTTCATTTTGGTTGACTTGACATTACATACATGTGCTTGTCTGCCCAAGGCGTGAAGTGAAGCGCTTTGTTGACCTGACTACTGACGAGACCAGCGACTTATGGATTACAGCCAAAAAGGTTGGTAGTCGGCTCGAGTACCACCACAAAGCATCTTCCCTCACATTCGCAATCCAAGTAAGACAACTGCATGAATCCTCAGTTATTGCTACTAGTTTCTGCATAACAGCTTATCTTTGTAACATTGTGGGGAAATATAAAATCTCAGCTCTGCACTGTTTATCTGCTCAATGGTTGGTTTTTAAGAAGTTTACAACCTCTTAGTAGAGACTTTTGCTATGATAATTCCTTTTTTCCAAGCATGCAGGAGTTCTGTCACATGTTATAACCACCTCAGTTCCTCTTCTTTCTTGTCTTTTTGGATGATGTCCTACTTTTAAGCATCAAAAGACGTGCCCAACAATGTATATCAGGCTTTTCACCCTTGATGCAAGTCTTAAATTATTCTCATGAATTTTTCAGATGCATCTCTTGTAGAGATTATTTTGTTCCGTTAAGTGGGTTCAACCAGCTGACCTGAAACTGAAACTAATGTGTTCTGCATTAGATGTAATATGGACATGCTCGAAGTGTGGTAGCATGACCAATTTTTATGCCATGTAGATTGAATTGATTGATTGTTTTTTATGTTGTTAACCTCTGCAAACAGTTAGCAATTGCTGCACAGATTGTTAACTTCTTGCACGAATTGATAGATTGAATAGATTGATTATTTCTAGGCGTGTGCAGTTTTAATTTTGTGATGTCTGCTGATAATGTAGGATGGGCCAGAAGCAGGACAAACAGTTCCTCACGTTCATATCCACATCATCCCACGGAGAAGTGCTGACTTTGAGAAGAATGATGAGATCTATGATTCTGTAAGAACAAACAATCATCTTGTGCTTGCTAGTGGTTTCTTCAAGTTTAACATTGATTCTGCTTCTTGTTCATTGTGTAGATTGACTTGAAGGAGAAGGAACTAAAGCAGAAACTTGACTTGGATAAGGAAAGGAAGGACAGAAGCCTTGAGGAAATGGCTCGGGAAGCAGATGAATACAGAAATCTTTTCTCATAGATATTGATAGTTGGATTGTAAGTTCCTTCCAGTTGGCCGTATAAGTTAATTGTTGCGATTCATAGAGTAGGTGCCATTAGAATATTCAATTTTATTTCATCTGGGTATTGTCCAATGATAGGATTCTTTTCACTTGTTTACTCGAACATCTGATTCTGAATGAGAAACTTTGTATCCCTAATGCCTGTGCTCGTGCCTCTTGGATGACACTTTCTTCCCCGAGAAACTAAATTGTGGTTTGTGCTGCTAGATATGCTGGTATGGTGGTTCTCCTGCCATTATCTTGTCCAAGGGCTTGCTTAATCTCCTGGTGATTAAGCTTCAGTCAATCTTCAGCCAAGCGATTTACAACACACTCCGTCACCATTTGAATTACGTCACAGGAGAACCCTGTGAACGTTGATCAAATGACAATGGAGTTGGATCTTTGAACTGTAAGAGCATGACACCCAGCATTGCAGTGTAGTAGCTCCTTTCATAATGTCGTTTGTACTGGATCCAATTACTCATCGGAGAAGTGGAAATGGCTCGCCTAGCCTGGGCGGGGTGGATAGGTCCGATTGGAATTCACAAAGTTGGAATTGTATTTCAATCTCAATTCTCAAATAATTAGAACTGGAAAAAAAAATTCAAAGTTCTTGTTTAAATACACTACAATAGTTGAAAATGAAAATAAAATTTTGGCTGGGGTTGAAACAATTTGCCTCCTACTCCTCGTATAGTGATAATTAATGATTGTTAAATGTTTCAAGTGATTTTTATTTAGTAACGTTAAAAAAATGTTGTTAAGAATTGTCGCTTAAAGTAACAGTAGGAAAGCCACTAGAAACATTTGATAACTATTAATTGTCAATATATATGAGGTTAAAAAAAGATTCTTACAAGTCCTACAACTCGGGTTGGTCACAAACTTAATTTTTTTTCTTTTTTTACTTAAGGTTGAAATATATGTGATTGTTGTTGGGGTCGAGCGACATGACATTAATATTCTAACAGTTGCTTAGCAGCAATCAAACAACAACGTCAGTGTTTTGTTCATGGTCAGTGGCGGCGTTGGTGGTAGTTCGGTGGCGGCATGGTGATGGCGATCGGTGGGTCAGCTATTGGTCCCCTATTAAATTTTTAATTTTTAGCCATATACATAAGAATTGGGAATGGGTACCAATACCTGTACAAAACCAGTTCTATGGATTCGGGTAAAAATTTGATTCTGATTCTGATTAGACGATCCAAATAGCAAAATTATAATTCACGAGATTTGATTTTAAATTCAACCTCAATTTTAAGGCCATTCTACGATCCAACCGGCCCTTATAATGCTTATAGTTATGTACTTTAATTGTGTGACTTAAAGAACACCAAATAAGTTATGATCGAAGATATAACCAGAGGGATCACAAGAGTTATCTTAGGGTGTGTTTGATAGCGCAATTAAGCACATAAAACTTAAAGTTTTTAAAGATTTTCAATCAAGTGCATTTGATAATACTAAACCTTGCATCACTTAAAAGTTATTTCTTAAAAAAATAGACTAAAAATTTAAATCAGGGTGGATTTACTTAATGTTGATCATTTAATTCTAACTGAGATAATTAAAATATAATTAAAACCACGAATGCCGCCTCAATTAATTTGCTAGCAACACCGCCTCCACCACTAGTATTACTACACCACCACCACTAACACGATTTTAGCTCTCCCAAAAAGTTATAAAGTACATAAATAAATATATAATTTTGGTAAAATGGATAAATTTGTAAATAAAAAAATTTCAAACATCTGCTTTTAGTTTACCAAACATGTTAACTTATTTTTCAATAAAAATGTAGTCGTTTAAAATTTTAAGTTTTATAAATTCAGTATTTAATTTTTTCAGCACTTAAATTTCAGTTATATCAAACAGTCCCTTAGATATGTCCTAATGTCAAAGAATATGTAGCTCTTGTCAAAGCAATTTGTAGTTACTAAAACACAAGGTATAACTATTTTAAAGTTGACATTATTTTGTCAGAATTAATCTGTCTCCATAAGACTGACCTAATTTCAATGAAGTATAGTGAAACACAACTTAATTAACTACAAAGTACATAAGCAAACGTTAGCGGCTAATGTTACCTATGGCAAATTTTGAAGGGGGCAAAGTTATACAAACCCTTGCTATAGTAGTAGTAATTAAGTTATGTTACCGTACCGGGCACGGAGAATGATATACATTGCATAAATATATAATTTATAACAACAAAAGTAAATAGTACTAATATTTCAATCAGCCTCTTTTTTTTTTCTAGAACCTATATAGATAGTGCTATTTTTTGTAATTAAATTATTTTTGCTGAGTGCCTTTCAACAAAAATGAGGGGGAAAAAAAGGACCAATCCACATGTGTACCAGTAAAGATATCCAGTTTGCTCCGAACAAAAGGGCGGGAAAACCTACAAGCTATATTCTGGTCACCCGATAGTCAGGTTTCGACATTTCGTCCCCGACCGATCGTCTGACCGGAAAGCAAAGGGAAAATGGAGTCCACTCTTAAGGTTTCTCTTCTGTATTCCTTTGTGAAATGGTTCCTTTATTCCTTCTGTTTAATGAGAACTAAGCACGCGCAAGCGCGCGCGCACACACACAGTTAGGGCACAGTAAGGAACTTGCATGTCCGTCACGAAATAACAATTTCGTACTGCTATCGTGTGTATTTTTCCCCTTGAAATGTGTGAATCTGATAAGATTTAAATTGCTCTCCAGAAATATTTCGGATTTTCGACATTCCGGCCGTATCAGAAAGAAATTATTGATAAAATTTTGGACGGAAGAGATTGCGTGGTGGTCATGGCCACTGGAAGTGGCAAGTCATTGTGGTAATTTCTCCGCCTGTGACACGCTTAAAATGTACTACCTCTGTTCCGTTGGACTTTTCTTCTTACTGTTTGCAAATTTCTAAGATAGATATATACCATGTAATCATTGAATAAGCATAGGTTAAGTAAGTGTCATTTGGCACGTCAATTCACGGTAAAAACAATTAGTGAAGTCAACATATAAATGCATGAATTCGCAAAAGTCAAATGGGGAAAATCTAATGGAACGGAGGGAGTATCTGTTTTCGTTTTCTTTTTGTTGCTTCTAATTTGTGTTTGGAACTATGTGATAAAAGCTATCAGGTGCCTCCCTTGGTTGCGAAAAAGACGGCGATCGTGATAAGCCCTCTCATATCTTTGATGCAAGATCAGGTGCTTTACCTAAAAACACTGTCATGACAAACATTGAAAATTGACCACTCCTTCCAGTTTCATATTCTTTGTCCCCTTTGAATTCCTAGAATACAATTTTGAGCATATAAAACACTGACTTTACTCATTATTTTCCTTAGTTTGACTTGTTGAATAAATACTTGTTTAGCTTGAAATATTTACTGTTTGAGCTCAATTTTAATGTTCAGATTTTTGGAATTTTTTCTAAAACTTCGCAAAAAGTCAAGGGGGATAAAAATTACGAAACTTAGGGGGTACTTTACAGCAATTCTTTCAACTATTGTCTCTTTCACAGGTAATGGCGTTAAAACAGCGGGGTATAAAAGCTGAGTATCTCTCTAGTGCTCAGACTGATTCCGGTGCACAAAGCAACGCTGAGAGTGGTTATTATGATATTTTGTATATGACTCCAGAGAAGGCGTGTTATGTTCCTAGCAGGTAACCACTATGGAATGCCCTATCAAAGGAGGTTCTCATTGAAGCTTATCTATGTCAATCGTAGGGTTGAGCAGTACCAATTTTATTTTTTTTTAATTTTGTTTCTCCACTAATGGTCTGTGCCACACAGAGGAGCATGCTCCACGTCAGAGACACTAGCACGTGGTTTGTAAATCAAATTCTAGGTTGTGTCTCCCGTTGTTTATATGCTTGTCAGTGTGTTTTTTTACACTTGTCTTTGTCTATCACCACAGAACGTTTAGTTAGTCGTGAGTTTAAAATTGTGCAGGCTTGTCCATTGTTGCTTTTTAGTATGTCAATACTATGACTGGTATTTATCCGCATTCTCCCCGTTGCTGGTTCGAAACGAATGTTAATGGAAGATATCAAATAAAATTGTTATTTGCATACCTCATCTGAGCTATATACACCTTTCTTGCACGAGGATGTTTCACATGTTATCGTTGTTGACGCAAATATATTGCTGAATGTCTGCATATATTTAACAACTACTTTTGGTATTTATGAGGACTTCGCGTAATCGCTTACCATCAATTTTACTTTCTGGCAGCTGTTAACTCAACAAAGTACATATTCATGTAATTTCATTTTTTTTGTCCTTAATTTGTATTCGCAATTTGACATAAAAATTTACCTCTATTAGCTTCTGGTCAAATATGCTAAACACTGGAATTTGTCTATTGGCGGTTGATGAAGCACACTGCATTTCAGAGTGGGGTCATGATTTCAGGTAGGTAATGTTTCTATATGTTAATCATTCTCGTTGTTTATGTTTTTTGGCACTTCGACACACAACGCTTTTTTATGTTAGAACGAGGCATGCCAGTAATATCCAATCCTAATGTGCTGGCTACGTGTTGGAAGATCATTTGTTGTTTTCTCGGAAGTGCAGATTTCTGTTCCAATAGAGGTTGGCTTATCGTCTCAGGGACGATGTTAATGGGCCTCCATAGTTATCTTCTTCAGTGCTCAACTAGCTTATTCTTCGTGCACCCTTGGGTGCCAGTTGGCTTATCGCGATGACTAGTACTTCGTTTAGACTCAGTGGTAGATTACTGAACCCCCAATGCAGAATTGAGTTGACTGAGTAAATAGATGCTCTACAAAAAATTCTAATTCAGGGAAATATATCGACTTTTCTAGCTTGGTTAACTGAATTCATTGTCTCGTTCTGCTCAAAACATGCCATTTTTTTTTCTTTTGCCTGTAATTCTTAAGTGCAAAATGAATGTAAGAGGAGGTGGAATGGTCAAAGATAAAATCATGCGTCTTTGCATCATTTTGCCCCCCTTTTTAGTAAATGGTTATTGCAATAATTGTTGTAGTATATTTTTCTTTTTTCCTTTTGTGGTTTCTTAACTTTCTAACAAACTGTCTACTTCACAGGGTGGAGTACAAACAGTTAGATAGGTTGCGCGAAGTTCTTTCAAATGTTCCATTTGTAGGCTTAACGGCAACTGCCACCAAAAAGTAAGTTTACCTCCCCACCTCCTTCCCTCTCTGCAATGATATTTTAACTCTAGTCATGAGGTTTCTTGGCTTCTAGAAAAGGTACTCGGAAAGAACAGATACTGATTGAGGGAAGCAAAGGAAAGCTCCGCTTCACTTGACAGGGTGTAGGAAAACCTTGCAAAGTAGCCATTAGCCTTTTTTTTTCCTCCTGACGGGGCTAAAAGGCTGTTATTTAGATGCGGCCTTCATCAGTTGACTCATACAGATGTTGGTATCCTGTTTCACAACCACATGATTTTTTGTTACAGGTTTCAACTTTCAAGCAGACGGGGTTTTAAGTTATATATACTTGGTTAATCTCCGTGGAGAATGTTGTGCTTACGTCGCATGTTCATACATCAGTTCTTGTTAACCTTCATTATTTTCAATTCTCGTTTAATTAATTACTTTGATTTCTTAGGTCAGTTTCTTGTAAAGACCAGTTTTTTAGGACCTACAAAATTGTCGGGTTCTGTTGCTCTTACAGAATGCCAAATGGTCACCATAAGGTCCGAGAAGTATCTTGAAGCTACATCACGACACTTACTTTGTTCTGCTCTATATATTAGCAACTATGTGTATGTCTGCACATCCATGTGCATGATAATTGCATAGACGAGCAAGCTTATAGTTAATTACACTTATTTAATATACTTATCAGCTAGTCCCTAACATACTTGTTAGAAAACCCAGAGTTCTGTGAAGAAAAGACTTTTAATTCTTTGTTTTGATTTCAGGGTTCGTTTTGATATTATCAATTCCCTTAAGATGAAAGATCCTCATGTTGCTATCGGATCATTTGATCGCACGAATCTATTCTATGGCGTCAAGTCGTTTAATCGAGGTTCTTCATTTATGGACGAGCTTGTGGGGGAAATCTCTAGATATGTGGCCAACACTGGTTCAATAATCATATACTGTACGACCATTAAAGATGTTGAACAGGTCATTCTCATATAACCTTTCTGTTCAAATTTAACTTCTTAGCATTTTATGCATGCATGGTTGTGCTTTAAGCTAAAGTTTACCTATGTCAGATAGTTATGCATTCGTTTTCTCTGGGTTGGGGGGGTGTAGGATAAAAGTCAGGGAAGACTATCCTCTACATGGACCAAATACCAAGATATATTGATAAAATTGTCTGAAGTTGTGTAGCAAGTATTAATTTCTTTGCTTCGATGTTCATTATCACAAAATATAATTTCATATATCCAAAAGGTGAGTATGAGGTGACATATATAAGGCGTCCTTGCTAACTTTTCATGGCAATCAAATAACATTATCTGCAAATCATATTCTCGATGACCAAACGTTGGATTACATGCTCTACTTACAAATTTTTACTTTCATTGGAAGTCTAGAAATGACCGTCAGTGTAGTGTTTTCACTGGAGTTACAATTTACTATATTATTGCTATCTGCTAATTGGACATCTCTTGATCGATTGACATAAACATTAGTATACATGATTGGAGTGGTTGGAGCTTGTAATCGCACTGTGGATTTTTCAAATTTTGATTTCCACTAGAAGTCGTTATCGTTACCATAGACAAGTTACCTAAGGTATTAGTCTCTTGGTGGTTCAATGAGGTGTCCCTCTGTCCATGTCCATGATTAACGGCTGCTTACCTACTTTTGTAATACCACAATCATTTACACACTCAAAGGCATAGTATTGTTTAGACTGCATGATCAGGTTTCTTTTTTACAGTCCTGGTGAAGGTATAATCAGATCCATCTTATGTCAGACTCTCATATTCATATTTGGGCATCTAAGTGGGAAATTTTATCTTGCTCATTATTTTACTTGCAAGACTGAGTTACTTATGATTATTTTCGTTACTCTGCCTTCCTTAGATTTCCAATTCACTTCTCGAGGCAGGAATTCAGACCGGAATGTATCATGGTAAAATGGCTAGTAAAGTCCGTGAGGCGTCACATAGGTGTTCTTCTTTCTTGTTTTTCATCTCTCTTTAAAGTATGCAGTTTTTTTAGTTAACCTTATTTATATCTCTGGAATTAGCAGTCCAAGGCAGTTCAGTGTTTTTCCTATCTACTGCAAAGGACATTCTCCTTGATTGCTTTTTTTTTTGGAAGGCATTTTGTTACATCTGCTTAAACTTTTAATAATAGACCGGGCTTTCATGATCTCAACTGACATTCCTACTTTTTGCAGATCATTTATAAGAGATGAGTTCCAAGTTATGGTAGCAACTATTGCTTTTGGCATGGGTATTGATAAACCGGATATAAGACATGTCATACATTATGGGTGCCCAAAGAGTTTGGAGTCTTATTACCAGGAAAGTGGACGCTGTGGTCGAGATGGTGTTCCTTCTGTCTGCTGGCTTTACTACACAAGAAGTGATTTTGCAAAAGCTGATTTCTACTGTGCAGAGGCTCAGTCGGTATGTTTACTTGCTTTAAACATCTTAAAGCTGTTGTAGCCGTTCTTTATATCATGTTTGGTTTTAGTCAACCTTTTTTTGTTTGAATTTTCTGCGCTTTTATATTTTTAATAGCTTTGCTATTTGGCCTTCTCATCAGGCAAACCAGAGAAAAGCTATTATGGAATCTTTCATGGCTGCTCAGCGTTACTGCATGCTGACCACTTGTAGGAGAAAATATCTGCTGGATTACTTTGGAGAAACATATAAGTCTGAAAAATGTGGTCCGAACTTACTTTAACTAATTTATTTTTCAGTACATCCTAAATTATTTCTTTTTTGCCAACCGATTTTTTTTAGACTCTCTTTTGTGCTCCTTATACATGACTTAAAAGTTCTGTCTTAGTTCTTAGTGTGAAAGCTTTATTTGTGACTGTACTTGATTTGTAGCGTTATTAGATTTTGAACCTCAGGATTACAAAAGGAATGTAATTCGTTTTCCTTCAGGTTGCAAATTTTCTCTCTGTGACTTGCAAATTGCATTTCTTTACTTGCAGGAAATTGTGATAATTGCATCAGCTCGAAGGAGGAGACTGACATGTCAAAGGAAGCATTTCTTCTAATGGCCTGCATTCAGTCTTGTGGGGGTCACTGGGGCCTTAATCTCCCTGTTGATGTCCTTCGAGGATCTCGAGTAAGCTTTTTGTTTTATAGGAACAAAGAACACTCTGTGAATTAACATTAGTGCCAGTTTGGTGTGCTTGAGCTTTGTGTTTGAGAGAGAGAGAGAGCTGAGAGGAATATTTATAATATTAATATAGTGTACGTTTATATGTTTAGCTATGTGAAAATTCAGTCAGTTGCATATGAATAAGCTTGATGGAAGTTGCCTCTACTTTGGTTCACGATTGTTAAGAGAATTACCTAGTAAGTTGTTATAGTCGTAAATCTATGCTTTGCTTCTCTCATTAGAATGTAACCTTGGACTTAAGATAAAAATGAAGATTATTGAGAAAATTTAGGCTTCTTCGAACTGTACACCTCTCTACAATTTCCACCCTTGTGCATGTTGAGAAGTGGACATGGGATCCTCAGTCCTGAATTTCTCAATCACAGCCAATCATAAGGTCATGGAAAAGCAGGCTATTCTTTCAAAACCATATGGCTTGTTGTTTGCCTGCTATATTTTCACTGATCGCCCTTAACTAAAATATAGGCCCTGGTGCAATGGTAATTGTTCTAGGGAACTATGTTGTTCAAAGTAATCCAAGTGAGGGAAACTTTCCCAGGCATTTCTAAAGTTATAGCTTATCCATATAAACTGGGTTTAGTTGGGGGTGGGCTTTTTGCTACGTTCCAAAAATGGTGTAAGAGATCAGTGAGGTGATATTTCCAAGTCAGTCTATTCTTGCTTGCTGATAAGCTCTCAAAAGATTCATGGGGAAGGCTCGACCCCTGACACATATTCATCTGATAACTAGATATCTTCTTTGGCTTCTCATTATATGTTCCTTGGAATGATGGAAACTTGACATAGATTGGATTTATCAAAGTTACCTCAAGAGTCTCAATATGGTGCTTTGATTTAGAAGTTTCAGCTATAATTTGTTGTGGCGTATGATTACTGAGCTGGATGGACATGTATCTTTATTGCACTAATTTACAGAATGTCGATAAATTATCTAATTGCCCTTAGATATTTTATTGCTTTCAACTTTTGTGTGTTGCTCTTGGTTTTATTCTTCATACTTGCTTTTCTTTGTTGGCCACAGTCCAAAAAGGTTCTCGAGACTGGGTTTGACAAGCTTCCATTTCATGGCCTTGGAAAGGACTTATCAGCAAATTGGTGGAAAACACTAGCTTATCAGTTAATTTCTAGTGGTATGAGAAAGCAACCTTCACGTGCATTTATTTTATGGTAACATGGATCCTTGTCAGTTTTGTTTAGCTGGAACTCTTTCTAATTGCCAGGGCTTTTCATAGCCTGATGATATTGCTCTATACTTGGGACATAAGAGAATGGATGCTGATGAACCATAGGGAGTATAGTTTTTGAAGTTTTTTTACCAAAATGATATGCCAAAAATTGGAGGGAGCCACAAGAAAGAAGAGATATGAACAAAGATATCATACACCCTACAAATCAACACATAAGCAAGTTGGAACCATTCTTCACATAAGAAGCACAATTGTAAAGCCTTACTTGGCTATTCTAGAAAAATCTTTCTCACCTGACCCTGGCTTGGTTATTGTGATTAGCTGTGTCCTGCTATCAAAACAGTGATGCCTTACGAGTAAAAGCTTAGTTCCTTTAACAAGATTGTTCATTGAAACTCGCACATCCCATGTGCCCTTGCCTTATATTATGGCTTTTGCACTTGAGCTACCATGTCTTTTGAAACGAATAAAACAACCTTAGAGGGGAGTTGAATACGATTTTTGAAAATTTATGGGGAATTTAAACTAAACACAAGCATGTAACTCAACCAATCCAATGAACAAATTCAACCAATATGCTAACTACACAATCTCAAACAATTATGGAGCAGTAAGTAAAGAGCTTGAGTTAGAGATACTTGAGAAGAAAATTTAAATGGTTCAACTTGAACTACCCTCAAGCTTACATCTACCTCTTCAAGGAAGTCTTTTGCAAGAGGACCAGAATCCACTAGCAACAATCTTTGTAATCTTTGTTTGGGTCAAGATCTATCCCCACACCAAGTACAAGTCTAGAATTCACAAAGGACACCAAGAACCCAAGTTTTAATCACAATCCTTTTACGACGATAAATTGTGGACGTAAAAACCCTCTTGAAAAGAAATGGGTACAAATGAGAAAATGAGAGAATTGGTGACTTGAAGATTCTCACTCCCAGTCAAATAATTGCTCACAAAGGTGCTCTTTTTGGTGATGTAATATCATGAAGATGAAGATAGAGAAGTTAAATCCTTGAGTCTTGATGTTTCTCTATATAATGGAGGCCTAGAATGTGGTTTCTATTGTGAATGATAAAGCCCCAAATCATTTTCACAAGGTGGATATCGTTAGAGAGAGATTGGGCACAAATTTTGGCAAATCTAGCCGTTACTTTTGAATTTGGGAGCTTGCAGTCGACTGTAATACAATGCACTGCATTGGTTTTCTCACGAAAGGACTTATATTGGGGTTAACTCTCTTGAAAAACCGGATTGCTGCACCGTTTTGTTTTTGGAAAGCCAATGAAAATGGTTATCAGAATATAAAAAGATTAGCTCCAAAAACATTTTTGAGAAAATCTGAATTAATTCCAAATTCACCCATTTTCAAGAAGCACGCTTGTTTGAAATATTATGAACTTTTATGCAATGTACAAGGTGTTCTAAGGTAATTCTAGGCCATAGTGATCAATTCAAGTATCAAATCAAGACTAGTTACATAATAGTAGAGATCAATTATAATTGAACTTTACTTAACCTATGCATTCTTTATTGCTCTTTGACATTGGACTTGATAAAGCTTTTCTAGCATCTCCACTATAGCTTTAAGATCCTTTGATTTTAATGCACATTTACAACTCCTCAAATGTGTCTTCATGAGTATGTATGCGTCAACGTACTAAGAATCCATTTAAAGCACATTAAAACATAATATAATGTGTTGCTATCGCCTATCATTAAAACAAGTTGTAAGCCTAGGTTATCCAACCATAAGGCTAACGGTTTGTTTCGGTTAATAATTTTTCCTAAGCAAGCCGTATTAACTAGTAGAGAAAATTACAAGATCATTCGGTGCAACTCTTCTGCATTTTGTCTGGCTCTTTTGGGAGGCAAATAATTTAAAGGGAAAATTGCGTAAAATACCCCTGTGGTTTAGGGTTGTTGCAAAAAAAACTCTCGCATTACGAAAATTGCAAAAGAACACCTAGATTGTAAAAGTGTTGCATCGTAAAAATTCCGTAACAGAATGGTGAAAAAGGCTAAATTGCCCTTCTATATAAATGAGAATGGCACCCTTTCTTCTCCAGAATGGCCAATTTTCCTCTTCCTTCTTCACGAGATCGCTTAGTGGATCGATGGCGGGCTCGCGGCGGCGCAAGTGGGAATCGCAGATTGCGGTGCAAGTGGCGGAGTAAACAATGGGTCACGAGTATCTTGTTTAACCGAATTGCATAATCTTAGTCTAGGGTTTCAATCGCAGATTGCGATTTGAAACCCTAGATCTGAGATTGTCTGATTAGGGTTCGAATTGTTGTGGCCGCAGAGGGATTAGGGTTCGATTTAAGTTTTGGGGTTCAATTAGGGTTCGATCTAAGTTTGGGGGTTCGATTAGGGTTTGAGTTGTTGTGCGATTGGTTTGGGTTTGATGGCTATAGCAGCGATTAGGGTTCGATTGGTTTGGTTTGGGTTTGATGGTTCAATTGGCGATTGGTTTGGGTTTGATTTAAGTTTGGGGGTTCAGCGGGATTAGGGTTCAATTGGTTTGGTTTGGGTTTGATGGTTCGATCGGCCGCTAGGCGCACAAGACTAGGGTGGTGGCGACGGCGCCGGCGCCGGTTGAGGGTGGCGCAGGTGGTAGATGGGTGGTGGTTCAGCTCCTCCTCCCCTCCTCTCCCCTTCTCTGGACAGACCGTTTTATTGACGCTTGTAACACTTTTACAATCCTAGGTGTTCTTTTGCAATTTTTGTAACGCGAGGGTTTTTTTGCAACAACCCCAAACCACAGGGGTATTTTACGCAATTTTCCCTAATATAAACAAAGAATACGTTCTACCAAATTCTGCAATGCACTTAAGCAAGCACTTAATCACTATTTTAGGTACCAAGAATGTTAATGCATTGAGGGAGCAAAGAACTTTGGTAAAATTAAACATTTTGAAAAATTTAGAAATGAGGCAATCGTTTTGTGACTCGAGGATGGTTGTATGTAGCTTCTTTGTCATTCATAAGTCTAAGAGTAAAATCAGGCTGTTCATCTCTTTCATGTTTTTTGACCCATATGGTGCAACTTGAGTAATTGTCCTCATTAACCTCAGTTCTGCAATTCCTAGAAAACATTGCATGGAAACATCTATCAAATTTTGATGAGTTGCATAGGGTTCAAATTATGCAGTACCTGATACGAGGTTTGCAGTTAGCCATGGTTCGTATTTGCATTTGTTTTCTAGACAATTTTACTGTTACTTTGCACAAGAATAAGAAACCATGTATAATTTCCTTCTTAGCTGCCACCAGAAGGCTGCTATCTTGCCGTAGCTGATATTTTAAATTTCTGGATAGGAAGAGGTATCAGCTATATATCCATTGTGTCAGGAATTTATTATGAATGATAGGCAGAATTATTTTTGCTTACCTTTTGGTACATGATAAATTTCGACTCATTCTTGCCCAAAAAAGGATTTTAGATATACATTTGTTATTGAGCATATTATTATCTGCATCTCAATTTTCAAATGTTTTTAATTTGGTTGCTTAGAGAATCTGCAATCTGGTGCAGGTTATTTGATTGAGACTCTTAATGACGTATACAGAACTGTGAGGTTGATTTTCTTCCCTTTTTTCTCTTATTTTGAACCGATTTTTGTAATGGTTTCTCTCTACTCCACTCAATTTTTCCACATCATCTCTGGGTCCCTTCTCTAGCCAGTAAGATGTTCTTCTGCTGGGCCTTACTGTATAAGAGTAATTTTCTCTTATTACTGCATCAGTGTGAGTCAAAAAGGAGCGCAGTTCTTGAGCTCTTGCAGGCCTGATCATCAACCTCCATTGCTTTTGCTGGTGACTAGTGAGTTGGTTGTTAATGAGGAACAGAAGAACTCAATTAGTGAAGTTAGAGACTTCAATGGCATCACTTCTTTGGAAAATGATAGATTGTCACAGGTCGGTATACTTCTCTTACCAAAGTAGAATGCCGAGGGCAGCGTACTTACACGTGAGGCTGAATTTGTTTGCATGTACTCCGTTGGCCATCAATTTTCTCATTTGTAACCATTAAAGCTGCTCATTTTGTCTTCTCATAGTTTCAGTAAAGAGGCCACCTTATTCTGCTTTTCTGTCATAGATATTTTATCATTGGGCTTGTGCTTCAGATTTATCTAGAAATGTCCTTGTAATAGACAGCAATTTATCTTTTAGGCCCACATACATTTTTTCTTCTTTGACACGATTTCCTTGCAAAGTTACCTCTAGATGACTTTTAGTGCACCTATGCCTAATACACTAACTTTTTCAGGAATTAAACGAGTAAAAAGCCCTTATGATATATTCGTGATATCTTGTGCAACTTTTTTTCCTCATCTACTGCAAAACATTAATGAGATGGATTATTATTTCGCTTTGACATACTTTCTCCTTTTAATTTTGTCCAACTAGTTTCCACTAAACATTCTGGTCAATATCTACTGTCACTTTTTCTCCCATGCATGATTCCGTTGTTTCCTATTCAGGCCGAGGCAGAACTCTATAAGATGATTTTAGAAGAGAGAATGAAGCTTGCAAGAGCTGCTGGAACTGCTCCGTGAGTTTTTGTTTTTTTTGTTTTACCAACATTCCATTTTCCGTTGAATTGAAACTTCATCTATATCTTCTTGTGAAAACTATAATAACATAGATCACAAACTCTTTTCCCTGTGAATACTTGCCACTTTACAGTTATGCTATATGTGGTGATCAAACATTGAAAAAGATAGTGTTGACAAGGCCATCTACTAAACCGAGGCTAGCAAACATTGACGGTGTCAACCAGGTACATTATATTTTCTGAGACGGGAACAGAAAAAGTTTAAATATTCTTCTGGAAGGGTCACCTCGTATATGCTTTGGTCGTTTATACTTCGCCACTGCAATGCTGCCATATGATGTTTACACGTGCTTGTTAACAATTTTACTCTGAATTTGGATTCCTAACTGACCGAGCATTTTCTGTCCTTCTTCTTCTCTTCTCCTATGCTTAAGTTCTTTTAGGGAGAGAGGACTATATAGAGCATTGAGTTTGGCTCATAGTTATCAATACCGTACCGGTACCGGGTCGTACCTGCCGGTACATATCGCTTTTGCCTTTTACCGGTATGACATCCCTTATATTTCGTACCAGTCAAAATACCGCTCTGCATCAGTTGTACTGGCCGGTACAGGTGATACTAGCCGAGAACTAAGAATCGACCGAGATATTGTATTTTGTACCGGTTCCTTAAAAAGTGTAAAAGGTAACAAATTTTGTTGGAAAATTTTGTAAATTGATCGTATAAAGACTAAATAGAAAAACTCTAACTTCTATTACATCAATGAGAACCTATGTAGCTTGTTCCTTATATTAGTCATTACAATCTGCAAAATTTTCCTAGTACGTTTCCAATCTTCACTTAGCTTTGATTTCGCAAGAGTTTTGATCATATTCTTTCATCTATATGAGAAATTGTAAGGAAGGAAATATGTGTATATTTTGGTTCACTAATGAATGTGTATTTATATATGTCTATTGTTGATGAAAATTTTGACGCGGTACCGGTACGTACCATTTTAAGGAAGATCGGTACGCACTCCGGTACAATATTTGTAACCATGGTTTGGCCAGTCAGAGTGTGACTATTTATCCATGCATTAGGCTTCAGTTGGAAAGATTTTGCTATCATGTATATTTGAGAAGTAAATGTGATATACTATTTCTATCTACATCGGTATTGTTGAATACAAGGATTTAGAACTGCTGTGGTGTATCCGGCTTGTCCTTCTATTAATCATATTGGTTCAGTGGTTTGTCATGCTGTTGTTGGCTTCTTAGAAAGCAAATTGTCCAGAAATGATGATTTCATCCATTTGTGGGCATATGCGTGGCTATGTTCGATATGTGAAACTAAAGTGCAGTGATGTTGCAGCATCTTTTAACAATGTACGGAGGTTATCTTCTTCAAGTCATCCAAGATCTGTCGCAAAAACTGAACCTCACTTTGGATGCGGGTGCAACCCTGGAACCCACTAGTTACCATAAGGTAGTTGCTAATAACCACAAGGTTACACTTCCAAAACTACCAAACCATCAGAGGCAATCGATGCCAGCGAACTTGACGGCAGCAAAGTTTGATGCTTGGAAAAAGTGGCAAGAGGATGGTCTCTCAATTCAGGAAATTGCTGTTAGTCCAACTTACCAATAAAAGAAGTCTTATTGAGCCTAAAGCTCAAGTCTGCAAGATTGTTTCTCATGGCCTTTACTTATGTTTCACAGAATTTCCCCGGTAGATCAGCTCCAATAAAAGAAGGAACTGTCCTCAGTTATATTCTAGATGCTGCTCGAGAGGGATGTGAAATTGACTGGACCAGATTTTGTGAGGAAATTGGATTGACACAAGAGGCGTTTGTAAATATTGAGGGCGCTATCTTGAAAGTTGGATCAAAAGACAAGATGAAGCCTATTAAAGATGAATTACCAGAAGAGGTGAGCTCAGTAAAACCTGAGTCTATGACTTAGACCTAATTCGACATTAATTCTATAATTGATATTATACACGCGGTGGAATTCCGTTTTCTCCCATATCCTTGAAATATTTCAGTAACACCAGGTTACTTATACCCATATCAAGGCATGCTTGGTCATGCTAGATATGAGGATGCCAGCAGAGGTAATTGCACCCCAGCCAAGCTGCAAAGCTGATGAACTCCCAGCAGACTTGTTGGAGAGATCCAATCTCCCATGCCAGGAAGAAAGAGAACCTTGTGAACTTAGAAGACCAGTGGATGCTATGCACGTTGATTGTGCTTCAAAAGCAAGTGAAGCAGCAAATCCTGCTTCACTTGTGGTGAGCTCAAGCGCGTCACAGGCCATAGCCCATACTGATGATCTACTGTCCTTGAGAAAACGCCAAAAGGTTGATGCACCTTTTGAAGATGATCATAATGCACTGGAGGCAACAGAGAGTATTATATTACACTGGCTCAAGGACTTTGAGAATGGGGTAAGTGATTGTCCAGTTCACGTCTTGTGTTCCATGTTAAGAAGTGAGAAGATGAAGAAAGATGCTAATGTGTGCACTATGCAGGCTCCTCTATCCGATATAGTGAAGCAATTCAATGGATCAACTGAAGAGTCCATCGTTAATCTGCTGAGCTGCCTTGAAAGTGAGTTCCTGGTGTTTAGGAAGAATAATTTGTACAAGCTTATGTAACATAGTGATGCATATTTTAGCTGGGGAGAAGGGTTCAGTACCGTTCACGGCAGGCGCTGCTTCCCTAATTTTCAGAACCCGTTGATGAAACGCAGCCTCTTGTTATAATTACCACGCGTGGGTATGTAGCCGGAATCTAAGATGTACAGTCAATGATAACCTATCTAATAAATGCACGGACTGAAAGAGCGTTCTGCCGTCATTACCTTGATTCTCTCCGGCCTTCTTGTTTATTATATGCAAAAATTTCTCTTCCTGTCTATGCTTGTATAAGCTAATTTCTAGCTTTAAGTCGTCTTTTATGGTGTGGACTGGTGAGCCAAGAAGGGCCTCACCTCATTAGCCGGCTAGCTGCTTGTGGAACTAAATCTAGAGCTGGTCAGGGGTTCAGCGAAGTGGTGTTTACCATTTTCATTTTGTGTTTTTACAATCATAGCAAAAAAATGTTTTTTTCTGTGTATTTTTTCCATTTTTGTATTTGTTTCGAATATAATTACCTAAACGGTGTTCAAAAATTGAAAATACCTTTGAAGTGTTTTTAGGTTTTTCCCTGACAAAAATGATTCACATCATCTCTGCAGGCTTCAGAGATGAAGTCATTTGGATCCCACGTGACAAGGGAACATTATCTGACTTATAATTAGCTCCACTTCGAAAAGATATCTTTCAACCCGCATATGCACCTCACAAATCTCAATATTCAGTCTAAAGTTTGGCAGTCAGTCTGGTGTCTCAACCTGCCATTCAAAATCTCTTTTCAACTTTGGCAACTACTTGTTGACAAGGTCCCTGTAACATTTTATCTTTCGCGGATTGGAATTCAGACCACCACCCCTTGTCCCATCTGCAACTCATCACCCGAGACAACTCTCCCCCTCTTTGTAAATTTGGCCATCCACCAAAATCTAGACCGAGCCTCATTCAGCTTGAATTTCTATCCCAACCGCCTCCAGTTTAACCTCAGCCTCGTAGCACAATTTTCCTGTCTTTGATTGACTTGGAAAACTTAAAATGAAATTATTTTCAATAACTCATCTTGGGATCATGTTAGCTTAATCTCAACTAGAGCTCAGTTACTCTCCGTGTAAGTACAGCTCTTAAAGAGTCCATCCCTACGTCTCATGTAGACAATTCTAGAATGCCCATTGGAAAAAACTTGTATATCTCAGTATATAACCGGCCGGAGGAGTTTTGCTCTAGCAGAGTCTTGGTGTATGAATGATTTGCATCAAATTGGAGGGTCAAACAGAAATTACTTTATCTGCCAACAAAATTTTGTTGCACAGCTCCTTTTAATAATCTTCTCGGAAAGAGGCTTCACAAGAGCTTGCCATATGGTTAAACCTAAAAAAGATATTCCAGTGTGTATAACTCAAGGCCCTCAACCAGGTCTGCCATGTTATCATGTCAAAAATATGCAGAACATGTCCTGCTGGAATTAAAACACAACAAACACCACTAGAGTACTGACCAATTTGTTAGTCACTAAATAGGTTATCGTCTAACTACTGTTAGTTTGTAAACCCCATATAAAGCAATATCAATTGCAAGTCTCTCAGCATAAGACCAAAAATGCCAGGCCCAGAGTACAAAGATGCTTACAATATTATGTATAACCACCAAGAGTTAGATTCTCAAGGTAATCTGAATTACTGGCTTTTCAAGTTCTCTCTTGTTTGAAGAAGAGTTTCCAAAAATCCAATCCTCCAAATTGACTCAGGAAGCCAGTTAGACGTCACAAGCATATATGCCCTCCCTTAAAGAAAATAGGAGATGCTCGGTGGCGAGACTTACAGTCAGAAAGTGTGTTAATGCTTATGTAAAAGATCCTCATGTTCCAGGTCCAACCCCATCCGATGTTTGGCAGCATCGAGGGGTGATTTGCATTTCCTTTGCAACTCCGCGAACCTGTCGAGATCAAAATTATGCTTCTTGATCAGCTTCCTCTGTCTCGAGAGGAAGAGCCTCTTCATCAAATCTTGGTAAGTTGGGTCTCTTGACGTGAGGAGGAAGTACGCGTAACCGATGACTATGCCAGTTGTGGTGGTGAAAAATGCGATTGGCTCCATAACATCCCATGAAAATTCCCAGAATGTTAGACGAAAGAAGAGCCCAACCTGTACCACAGATAACCCTAGCCCTGTCCAGAGGATGCGCCTGACCTGCTTATGTGCTAGCATGTCAATTTCTTCCTTTTTCTCCTGCAGCTTCTTCAGCTCTTCCCTTCTGGGGTCATCTTCAGGTGTCAGAACAAGGGGAACTGCCTTCCTAACCAGATCCACAACCTGAAATGATATAATGCCACAAAGATCAACTTAAAGGGCAATTTCAAATATGGAAACTATTGACAACAATGATGGTGACTAGTCTCTTTAAGTGCCAATTTTTCTCTCACTCGAATCAAGTTCACTGTCTCAAAAAAAAAAAAAAGATTTAAGTTGCATCAAGAGCTAGCAACGAAGAAGCAGCATAATCCAAACAAATTTTGCTACAAATATTAACCGTAATCCAAGCCAGCGTGAGTTCGCAACAAAAGGCATGAAGTAGATGAAACTCTAAAACATAATGAATGGTCCAAAGGCATCCTGCAAGTATCACCAGAAGATGTGCAGCGCATCTCAATCCTGAAGGTCTCATTGTACTGGTCTCAAGGAAGGTCGCATGATTTATAAAGGCGTGAGTAAAAGCAAGGCTAAGATTGTAACAAAGCAGGTTATTTCGCAATTCTAGTTTATCCATGGCCTACATTCGTTGACAAACAACTCCAAAAGAGAAGCTAAACAAATTTTATTTTTCAATTCTAGTTATTAATGGCCTACACTTATGCCATACTTCTCTCACTATACAACGGCGTCACCCTAGGACAGTCCATGCTTTCAAGTTTCAACCTTCATCGTACAATAATTGCTGCAGCTGTAACTAATCCGATGTTGCACATGAACAACCTTCACTTCTTAATTCTCGTTTTTGAAGTGAAAGTTTTCTAAGTGTCAAGACATCTGCTGCACACTGATCACATGCCTGTACACCAAGAAGACGACATCACACGTCTTCACGAGATATCAATCCTGAACCAGTTATGCCCATGTTGTAAAAATGGTATCACAAACAACACAGAATAATTGTGTTCTGCCAATCAAACAAAGCCGCAATAAGATTTGTACTATCAGTCATGACATTGTCAAAGGCCAAAAGTATTAGTTCTTGAAGAGACATACACCAAAAAAGGATATGTACATGTGCCAGTTGTCTGTACTAGAAAAAGCACAAAGAAAACATAAACGAATGGTGTTTTGGGAAGGAGGGGGGGGTAAATCGGTACTTGGTCGGGTATTGCAGCTATAAAAAATGGTGGTGTCTACCACTATACACCTTGAGAATATCCACAAGTGCTGAGTTAAATGCACCAAGGAATGGTATGAAAATAACTTTTTGTAAAAGGCATGGTATGTTAGAAAGCTATCCTGCATTTTGCATATTATATCTCTTCGTACGACTGGGTGACCAACCACCAATTGAGGTAACAAAGGAAGTATGTGTAAACCGTGGTAACAGTTATACAGATAAGCCAGACAAGGGAGAGCTGTTCAAGAGAAAGGGAGATCAAGCAAGAAACATGAAAAGGTTTCTCTAAAACAATAGTAAGTCTGCCGATGAAGGAGGTGATGCAAGTATGGGGATTCGGCATATGCAAGTGGGTTGAAATGTAATTAAACATACTACGGTTAATAGTACTGTAAGGAATCGAATGTATAAAGTTAGTAGTAACTGCAATCAAATATATCATATATGCAATTAGAAGTTACGTGACCTCACGCAAAATAAGATACCATCATGAACATACGTTTAACAGATGCTAACAGATGAAGGGTGCTTAACATGTGAAAACATGTTTGGAACTTCCAAGCTCATATGGTTGGAGATACGATTTCAGTTAGTAGAGCACCACTTACTTGTTCCTCCCTCACAAACTGAACAGTTCCTACCATCCACCATACACCCAGAAAATCATTTAAATGCATAGCAAAGCATCATGGTCCTCAATCACTACACGATTTTGCCTACCAAACTAGTCAACCATCAATTTTTAATAGCTCCACGCGAAAGATAGGTCATGATAACCTTATATTAATAATATAACGATATGTCATTTCCAAGGCATTACATAACCAGTATACTAAGACAACCATAAATCAAATCGACAGAAAAGGCCAGTGGAGTACCTTATCGGGATGCAGGTAAACCTTATCTCTAAAGAGGAGGACCACGCCGGCCTCGTCAAGCACGCGCGCGAAAGCCACCGCCTCGTCTGCGGACTTAGCGACGCCCATGCCCTTGCACGCCTCGATCAGCTCCGAGTAGCCGATCACCTCCTTCCCTTCCGCCCCCAGCTTCACCTTGAGCGCCTCCACGTTCACCAGCCTCATCAGCTTCTTCGCCTCCCCAAACGAAATCGTATCGCCCCCCTCCTCCCCCACCCCACCACCCCCTTCTCCGCCTTTTCCGCCGCCAACTCCGGCACCGCCGAAACTCGAACCGGTCGAGAATGCCGCGGCCGGCTTGGTCCAGAACGAGCAGCCACAGTGCTCGTTCGGCTCCAGACACGCCCGAACTCCCCAAAACGACCTCGGCGTAGCCCTAGCCGCCGACGCGGTGGTCTGTCTCAGTAACGCGAACGACGATCTCCACATTCTTCTACCTGAAAACACCTCTCTCTCTCTCTCTCTACAAGTGTGTGTGTGTGTGTGTGTGTCGTTAGTGTACAAGCAGAACGTAATTGGGCATTGAATCTCGGAGAGAGGAAAACATGGAGGATGACGAGAGGAGGGGATTAAATAGCGGGTGAGAGAGAGAGAGAGAGAGTGGTGGGCGAGAAGAAGGGGGCAGAAGGAGACGGAGGGCTCACCTCGGTTATTAACGTCGTTTAGACGGCGTTGTTATTAGCAGTACACACGGTTAACGCGTAAATTTAGCATTGCCCTAAAATTTTTAACTGATCAAGGCGATGACTTTGATTTTGAGATTCTCTCTCGATGCCCTCTTCTGCTACTGCTCAAAATCAAGAGATAAGAAAGAAAAAACAATTTTGACAATACACACAAATTGTACTACTTAGAGCACACACATGATTTGATTCTAAACGTTCATTAAAATTTAATGGGAAGACTGAGTCAAAAGAACGAATATCTTTATCGACGAGAACTACAATAACAACAAAAGTTATTATCTTTGTTACGAGAAAACACATACGTTAACAAGCGTACGAGGTGAGTATTCAATTTAGGCATACTCGAAGAGAAAAGCAAGAAACAGAAAGTAGAAACACAAGTGATTCTTCAAAGTCCAAGCAAAATCTCTATATTCTTTGGTTAAGCTATTAGATTCGACTAGGCTTAACAAAATGGGATTGAGTTTGGGTCAATTGGTGGCTAATTCATTTGAAAAATTATTTGTTGGTTAACTGGGTCATAGTTTAATTGATCAGGTAAATCTATTATCTCAACAATAACCCATTTACCAAGACACGACCCGATTTCTTACCCAATTTGTTGACTTTTTCACTTTAAACTAGTATCGAACACGTGTGTTGTACGTGAACGTGGATGAAAGTAATTTTTAAATTGATATTATTATTATTTTTTAGAATTAAAATAATATAATTCAATTATATTCATATATCTTTTTGTGACTTGTTTTAAAATAAATGCATATTTAATATTCGCAATTGTAATTCATTTAATATTTAAAAATCTTCTTTGTAGGTTTCTGGATTGAAGAAATATTTGATGATGCAGCTGCTGAAAAGAAAAGTAAATAGAGAAATTAAAAGAATGAATCTACGTCTTTATTTTTGTAATCAGTTGGTTTATGGTATATACTTAAGTTTTGTAATTTTCAATATCATGTGCGTAACTGAATAGATTTTTACTTCAACTTGGAGCCATATTTAAGTCTTATTTTTTTTCCATTTTTTGATGCATATTTAACCCCATTTTTTTTCTTTTTTTTTTATCCAATAGCCTTGTGTTTCTTAACTGATATTTCACATGTTTCAATTTTTTTATTTTGTTTTTATTTTTCAATTGGTTAATTGTGTTGCTAACCTAAAATGTAAGAAAAGATAATCACAGTTTTCATTTCCCAATTCATTTTCTAATATTTATTTCATTTCAACCAAATTAAAAGGGAGTAATACAAGAATTTTTTTGTTTTGTTTTTCTTTCTCATCTGACTTTTTATTTCTCAATGTTTATAATTATAATATTCATTATCCAATGTTCATTTAATTTTAACCAAATTTAATAGGGAATCATAAATAGAGGGTAAAAGTATTGTTGATATAACCAACAGATGACATCATCATTCAGAAATGACTTACAACATTCGTACTTTTGTAGGTAAAAATATAGATAGATTTAGATATAGATTTTCATCAACTTTTCTTATAGATTTACAAAATTAAAAACTTAACAAATTTCCACCTACCAATGTAACTTTCACTAAATTTTCAGTCAATAAGACACAAACTGTTCGAGTCCTATCGACAAGAAAATACTGAAGTAAGAAAATTCTATGGTCGTGACAAACGTAACACAAAATTTCAAACACAATATCTTCTAAAAGAACGTGTATCGTGCATGACCAAGAAACTTGATTCTAAAGTAGAGATATAAATAAGCATTGCATTTGCATGGTAAGTGGACGGAGTATAACTCACCGTAGTTGACGTGGCTGTGACACCTATTTGTACCGTCGGCCACGACGGTGCTGGTAGGTGGGCAGAAGCTTCCTGCAAAACCCGTCGACCCTTGTTTACTAGGTGGGCAGCGTATGCAATTATTATTGGAATTTAACTCACCAGAAGCGGTAAAGACGTGGGAAGTGCGTGGCTGATGTGTGACCGTGTGCATGGTTGACAAAAATAAAAGGGCTGCTCTCTGCTTTCAGCCTTTTTGTTTTCCTCTTGGCATGGTCTATTTAAGCAAACTATAATGGCTGCATTGCTACTTTAAAGAACACTATCAGTCTCATGCGACCAACGTTGGAGGCGGTAATGAAATTTAAAGAACCGTGGCTTTTACTTTGAGGTGTATGTCGGCTATGAAATTTTAAGTGTTAGGTAATGAACTTTTAAATGAATAAGTCGCAATACGTTATCTTTGCGACCAAATAAAAAAACTCGTTACACAAGTAAAAAGTGAGACAAATAATGTTTACATCCAACCTAATTATAGTCGTATTTTAATGTTTAGGTGACAAACTTCAACAAGGGGTTAACTTTAAAGAGTAAGGATGATGTGTTCGCCCTCCACCGGTTATCATGTTTCTCCCCAAGCTTCCCCACCTACCATGCTACTCCATTAGTTAGCTCCAAGCACAAGGGCTGAGCCGCCCACCTATCAGAATTCTCCCCAACTATCATGCTTCTCACCAAGCTGCTCAGAACTACAACACCGGATTTAAGGAGGCCAGTCCCCATTATGAGGACAACAAAAAGAATGCAATCTGCAAGATTCAGTTGATTTCCGGTTCCGAAAATCGCCACGCGAGGCTGCAAAGAACGCAATGAAAGCTATGCGCACGTTGCGCGCAGCATCTGCTGAAAATTCTGGGGGTTAGGTCAAAAAGATGGATTAGAAACTCGAAATCATGCCTATAACAACCTTAAGAACAAACTCCAGTCCCGGCAATAAATACGCAACGGCCTCCATCGTCCCAACGGAAACTTATTGGTAACCAAATAACAAGACGTGAACTAGTAATTGGCCTAACCTGAGGATGGAATGCACCGGTCATTCATCTAGGATTTGCCTGTTTTCTGTTTAGCGTTCTCGAGAAGCGGCTAGGTTCTTCTCAGCAAGAAGCTTGAGGAAGTTGTACAAAAAGGGCATGTCATTGTGTTTCAAACGAATATATATATGTTCTGTTCTCCATTGCAATTTTCTCGCTAGCACGTACTCTCAATCCCGGTTGTCACTTCCAAGAGTGATTTATTTGATGCTTCCACGGTAATTGCTAGCCACAGTTCATTTGAACAGTTAAGCAGCTAGCTGCTGCACGATGCGTCCCCTCCTCCTTCGGGTAGCTCTTTGAGTTCAGCAGCATACATCTCTGGCCATGAGGTTGAATTTTTTCTCACTTTTTGGAATACCTCACACTGAGTTCCTGCCATGTCACCCAGGGCACTGCCCAATGTCAGCAGGTGATCCTTCCTTGTTCCTTCAAACCCTCAAGCTCATATAGTACGCCGCCGATAGGTATTTAACTCGAGAAATGTTTCCATCAGAAAGGAAGTTGAAGTGTTTGGTGTTATTGCCAGCCAAGCTCAGAATTGAGGATGAGAGACCGGAAGCTGGGGCTTCGCATAGGTGTCGGAGTAAAAGTGCAAGAAGAAGAAAAAAATGAAATTTTATGGCTTAAAACGCGCTAAGGACATTGTTTTTAAGACGATATTTATCTCTACTCGTTCTAAGTTTGATACCAGGTTAATGATAAATCATCTTCACGATTACACAAACCAATAATTTGCAGATAACAATTTTGAAAATTCGTCTCATAATTGTTCTTCGAAATTGTGTATGTAACTGAGAAAGAGAAGAGATTCTGAAGTTGAAAATGCAAAATTATTTTTTGAAATTTCAAAACCTTAATTTATAAACCAATAGCCACCCTTTGAGGCACAACTATTAAATGCACTAATTCAGAAATAACTGTTAATTCTAATGCATTTTCAGAATTATTTCAAATTCACCAAATTGTCACTAAAACTAAATGGCTGAAAGAAATAACTCCGAAAATAAGTTAAATAGATCATAAATTAAGGCGCCATACGCGCCCGTGGCAAAGTGCTCAGTGCGTCCACTAAAGCGCATACAATGCGCCACAAGTGGTGCACCGCACTATAGCATTTTTATTTTTTCCTTCAAAATAGTTCAAATAAAAGTATGTGTTTGTTTATAAGGTGAGCAAAAGTTTATTTTCTCTCCGATTTAAGACAAAGAACAAAACCATTTGCAGGGCCTCTAACTTTACTTACAGTACATACAAACACAAATCTATCACCGGCAATACAGGCTTAATAATATAGGAATGAAGCTGATTGTCTGAGGCGGCAGGGAGTGAGCAGTTGATTGTTTTCAATGAAGCCTATTTGTTTCCCATTACTAAGGAGATACCGAAGACTTTGGCTTCAAGGGAAACTGCTTCTTTTACTTGGGAGGCAAATCGGCAACTATTTTCAACACCCAATACCTTATTCTCCTTTGGCCAGTCAATTCTGGAATTGCCAATTCCTCTCTTTGTGGTATTCAAGGAGCTGCTAGCCTGCTACTCACTTGCTCCTTGTATTGCAGAAGAAGATGGAGAACGGCTTCACGAGACTGTCCGCTTGTGTCGTTTTGGGTACAATTGGTGAGAGAAAGAAAGGAGGTTTGGGGGATATAAGGAGGTACATTGCTACAACCAGGGCTTCCTCTTCGACGTGGTTATATTGTCGGAGAAGGCTTACTAGCAGTACTCAGAATAATGCCACCAAAATATCTAAAACATTCACCAATATACTTTCTTTTTCTGCCAGATAGAATTCTCTATGATACCATTCCTACTCAATTGTGAAGTATGACATTGCACATAAAAGGAAGAGATTAGTTTTTGGTCTCAAGCCTTCACTAGTAATGATATTCTCCCCTTTGGCCGCGGTACAAAAGTCAATTGTACAAATATTCTTAACTCTTTTAATATGTGCTTTTAAGACTCAGGTGGGCCTCAAGATAAATCTGACTAAATTCAAAATTATTTCTAAAAGCACGTCTCGAGAGATATTCATACCCTTTTCAGACATACTTTTGATCTCCCGACTGTAAACAAATTTGATAACTACCTGGACATTCCGCTTGTGCTGTTGCGCAATACAGGGTAATTAAGGAAGATTTCTTGTACCTTGTTGATCAAACCGAAAACAAATTGACTTCCTGCAAAATAAAAGTCATGTACTTTGCTAGACGCACTACTTTAGTGAAATCGGTTCTGAACTCTATCCCTATTTACTCGATGCAAGTGCACACCCTGCTTGACACAATTGCCGACCAGATTAACCAAATTAGCAAAAATTTTCTCTGATGTCACACTGACACTAGTCGAAAATGGCATGGTTTAAATTGGCACGCTATCACTTAATCGAAAGACCTTAGAGGTTTTGAATCTCCGTACGACTTCCATTCCAAATCATGTCGTGTTTATGAATATGGTTTGGCACATAGTTATTAAAGGCACAAGCGCACCTAAGGCGCAAAAGGTCCCTGGAGCCTAGGCGCGCGCCTTTTGGAAGCAAGGCGCAATATTAAAATATATAAAAATAAATAAATAAAAGTGCATTAAATAAAAAAAATTAAGTAAAAAAATTTAGAACATGACAATTAACAAACTTCTAAACATTAGAGAAGGTTTCAAATACCAACATTCTAATTTAACAAGCTTCCAACAATAAAAATAAATTCTACTTTTAAAAATTAGATCGTTCTCAATGGGAATGGGCATAATATAGGAACTAAAAATTCAAATATTTTCTCAAGATTGAGCTTTGGCCTTATGAACAATATAAAGTGAAGCTAACAAATCAGTTAGGTCTCCTAATTTAGCCATGTGTACTCTGTCTTCAACAGCTTTCACAGAAAGGTTAACATAGTTGGTGAGCAATTAGCGAAAAAAAGTGTTTTATCGCTAACAAATTAGTTAGGTTTTATATTTTAGTCTTAAAAAAGTGTTTTGACTTGGTAAAGACAAAAAGGGTAAAATACTAAAAGAGAAATCAACGGTCCACGTGAAGACAAGAAGCCAAATCGAATGGTTACACATCGTGCGCCTAGCTTTGCGCCTCCCGCCTCACTATGCGCCTAGCGCCTGAGCGCCTGGACACACAAGGCACGCACCTTATTGAAGGCGCTGTGCCTAGGCCTAGGCGAGGCGCGCTTTGTGCGCCTAGGCACGCCTTTAATAACACTGGTTTGGCAACGCCTTTAATAACACTGGTTTGGCATCAATGGAAAACCCGCACCAGCTTTGGGCTAAAGTGCTTAAACAAAATAGTACCTTCACGAAAATTTATGGAATGCTACGACAAATAACATGGGATCCATTATCTGGAAAAAAATTAATCAGGACCCGCGACGAGGTAGCTACACTCTTACAGTGACGTATCGGAAATGGAGCGAATATTTTATCCTGGCATCATCGATAGCTTACCTCAGGAGTTATCCGAAACTCCTTTATAGAACCCAGTTTAGAGCACTCAGATCAATTGGGTAAAAGATGTCATTAAAAACCGCGACTGGGATGCCTACACTCTTCAATCTCTCCTCCCTTGTGAAAAAGTCAAGCAAATCCTTACGATCCCTTTACCGTTATATCATGAGTTCATGACCCCATGATAGGCTTCTATGGCCTTTTGACAAAGGCGACTGCTGCACGGTTCACTAGGCACACAATATACTCACACCTACTGATGAAAATTGCAAAGACAATGGATATGGATACGGAAACTGGTGTGTCCTCCCAGAATCCTGAGCTTCATTTGGAAATGTATACACAAAGCAATTTCAGTCCGGACTAAACTCCATTGGCTCACTGAACATTATTGGCCCATGGCTTTGGCCAACCGGAAAACGTGGACCACTACCTTCGAAAGTGCCCAGAGTGTACAACATATGGGAGAACTGGGAGGCAACCCATCCACACATCAAGCAATGCACCCTAGATTTACCTTTCCAAACATGCGGTAACTTCACACTACAAACTCTGTCAATGTCGGCACTATTCCTGCACCTCTAGATCTGCCTACCTTTTTTGTTTTCCAATTAGCCGCCATATGGAACCACTGCATGAAGGTAAACTTTTTCAAACAAGCTTCCCCATGGAGGAAAGATTATTTCCGAGTACTCCTGGATGATATGGCTGTTGTCACATCCCCATGGAGTTCTTCTCACATGATATGGCTGTTGTCTTAGGCAGTGCTATGGGGGTGCTACTGGATGTGGATTGGTCTTCCATACCCCAACAGAGGAAAGATTATTTCTGAGTACTCCTGCGAATTCGGTTGGATGACCCTCTCATACCTGGGGTTTTTCTTCTAACTGCTAGACTTATGTCCCACTAGCTTCAAGCTCGCTATGGGAAGGTGTTTCATGTATGCTATCAGTGCGGTGTTTTGGGTCATCAAAGTGATAGATGCAGGCTGCCCTTTGGGGTAATTCGGGCTAGGTTGGAACAGGCTTATCTTCGGTATACTACGGCTCTGCGTATCACCATGTTATCCTATGAACCTGAAGCCTGTTTTACGGCGGCACTACGAGCTTTTGCTAATACCAGTTGGAATCGCACCAATCATATTATTGTGCTTAATGAGCTCGATGGCCATTCGTTCATTTATGGTACGGATCGCGCATCAACCGTGGAATCTGAGGAAGATTTAGTGATCGAACGGTTAATCTTGCGGATTCCTCCCCGTCCAATGTGCATCTCTCGGGGGATGATAGTTTCTTCTCAATGGATTCACAATTAAGCCTTGATTCCTTTATGGACGACAACATTCCGACCGATGAAATTATCAGCAGCTCGCTTTAGACAACTCAGGGAGCCAAGGAAGACGATGATGACGTGGCCATTCGTAACTGGATGCATGTGAGGCCGCCACATCAGCAGGCTATGGAGGATGAACAACTGACAGATGGCGGTCTTGATAAGCATGCGGGCTTATCTAACGCATGTCTTGCTTGCTGTGGATGCCGATGGAGTGCATAACCAAAGTCAACCGTGAGAAAACACGGTGTTGGACTGTAGTGCGAGGGAGTCCTTGGACTGTGCAGCTAACTCAAAGGCCAAAGTAGGCCAGGATGTTGACACCGTAATGGGCAGCCCATTTCAGACTAATGCTGGACTCTTTATGGCAGATACGACTTCCCTTTTTAATCCTGGTTTTAACCAATATGGGTCACTACTAAATAAGCCAGAAGCTGGTCCTAGTTCGGCCTCTTTACACTGTGGTCTTGACGAAGTGCCTCCTTCAGTAAAGCCGGGTTCATCTCCTGCTTTTTGTATCAATATTCCTGGCCACCTTTCTGATTCTGAGTCTGACGAAGAAGGTAATAGAAAAACGGGTGGAGATGATATTGAGGTCAACAGTTGTGCTGGTGAATTGGATGAAACGACACGGCTTCTTCAACTGGAAATGACTGAATTAATGGAGGACTTACTCCTCTCTCTGCATTCCAGTTCTTCGACATCCTCCTTCAAACGCAACTACATGATTATGGCCATGGGCGAACGGGAGGAATCAGTGCCGAAATGGTGTAAAAGGTCTCCTAGTGAACCGAAAAAATCAATCACTGGCTATCATTTTATGGGTTGATTACCGGCAGGTTGTGCAGAGGATAATGAAGCAGGCATCCACAGGCAGTAATTTGGAATCATCCTCCTCTAGTTCCACTTCTGGCAGCTCTTCCTCTCGTAAACGGCAACGTGAAGCAGATCGATACGTCCAAGAGCTGGTGCAACGTCCTTTGAAGTTTTCTAAGCAGTGGCAATCGCAGCAAAGTGGGGCTGAAGGTACGCCTTTTATTTCTTTAGACTCCTGTGATTATAATATACTACCTGTTGCTCGTTTGCCAAATTTGGGTGTACTGAGCTGGGAGATGTTTATGTATGTTACCAGTGTTTGCATTCCTCTAGGAGGAATTGGGGCTTTGGCCATTCTCTCCTTAAGTTGTCACTTTCAGTCAAGGGCGGTACTGGTCCTGCACATGCTAATGTTAGGGGTTCGGTGGTTGACCCTGCGCAACCACCCGTTCCCCGATGAAAATCTTGTGCTGGAACTGCCATGGGATGGGTCAGCCACGAACAGTTCGTTCAGCAAAGTTAATGCTCTGTCGTCACTCGCCGGATATCATTTTTTGGATGAAAACTAAGATGGCGAGTGGGTTACTTGACTGTAAGTTTCTGCGGTTGGGTTTTGAAATTTTGGTAGGCTTAGATCCCGTTGGTAAATCGGGCGGGATTTGGTTGGGTTGGCGAGCGGCGACCTCTTTGAGTGCGATTCACTGTGATCCTAATGTCATTATCACTCAGCTCACTGGAGCTGATTTTGACAATGGCTACGTGATTTTTGTGTATGGTCACCCTTCGGTTAACCATCGACTGGCGACATGGCAGCGCCTTCCTCTTTAGGGGCCGATGATTTTGTGTGGGAACTTTAATCAAGTTATTTATCCATTTGAGAAATCGGGCCATCAATTTTCTTACATACCAAGAGCATCCCACTTTAAGGAATTTCGTGCCTGGGTCTGCTGGAACTTCACTGTAACGGTCCCCTGTTTACCTGAACTAGGGGATCACCTGGGAAGAAAATGGTGTATGAGAAACTAGATCGAACTTTGTGTAACCCCGCTTGGCTGCGCTCCCATCCTTTCTCTGTTGCCACTAACCTTGGCATTCAGCGGTCTGATCATGCTCCTATTTTGATCAATACTTCACGCCCGCGAGTTTCTGGCAAACAACCGTTTCGTTTTGAATCAATTTGGCTTAAGTTTAAAGCTTTTAAGGATATCTTGATGTTACCTTGGAATACTCCAGTTGTTGGCTCTCGACTTTTTCAAGTGATCACTAAATTCCAACGCATTACTTTTTTTCAAGAGCAGTTATCTAGGATTCAAAATGTATTACATCTTCATCTTGAGTTACAGCAGGAGGATTATCAATTGCGCTGTTTTTTGGATCAACTGTTGAGGTGTGAGTAGGTTTGTTGGGCGCAACGTGCCCATATACCTTGGTTGGAGTTGGGTGATCGTAATACCAAGTTTTTCCATATCTCGACTATCATTCGGCGTAAAAGGAACCATATTGCTTTTCTAAGATATGCTCAGGGTTTGACGTGTGATTATGAAGATGACGTTAAAGGCATCCTTACTCAACCCTTCGAGGCGATCTTTAACCCTCAGCCTCAATCTACTCAGGCGATGGGAACTCTACCCAACGGGTTTCTTTTCTTTGATTCCTTACTTGAATCGACATTTATCTGTGGATCAGGTGGTATCTCTTTCCCGGCCTTTTACAGCAGCGGAGGTACGGAAAGCGGTATTTCAGATTGGTGGACTCAAGGCACCCGGACCAGATGGTATCCCGGCTATAGTCTACCATCAATGGTGGGACGTTATAGGACAGGACATTACTGCTGTGGTTTTGTCATTCCTTAATTTGGGATACCTCCTTCGCGCTATTAATCATACTTACATTACATTAATTGCTAAGAAGCAGCACCCGCAGGAGGCTAGTGATTTCCGACCTATTAGCCTCTGTAATGTCCCGTATAAGATCATTTCTAAGATCCTAGTTAATCGTCTTTCACCGATTCTTCCTTTCCTCATTTCACCAAAACAAAGTGGGTTTGTTGCCGGCCACTTAATCTCCGATAATATCATTCTAGCTCAAGACTTAATGGATAGGGTAAGGAGACAAAAGTTGGGCAAGGTACATTTGGCGACAATAAAAATGGATATGAGTAAGGCCAATGATCGGTTGAGGTGGGATTTTCTGGAAGGTGTTCTCAATCAATTTCACTTGCCGCCCCATTGGGTGGTGAGATTAATAATGCAATGTGTCACTACGGTTTCCTACTATGTGCTGGTCAATGGCAGAGTTTCGCCACACTTCCAACCTTTCTATGGCATTCGACAAGGAGATCCGTTGTCGCCTTTTTTATTTATCATGTGCTCTGAAGTATTATCGGCACAATTGCGTAACACAGAAGAAAGTACGTCAATTAGGGGGATTAAAGTTGGGAGGTGCTTTCCCCTATCACGCATTTGATGTATGCTGATGATATTTTTTTGTTCCTCCGCCTGTCCGTTGGGGCTATGGAAGCTTTGCACTCAATATTACAAACTTATTGCACTGATTCGGGTCAGCAAATCAATTGGCAAAAATTGAGTCTCCTTGTTAGTCCTAATACACTACTGAGCCTGCAGAATTATTTTCGTCAGCTTTTCCAGTATTACGCTGATTTGGGATTAGGTAGATACTTGGGTGTTCAACTTGATACGGGCCCTAACCGTCGTATATATTTCCTTGATGTGGTGCACAAAATTCAGGAGCGGTGTGCCACCTGGAAAGGCCTGTTATTGAACAAGGTTGCGCGGGGTACCTTGATTAAATCGGTTTTGTTAGGCTTGTTAATCCATGTTATGCAAGTCTTGAAGCTACCTAAATATGTGTGTGCACAGATTGACCAAATCTTTGCACGTTTTTGGTGGGCTGGAAGCTCTGATCGTAAATCTTACCATTGGATTGCATGGAATGCTTTGTGTTTACCCAAAAAAGTGGGCGGGCTTGGTTTTCAGAAAAATGAATCCATGAATCATGCATTGTTTGCCAAGCAAGCCTGGCGTATTTGGACTAAAACTGAGACATCCTTAGCCAAGGTTATTTGCGGTCGGTATTGTACAAGGCATCCGTTCTCATCTTCCCCGGCTAAGGGACACTTTTCCTTCGTATGGCGAAGCATTTTGGTAGGGCGTACTGTGCTACAACAAGGACTACGATGGATTGTTAGGAATGGTAACACTATTTCAATCTGGATAGATTATTGGATACCAGGAATTGCCCCCTCTCAGCTACTAGAGTAAAGACAAAATGCGTCTAACTATGTATTTGTCTATCAGTTATTTTGCCCAGCGTCGTTTGTTTGGGATCCTGGCATCTTGCAATCTATTTTTTCGTTGAATATAGTTGTCCGCATTCTTAGTATCTACCCATCACATGAAGGCATGGAGGATTCTCAAGAAAGGGTTAGTACTACGGATGATGATTTCTCGGTCAAATCAGCGTACGCCATCCGAGCGTTACGAGATCTCCCTGTTACGAGATCCCACTCTACTACAAACTTTTTTGTGGATAGCAGTTACGTTATGATTGATCTGGTGGTGTAGGAATGATGCTAATTTTTGGCAGGCTTCTCACCTTACAGTATATTGTATAGGATATGTGAACTGGTTTGGGACATTTCTCGTGCTCCTTCCTTTGGGAAGTGTCTGTCAAGGTGTCATATCACTCATAATCTTCGAATCCTTCCCCAAGTTTCTAAATTACAGACTAAGAATCCTTATTCTTTCCTATCTCCAATAAAGATTATGCACTGCTATCTAGGGGCGGTTTTTAGAAAATCTCCTCAAATATCTAGGTTTGCCATATAGTCGTCCTTAACAATGATTCTAAGCATATGGGCACGCTTATGAAATCGCTCTATGTGGGGGATGCTCTATCTCTACATGCGTTAGCTGTGTTACATTCACTTATTTGGCTCATCTCACATCGTCTTTTACATATTCATATTTATCTTTCTAACCAACGGTTATTTGCACATATTTCAGGGGATAGCTATATTCCGCCGCATGTGGCCACTATATTTTTTGACCTGTGTACAGTTAGTCAGGATGCACATGTTGTAAATATTTCTTGTAGAAGGAATCAGTATCAGGATCTAGCATGGAGCTTGGCTTCCCAGGTGGCACATGCACGCTTTTTTGTTCACCGTGACTGGTGGAATACAAACTCGGAGGCTTCAAGAGTTTGCGAATGAGCTGTGTTTTTTGCTTGCTATGATATGTCGCACTGCGCTTTCCTGGTTTTGCTTGTGTATCCTAGACCTTATAGTGGCTAGAACTGGCTAGTGTAAATAACGTCTGATGTTTGCTCAAGAGATCAGGGTTGTTGATCTCAAGTTGCCTCTTCGTTGGTATATATTTCTCATCTTTTTCCAAAAAAAAAAACAAGCTTCCCTCCCACTCACTACATCAAGATTATTTGTTTTTCATCAACTACATGAGACACGTCAGGGCAACCAAAAGTGTTAAGCATCTCTGATGGACTCCCTCGCCAGAGAACTAGACCAAATTAAATACGGACGACAGTGCACATCTGCATGGGCTGGAGTAGCGGCAGCATTATTATGGGACAACAACGAAAAATGGATTGCAGAAAGCTCTCGAAGGCTGACTTCACTAAATGGTCAAACGACTGAATGGTGGGAGGTTCAAGACGGACTACTCTCGCATGGAATACAAACAACCAGCAAGACAACATAAGTATCGTACACTTACTTAAAACTAATAATCCACCCACACCGCTAATTGAAAATCTTGATTTTTGAGTGCAAGGCACTCCTTAAGCGTAGCTGGCAACTCTAGGTTTTTCATACTTATACGAAATAAACTTTTGCGGTGATCGAATGTCAAAATAGGCAGCTCATCAGTAACAATGATTTCTTATATGGAATCATCAGCCGATCTTTTTGTTTACCCTCCTGAAAAATGATATTAGTGAGTGAGTCACCCCAAAATGTGTGACTCAATCGAATGTTTAAATAAATAAACCCTCTTTTGGAAGAAAGAAAAAAAAACCTTCGGTAGTATTCTTGAACAGAAATTACGCTTGTTCACGTGGTTAACAATATTAAAGTCTTATCTCAAAAAATTTGTATGGAGTTACTAATTACTCTGTTATATCACATTGTTGACTTTCATCCTCTCTTAGCTGTCTTGGATTCGCCAATCTCGTTTTCTCTTCTTATGTGTCAATTGAAACGAAAGAAGAAAACACATGAATGAAACCTTTTCTACTAACGATTTTCACACGACTCCGTTGAGGATTAGCTCCTCTAAACTCTGGCAACACGTACTTCTATTTTCTGCTAAAAATTACTCAACCATATTTTACGTGTTAATGACTCAACTTCACGCCACTTCACTAATCGAGTAAAAGCAAAACGAAAAATTTAATTCGTCGAAAAATAGACAATCCTATAACTTTTGCTTAGAAGACGAGCTCCATGGTTCTTTAAAATTAATGATCCGCTTATGCTCATAACCACCTGTCTAAACCTAAATCATCTGTTAAGACGCGAGTTAGTTACTATGGAATATATGCGTTCCTGCGTGTAAATTACGGTAGGGCATTGGATTGGACATCTTTAGTCTTGGCCCCACCACATGGCCCCCTCTCCTTTATTCAAAGCCCTTAATAGTCCTTATTTCTAAGAAAATTCTCCCCCACCGCACCGTTCATTCCACCACATGCACCCGTTGAGGTAAAGGAAACGGATCCAATCTCCCCGCTGCAAACCCAACCCCCCGCTCCCCACCCCACACACGCATGGGCTGCCTGTTGCTTCCATGTCAAATTATACCCTTTAGGGATTTAAACTTGTTGCCTGGTGTCTGGGAAACTAGACGTTACCATTCACTAATATGCTCTCTTTGTTGGTCAATCGATCGCTGAGGCCTGGTGAACATCTTTTGGCAAACATTTTCTGAGTTGGGTTTTGTGTTATAATTGGTCTTCCGCAGTGTTTGATCGACTTACTGGGTCTCTTTTGCTGCGGTTTGGGTTGAAGAAATTAACCCAGATTAGCGTAGCAGCATGTTGGGTTTAATTACCATGACTAGTACTCATTCTAGTCCAAACAAAGAGGTGAACTGGTTGCTTTCAGTCTTTGCCGGAGTTGTTATGTGTAAAACTGTAAGTATGGCTGTTTAATTTGGCAGATATAGTTTATGTTTGTAATTCAAGTAATATTTGGTATATGTTTCTTGGCTGATTTATGGTGCATAACTTTGAAGCGATTATGATTGCTACTGTTATTTATGGATGTACTTTCTCCGTTTGTTTGGATTTTGCCCTTTGATTTTTTGCAAAATCCTAGGGTACAATTTGGTACGTGTAAACATGGAATTTACCCGGTGTTCTTACCCTAACTTGACTTGCCAACAAATACTATTCAATTTATGATTTCAATTTGACGTCGACATGTACCAAATTCTATCCTTGGAAGTCACAAAAAGCCAAATTAAAAAATCCAATGGAAGAGAGTAATACATTGTGGCACGGTTATAAGGAAGGGTTATCTAAACGAACTGGAGAAATTTATAAAAATATGACAATTAGGTAAACAGCAGTTTGATATTCAGAATTTCGTATCCATCATCCTATTCAATGAAGCTTCCCGTGGTTTTTTGCAATTTAAGTTTTGAGAAAATTGCGATATTCAGTTGAATATATAGTTGGCAGTAGTTGAATGTATCCAAGAAAAGGTGCAGTTGGTTGATGGAGATAGGTGTGGGCCGTGTGGCCTGTCCCTCTATTGTTTTCAGCAAGAATCTTGGTTATCTCCAGTCACGAGGCTAGGATTCATGGATAAGGTGAGTCTGAATGCAAAAAGGTTTCAAGTTCATTGGCGGCGAAGCTTTATAGGAATTTGAATTTCTCAAGGTTTTATTATTTAAAAAAATCAAAATTTAGTAATGTAAAGAAACATAAAATTCAAGAGACAAAGAGGGCAAGTGCACACCATACACACAGTGGGGCCTCGCCACTGGTTATCTGTGTATCATTTCTGAAATGGCAAAATAGTAAAGAAACTTGTAAAATACAGAGTTGCTGACAAGGAATTTTGGAACAATGTCAGGTGAAGTGTTTCTCTGATATGCTTTCTTTTTTTTTTTTGTTCATGGAAAAGTAAGGTTTCGGAACATTACATATGTATCTATCAGTTTTTTCTTTTTTTCTAACTTTACTCTAGTCGGTTAAGTTTATTGCATTGAATTTTGAAAATGGGAAAAGACTCTAGCCGCTATTAGCAGTTCTAAGTATTGCCTACGATTAAATTATGGCCAATTATTTTTCCTCTCATACAGTTAGACTCTATACTTTAGCGAAAAAAGAAAAAGTGTCACGCCTGCGATTGAAGTGGTAGTTTCTAGATGTTTTTTTAGTTTTGTTTTACTCTTGACGATGAAAGCAAAGGTGAATCTGAACATTTGTTATTACTTCTGAAAATATGATTGCCATATTCTATACCTTTTAAAGTTGGTTATACTTTTGTTTTTGAAGGTTTATGAACTAACAGCTGTCTTCAGCCTTTTATTCGTCAAGGTATATAGCAAACTCACCGATGCGAAGAAAGTTGAATGGAATAATAGGTGATGTTTTCTCGCATAATGATTAATATAGTTGTGCAAAAAATACTTGTCCAGAGCTGATGTTCATTGGTGTCACCAGCTTAACTAACGATTAAGCCTTGGTTTGCAGGGGTTTCTCCACTTTTCATGCGCTTGTAGTGGCAGTTGCTTCTCTTTACTTTTTGCTTATTTCGCATCTTTTTGATGAGGGTCCTCAGGATAAGTTGATGATTGATAGAACGTCTACCGCATCAGATACCATACTCGGGGTATGTTCTACTAGATCAAGTAGCAATATCAAATTACCTTTGAGTAGTTATTAATCAAACTGTATGAAGTTACCATATGCTGTGAAGTTACCATATGGTTTTGATGTACGATATGATGCATTTTTGTCTTCAATAGTTAATAGGTCCAATATTGTGCTGGTAGGACCAGTGAATGCTTGTTTTAGTATGACTGGTGGATTGCTTCTGCAAATTTTCAATGCATTTGAAAAATCTAGTGTTGCTCATTGGTGGCACTGTTAATGGATTGCTTACTTATTCTTGAGGCATTAGGACTTTCCTTGAGTGTAGGCATCCTTGAAATCCGGGGCACAGTTCAACATAACGTCTGTGTGAACCAAAGAAGAAGAGGAACTTTTATCACCAAGAGCGTGGTTAAGGGCAGGCCTGACTTTTATGAAGCTTAGGAGTTATAGGCACGGTCTTTTTTCTGGTCCAGTGTATTTGACTTTGCGTGTGAATGTTATAGAGCCTACTGGTCAGAGATCACACTGTAAAACAGATGCAGTTGTGTGTTTGGTTGATGGGGGGGTTTTCCTCAAAATATTTTTGAGAAAACCTAGTGTGTCTTGTCCATCTCGCGTAATTATTTCTATAAAGCCTCAGCCTATTCTATAGTAGATTTTTAGATTTTACTAGTATAAGGACACTAGCTCACTTTATGAGGCCATGAAACCAAAGAAGCAAAATAGAGAATGAAGTAGAAGTTTGATAGGAGGCTCGTCCTTAGTTTATGGTACAATTTAGACATTAGCTGCAGGTGCACGGTAATTTATAAATTTTCCCAAGATATATTCTGAGTTTATGGATTTATTGATGCTTAATATATGTATTTGCCATGTGGGTGCACTGGTTTTTTGGGGCGTTGATTGTCCAAAAAGCAACTATAGCTAGTCAGATTACCTACATCATGGACAATGGGATGTATATGATGCGAGTGTAATATGATACTTTTCGCCACTTCATACCCTTAACACATTTTTCTCATAAGGTATATAGTTTAATTTATTGTTAATGTCTATGTTGCTGCAGATCTCGGTTGGTTATTTTCTGTCAGACTTGGCAATGATTCTTTGGTATTTTCCGGCTTTAGGTGGTATGGAATATGTAAGTAATGATGATTGATTAATGATTTGTCAAATTTGTGATTTCCAGGGTTATGATGGTCTCCTTTCTACAATATATAAGACCTGTATCTGAAAATTTTAATATGATGCTTGACTAGAATTTCTTATTTCCTCCCAAGTTTTTGGGGTCCGCTTCATTCTTTAATCATTTGGGACTCGAGTGGTAAAGTTCTTGTCAACTGCTTCACAAGTTTTTGGGGTTCTGCTTCATTCTTGAATCATTTGGGACTGGAGTGGTTAAGTTCTTGTCAACTGCTTCACAAGTTTCATGACATTCTTTTCTTAGGTATTGCACCATGGACTCTCTATGTTTTCAATCTTGCAATCTCTTGTAAGTGGGCAAGGGCAGATTTACATATTAATGGTTCTCTTTACCGAGAGCACAACTCCCTTTGTAAACTTGAGATGGTAAAATCCATTCAGAAGTCTTGTTCATTTCTCTTGGCATTGGACTACTGCCAACACTGTTGATACATTTGTAGGTATTTGGATGTTGCTGGTCAGAAGTCGTCTATTTTTTACATCTGTAATGGTGTTGCATTATTCCTTGGGTGGCTGGTATCGTCTATCAAACGCCATACTTAATTTTGCTTAATATTTTTGTTGAAGTTGCTGCTGCAAAATAGTCTGTCTTCTAGCCTGCATAATGTCACTGGTAACTGATTTGGTTTTAATTAGGCATGGTTGTGTTATTTGAGGCAGAAGCCACACAATTGCATTTACCCACTTCTTACCTAGAAATTTAGGAATACACTTGGCAAAATCATCTTTTAAGTGCTTTAAAGTACTACTTCAAAATTCTGAGGGTTGGAGTTTGACCAGTAATAACCTAGTAATGCATGGAAGGTAAGATGTAGAATAAGCAATATGAGTAGTTTTAGACTAGTAGTATAGGAGTTTGTATTACCATATGGGGATGGTAGCATGCATATATGTACAGTATCTATTGCTAGACGTTCATGCCGCCGCCCACCCCCCCAACCCTCCCGCAACCCAAAATCTTCTCTACCCTCACCAACTATTCTCACGAGACTTACTGTTAACCATTATGCAAGGGGATCAACATAGAAAAAGCTCTCTAGACCGAGTTCCTTCAAGCGTGCATGATGCTACTTGTATGATTGATAACAAGCAAATATAACTCGACAGTTGTTCTAAATGCACCGGAAGTTGTGTGTAGTTGTATGTTTTCTGACAAGGGATCTAGTTTGATCGAACACTTGTACTATTTTGATTCTCAATCAACCGAGTCTTTTTCTTGATGAGACAGTATCTCTCTGAGGCTCGGAATAATAGTGTAGCAAAAGTTGGAAACTACGATAAACAAAGAGGATATACGAAACACTCGGTAGATATTTAGTATTTGAAATCAGAAGAAGGCTTCATTATGCTGTGCTTTTTTTGGCTTATTAACTAACAGGTTGCCCAAGTTACTATGTCTTGATGGTATATTTGTAGTGCCACATTTGTAATGTAACACCGTAGGCTTTTTGACGGATCATTCATCTTTTTAATGAGTCCTCTTATCTATATGACTTTTTAAAATCATTTTTTTTATATCTGCAGGTGGCAAGGATTATTTTGTTCATCTTCTTTTTCTACCATATGTTTATCCATTTTGATCAGGCAAGTGATTTTTCCCTGTTAAAAATTATGAAATGATTGCATGGAATTTGAGAATTGTAGTAATCTTTACTGTTGCAAAGGTAACTTGAAGGTTGAAGTTTGGTTTTCCTTTTTTGTCTCTGGCAACTAAAACCACTACGTAAACCCTTCAGGTTTTTTATGTGAACCAGCGTTGGAGACGATCTGACAAATTTTCTTTCACATAGTTTTTCTGTCATACTGCCTTGACCAAAAATAAAAACAAGAAAAAAAGACGAGAGCTTTCAACTCCAAGGAAAAGGGTTGTGTCAATAGTACAATTGGCCCTGGGCGAGGCCACTTACAACATATGAGTCCTTTTCCCTCCAATCTAAAGTTGGAGTATTAGACTTGGTTAATTGAGAATCTTTGTGTTAATTATTAGCCCTAGCTTCAGCTAAAAGGGCAGAGGGATAAATTTTTGGAATATTAGAATTTTATTTCATCAGGTAGATACAGAATAAACTCTGGAAAGTATATCACCCCATCTCATTTCTTGCATGCAGCTAGATTATTTTAGTGATAAATGAGATGTGCATAAGTGCGATTTTAAATCCCCCCCACCCGGCACTAAAGTTATCCTGGCCTCAAAGATGGCCAGCTGATGCTATTCAAATTTCGGACATGGGCATGTATACAATAAGATGATTGCCATCAATCTGTCTGAAAAAACTAAAACAACGACGCTTTGGCTTAAACCTGTTTCTTGTTTATATTTCCAGGTCAAGGAAGTGTATCCCTTGGGCTTTTACAGCATGCTTACAGTACCTCCTGTGTTGGCACTGATGAATGCCTTCTGGTTTTGGAAAATTGCTAAAGGACTGATTAAAACGCTGTCCAAGACAAGACACAGTTCGTGATCTACCGTTTGTCCTCTCCTTTGCAGATTGTGCAGGAGAATTTCCTTAAATACCTAACTTTCATTACAAGAATGCGCTAGATTTACCGGTGTACATTCACAGTTGTATAGTTGATTAGTTCTTCATTGGCATACCTGCCATCTTAAATTCAATGGAATTTCCATGACATTAAGTGGTTTAGATCACTGTTGAAAGTCAAAAGGTTTTAATGTTAAATCCTCGCATCTTCTGTTTGGTATCATGATATATTGTGAAAGTAATGTAACAAACTACTAACATCGGATAGAACTCCTGATCGCAATAGAACTGTAACGACCCACTTCACGGCCTTATCACTGGATGATGTTCTTTTAAAAGGACCAGTCAAATAGGTATTTATAAATTCCTAAGCATGATGTTATTAAGCTAATCATGAATTATCTCACAGCTGATGTGAGAGATCACAAGAATCCCCCTTTTTCAGATTGGGTCATTGTCTTTCAACTGCCTTTTTCAGCTAGAAGTAGAGGGGTGCAGACAAGCGACTCCTTTTGCACATGGATACACTACATAGATTTCAACCAAAACAAGATGATTTTTTTTTTACCGTAAAGGAGGGTACCGTCTCTCGAAACGTCTCCAATTCTTGCATTTTCCAGAGTTCACATCAAACGGCAAATTTCCACTATGGGAATTGCCAGTTTACATCCGCAATCTTGTGAACTATTGGCATTCCCTAAATGGTAATGCAACTCTTGTATTACTAATTTATGCATGTGTACACTCATCCAAAGCAGTGTAAGAGTGTCAATAGCCATTTAGGAGCTGCCACTGCGACCCATTTGTTATTCTGCAGTAAATCAGTTAAACCTGGCATCATTATATAAAACCATCCCAAGTCAAATCAACTGACTAGTGAGAACCACCATTACATTCAAAGTTGCAGCTAGGTAAATATGCAACAAACATGAAAGAACAAGTCTAGGACAGACTCCACAGGGCTGATTATTTGACCTCTCAGTCTTATGCCGCATCTGAAGGAGATAGTGGCCAAAAGCACACACCATGAAATATTTACAAAGCTTGGCTTACTGGTGCTAAATAGCAAGTACTATATAAGCAACGCAGTAACATGTGATCTTTTTCATCGTCATCTAATATCCTCCCTGTATGAAGGCATTCAAGCGGTTCAGCTCATCACGATGCTCGCTCACCACAGCACGAACCACATCTCCAATAGATACCATGCCTAGCATTCTCTTGTTATCAATCACTGGAATGTGCCTGATGCGATTATCTGCCAACCAATGACGAGTCCAAGACTTGGTTCTTTCTTTCCTTGGAGGTATAACATAGAAATTTACAGTCTACTTATCAGTGGCATTATCAACAGCAAGAGATACCTGTCATTAACTGCATTGCTTTCAGAACTTTGGTGTCAGGTGTAACTGTGATGAGCTTGTTCTGCAAACACCATAAGTTTTCATTGTCATCATACAGTTTCAAGACTACAAATACTGGTAGAACCGTAGAAGTTTAGAACTGAGTGATCTTCCGATGCAAAGCAACGTACCTCTTCCGTCATGATGTCCCCAACCTTAGTTGATTTGGATGATCTTCCCTGAACTATGATTTTTCTGAGATAATCTGGAACACGATCATCGAAAGAGAGTAGTGATAATTAAAATCAACTCCTCGGTGGAACAGAAAGTTAGCAATGTCAACTCCGTCGGCTTTTAGTTGTCAGTTTCACAGCAATGCAAAGAAACAAACGAATCTCGAAATTGAAGCTTTTTGTAGCAAACTCATATTTATATGCTTGAACTCCCAGAATGTCATCAATACTAGCAAAATGCTTTACAATGGTACGTGAACTCTGTACAGAAAATAAGTGGAGACAAGCACATCTACACAGTTTCTTTATATTCAGAGGACGATGGGAGGCAGAAGACCAATTAAAGAAACTTAATACAGTGCTTATAACCAACTTCAATCAGGTAACCACAAAAATACGGTGGATAAAGATCATAAGGCAAAGTTTTCTCAGGAACGTGCATACATTTCAAGCACACAATTCTGTACCATACACATCAAGACATGACCTAAACAATTACCTGTCAAACGAATTCCTACACTGTCACTTGCACATAATTAACATTTTGAAGTTGTCAATTTGGGACCTTGACAACTAACTTGTTGGTGGGCCAAACATACCATACTTTCACATTGGCATTAACTGATTTATTGTGTATATATAAAGCAGCAAAGATCAGCTTTGTGAGAGAGACGACAAAAGAGCAGCGTATTATTATACATCTAATAGATATCTACGGATTCTCAAAAGTAATACAAGACTTCTTAACTACCTCTTTCTGTGATAATTCCAGCAATTGCCTTTTGCTCCCCAGGTTTGACAACCACCAAGGCTCCAACATTGTGTTGTGTCATCTGCAATGAAAATTATTCATTTTGTTGACATCGTTAGGTCGTTATTGAACTGGTAATGCTTAAAGAGTGTAGCTTTGTGTAAATGGCATGTGCGTGCTCTTATGTAAATAACAGAGCGAAGTAAAAAGTATCGTCAGAATATGTAAAAGAACAAGACATACTGACTTCACTGCATCATAAACAGTGTCATCTGTGGCGCACCAAAGCCAGGAGCCATCTGCACTTTTGCCTTTGCCCTTCAAAACATCTGAAATAGTGGTGCTCTCAAAACCATGCTCTTCAATACGAGCAGTCGAAACTGACTCATGTCTCGCAGTCAGAAGAGGCCGCATGACTGGATTCACCAAACGAATACGTTGCAGAACTGCATTCTTGAGCGCACTCCCATTTGATAAGATTCCTTGCATTTTAACTAAATGGAAGCAAGTTTCTTAGTCCAGCATTAGGTGAGCATCAATTATTCTACTTCGACCTTGAGGTCATTCAATCTGACACTTACTACTTCTGGCAACAGATGCAATTAGATGGAACAAATTTCTTCAAGGCCATTGACATGGATGAAGGACATGAACCATTTGCATCGTAGCAATCAGATCTGAATCTCTAGTAATGAAATCTGAAGTTATATAAAGCAATAAGAAGAGATTTATTCTTGTAGACCTATTTGTTGGTAATGCAATCCATTTCAGTAGGCCTTCGATCTTTAAGTTCTATTTCATTCATTCATTTTCTATGTTACTAGTGTAACTAAAGAACAATTTAAACCCTGGTTCTCGGGACCACTCGGATCACATCTGCTCTGTCATGATCAAGGGCAACAAATGACAATATTTCAACCCACCCAGCCACCTTCTACCCACCCACAAACTTCCCCACCCGCCACCCCTCCTCCCGGCAGAAAAGAAAAATCCCAAAAATTTAAATAGGGAATACTGGTTTATATTTCCCAAGAAATTTGCAAATGATTTTGATATACTTTTTTTTGGTAAAGGTCCTTACTCCATTAGAAGCTCAAACAGGCATCAATAAACTAATTAAAACTCTACCCAGTTCTAACAGAGCCTTAAAATGATTGTGATTTTTGTCATGCTTACTACTTGCAAAATCTCCAAATCTCGCATGTAAGTACCATAGTCATCAAATCACTTTCAGAGTCCTATATAGCGACGCCTTGTCCAAATCCAACTAAAAGAACAAATCTCATTACACCCTTAAAGAAAAGTGTATTACAGAACTCTTAGAGCTCTGATCCCTTTACCAGCATAAGTTTTTTCTATCATTTCTTCTTACAGAATCAAGCATACAGACTTAATTACATATGGGTAATGTGATGAACAGAGCCTTGTTGATGATGAAGAAGAAGATGGGTGACAAAGGGTTACCTGATCAAAGATCTTTCTCGTGAAGAAGCCACACAGTAGAGAAGAGAAGAGAGCAGAGTAGCAAAGTTGGCTTTACATAAATAATAAATAATATAGCAGACCCAGGTTTATCCATCCAAGATTAGATTTTGGGTTCCACTACTATACACCTCGTTTATGAACTTGTAGTCCACATCGATTGATCATAGCCGTTCACCAAACAGAAGAATATTTTTCAAGGTAGAAAATAAAAATAATATGGAGAATACTTAGTAGTATGGTGGAATTATTGATTGGTTACGGAATTTATTTAGACTTGGGTTTGGGTTACACAATAATTTATTTTATCAAATACTCACAAACCTGATTTAATCTTGATTAAATCAGGTCTAGATTAAATCAGGTTTGATCAAGATTTAATCAAGGGCTAATTACACCTATGTCCCTGAGGTTAGGGGGTAATTACAGTCAAAGACATAAAGTTTCAAAATGTAACATTCCGTGACCAAAAGTGTTTCAAATGTATCACCCGTGTCCATCCGTCAGGGTTCCGTCCAAAAAGTGTACTTTTTTTATGATGTCATCGATACGTATTTTTAAAATGACAATGCTACCCCTTGTACTGTATTTTGGTATATTTTTTAAATTTTTTTATATTAAGATATCAAGCCTTAATTAAAGATCAAGGTAATTCAATTCAATTTTCAACTCAATTAGGGTTTCAATCTACCAATTAGGGTTTCAAAACCCTAATTTACAAACCCTAATTTTCAAAACCAATTAGGGCTTCAATTCATCTTAATTCAATCTGCAATTCAATTCAATCTTCAACTCAATTAGGGTTTCAATCTACTAATTAGGGTTTCAAAACCCTAATTTACAAACCCTAAATTTCAAAACCAATTAGGGCTTCAATTCAATCTTCAACTCAATCTGCAATTCAATTCAATCTTCAACTCAATCTGTATTTTGGTATTCAATCTTCAATTCAATTCAACCGTCGAAGGTCAGGGTGCAGCGCCGGGGATGGGGGAGGAAGGTCGGGGTGCAGCGCCGGCGATGGGGGAGGAAGATGGGTTACAGCGCAGACGGGGAAGGGGGAGGAAGATGCTTCGTCGAGCCTCTGCGAGCATCGCGCCGAAGCCACCGTGCTGCTACACCGCTGCAACTGCCGAAGCCACCGTGCTGCTACACCACTGCAGCGGGCGATCAACTCCGGCGCTCCTTCCGATCGACTAGTGAAAGAGACGCCGGTGACGGGGAAGGGGAAGGGGGAGGGGGAGGGTGGGGGCGACGGGGAAGGGGAAGGGGAAGGGTAAGGGCAACGGGGAAGGGAAAGGGGTAGGGTGGGGGAGACGGGGAAGGGGAAGGGGTATGGTGGGGGCGACGGGGAAGGGAAAGGGAAAGGGGTAGGGGGAGGCACAGGCGAGTGGGGGGGGGGGAGACAATGAAAAATTAGGGTTTCATGTGGTCCCAGGGGCAAATCAGGATTTTAACTTTTATTTAGGGGCAACTTGGTCTTTTTGTCAAAACCGTTAAGTATTTTGGTATTCCGTTTATCAATGGACATAAGTGTTACATTTTGAAACTTTGTGTCCTCGCGTGTAATTACCCCCAAACCTCAGAGACATAGGTGTAATTAGCCCTTTAATCAATTCCAAACACTCTCAAAGTGAGGAACCTCTCGCTTTTAGTTTATAAAATATGCTTTTAATTTATTGTTGTGATGTTATCGGCGTGAACCATTCAACACCTATGCTTTCATACTAAAAGTAAAATTATGGAAAATAAATAAAACATAAATTTAAAGTGGTTCATTCTTTAATATTATTAAAGCCATGATATTCAACCTAAAAATATAATTAAAAAGGAAGAAATACTCATCAAATATAAGAACTGATAACGATCTTCGCGTACGGCCGATGTGAAACTTCAACTCACTCCCTAATGTAAAATATGGTATATAAAGTGATAATGAGACTTATTTTGAATAAAACAAACGCTAAATATGAAAAGTAAAAATTTAAATCAATATTTAGTAGCGAATATTAGCACGTATTAGCATGTTGACAAGCTATAGGGCAACTTTTTGGATACAAAAATTACATAGAATCAGCGGTTGGTCAGGAATAAAGTGTTTATTTGATGCGATGAGAGTCAGTGCAGTGCATATTACTTAGTGGAGGAGACAGTGGATTTTTTATTTAGTTTTTTTATTTCTCTCTGTGTGTGTGTGTGTGTGTGTGTGTGTGTGTGTGTGTGTGTGTGTGTGTTGAGACAGTGGATAATAAGATGTTGAATTCTAGGTTTAAAGGGCCACAAACAATGATAAAATATGTGAAGGGCTTGGGACGAGTCATGGGTACACATCCATTCACCAGATTTAACTAGTACACAGGTCCACCATCCAAAGGAGTACTATACACAAAAAAAGATACCAAGTAGGTGTCCTTCTTGTCCCCCATCAAGCAAGAGTAAGTTTCAATCAATGCAGGTTCACAGTAATGGTATACACATGCAATATACTCTTTTTTTTTAAGTAAAAAATATATATTATATAAATTCGTTAAAGTTTTTTTTTTTTGTGAACTTGAGAACTATATTACAACAAACATAGAAGAAGGATCGTTACAGCAAACTTAGGAACAGTACTGGTTGACAGAACCAACCATACAAAAGAAAAAAACGGAAGTAAAACCAAAGACAGGATAGTTGAGGCGACAAAATCTGGGAGGTGAGCTTAGGAGTCCATAGCGTCAGAAAAGGGGCAAAAGGTATTGCAGCCTGTACACTATCAAACCACTGCTGCTGAAAACCAACCCTGTGACGTAGTCCAAAAGAAGCCAACTCTAAAGCCAGGTCTAGAACTCGATCTGCACCCCTCCTGATGAGCACTAAATGCAATAATCTGTTGCTGACAAACGAAGCAAACCGAAGAACTAAACATTGTACACGCTGTGCAAACAACCCACAAGGTTGATGTTAATGGCCTAGAAGATGTCCAGTGATAAGTGCAGAGTCAAGTAAGATAATGAAATGAGAACAAGGTAGTGACGATAACCATTGTAAAACCATGGTAAGTACAAATGAGTCGATACAATTCATGTCAAGTGAGATAAAGGCGGATACATATGATCTGATTGGCACACAGCGTATGTTGAATTGCACTAAACCCAGACCCCTTCTGTTATCTTTCTGTCTTTCCGTGATCCCCACAACACACGTAATTGGGCCAGCATTGGTGAGGCAGGGACAGTGGCGAGGGGGGGAGGACAGAGGAAGGAGAGGAGGATAGAAATGTGTGAACCTTAGGGGTGGGTTAGTGGGGAGTTGACACGTGGGCTTGCGGCCTAGAGATTTTTTAATCCTGGACTGATAGATAGCAGACCAGCGAAGATCCTATAGAGACTGAGAAAAGTTCCTTAGGATCTGAGAAGTAGAAAATGGAGTATGCCGAAATATAAATGCATTTCGGCCAAGCCAGATATGCCTGAGCATATAAGAGATACGAATCATGTGTAAAAGGTCAAGCGGCTTCCTGAAGATAGGCTTAGATAACCAGGAGCAAAGCCAATCTTTCGAAGATCCAAGGGTCATATCTGTGGATTCAGGCTCCACAGATATAAGTGTTCATGAGTTTAAGAGGCACGGAGACAGAGAGGACAGGAGTCGACAAGGGGACAGTGTCTTATTTCCCGAAATTCGTTGAAGTTATACACGAGTCTTGGGTACTTTAACCGCATGTCATCGGCATAAAATCTTGCCTTAATAGAGTTTATAGGCAAGGTACAAAAAATATATAAATGATAAGAGGAGACGAGGTTGTCGTATTTGGCTAGAATGTCGGTGCATCCATTGCTCTTGCGGTAGATATGCTCACTCCTTAGTTCTCCGATAGTCCCATCCATCAAATATTAGTGGGCTATAATTGTGAAATGTTATTTCCATTGCCTTGATAAAGTCCACAGTCGTATGAGCCCTTATATATGTCTTTTATAACGACAATTTCTTTCTCAATATTTTTAGTATTTTTTCCGTTTGACTTCTAATAAAAGTTAAATACGGAGTATTAGTCACCACTATAATTGTTACAAATGAAAATAATTTTAAAATAAAACATAATACAGAGTAGTATCTAAATAGAAGTTGTCAAGCGGCAAGGTACACCTAAAAATCGAAGAGAACAAAAGGGCAATTATGAGAACGCAAAGGGCGAATAACATTCCCACCAAGACTCCATGTACCCCTCATGATAGTCCAATCTCTACGACAAGGCCTAACATGACAGGGGCTTTAGAATCGGCCATAAAGAAACATATGTTAAGAGAGACATCAAACGCTACAAGGGTCCACGTATATATGTCAAATGAACGCATTCTCATCCAACTTGCAAGTTATGAGATTTTCATGGTTTGGCTCAAGGAATGAAAAGGTAAAAAAACAATAATAAAAACCTTAAAACAGACGACTCTTCCCCCTTGCGAATTTTATTGCATTTGTAGCCGTGGGAATTTGGAAACAATGCACTTAACAACAAGTAGAGATTGGACTATCATGAGTAGGAGAAGCTCACGAGTACGAGCATTGATTACTGTATTCATATAGAGTCGGTATCAGTTTTTAACACGTGCCCTAATACAGAGCGTGAAATTTGAAATGACAACAAAGTGAACGCTCGCAAATAACAGTGTGTGAGTTAACAACAAGTATATTTATCAACAAAAGTATCAATGAATATTAACAGCCGAATAGTAGCATTTTGACAAGCTGTGATGCACTTTTTAGATATGGAATTACATAATGTAATCAGTGGTTGGTGAGGAATAAACGATAGAATTTCGGCCAAAATATCAACGAATATTAGCATCCGCATGTTTGTAACAGGTGCAGGTGGTCCAGGAAACCATAGACCCTAAAGCGAAGATAGAATTCCGGCCAAACACCGTGGATGATCCGCACAAGAGGAAGCCTGATATCTCAAAGGCAAAAGAGTCGCTCGGTTGGGAGCCGAAGGTGCCTCTTCGCAAGGGTCTCCCTCTTATGGCTTCAGGCAGCGCGTCTTTGGCGACCACAAGGAAGATGGTTCCGCCACCTCCAGAGCTTAGGCGAGGCGTACCACTGTTAATTGACCAAAAGGGGGAAGAGAAGTCGTTCAGCAGAGTAGAGGCTATTCGTAAACTCTCTTCTCCCCACTAGTACCACCAGAACACAGCAGGGGCCCATACTAAACCCCTCCTTCCCCTCTGCATAGTTTTGAGCTGTATTTTCAGCGTTTTCTTCGTCTTTATATTTCAATGGCTGTTATCCTTCATGATTTCTGTAGACGGCAAGCTTGCCAGTTACAGAAATAATTCACCTACTTTTTTGTGCAATCGTCATTGGCAACTGCAAGATACTAGTTTCCTATGTTCACACCAACATAGCAATAACAGTGATAAGGGAAGGCTGGGAAGACCAAATCCTCACTGATGCACCCAAGATCATTCACCCTGAAGCGCAAAATTTGTTCCTAATACCAGCCTTGTGACAAAAGTCTCAGAATCTAAGGTATAGGAAGTTCCCCACTCAATGTAGTTTGGGGAATTAAAAACCCATATATGGCAAACTTTAACTTGAGGAGTCAAACATAATCTCATACAAAGTAATCAACTCAGCGTCACGATTATCAAAGGAAAGATTTTGACTCTAATCCGAATTCCAGAAATCAATGGTGTTCAGATAACCTTCAACAACAAATCTTAACACTTCAACTATCAATCTTTAGTGACTATTAAGTCACAATATGAGAGAATGTAACTTTTTTTTTTCCGACCCGAGTTACAACCAAAACCTTTCTATTATCAAATGAACAAAATCAAGCTAATCTTTTCAGTAGAGACCAAGCTGTCGTTTGGGTTCGGAGAAGAGCATTTTGGCCTATCAGGAGATTTTTCTGGAGTGCTAACATGTGAACAATTTTATTAGGGGAAAAACTGTGGAAATAATCTATGTTTGCAATAAAGGGCATAAATGGAAATGAGCGGGATGGTCAGCCATCATCCCCTAAATCCTTGTTGTACACGCTACCTGAACAATAGATGATGTGAGAAACGGAGGTTCTTGCTTTCATCACACTGCATACGTCTAATGCCTTGCATGCTAACGGCTCACCAGCAAGTAAATAGACTGACAAATTACATCAGGAACGCAGAGCAGAGAGAGGACGAAACTAAAAAGCACAGGGATCAACAACTGCACTCGACTTCTCCGCAATCGCAGTTTGTTCTACATTCCTTGCTGTGAAGGTCAATCAAAAAGTGTTCATAAAATTCTTTTCAGTAAGAAAAATGCTTGTCCCTCTTCGATGATTTTAAAAACTCCAAAGGATAATTGTTTGATAACTTGCCCATATATAAAAAATTTTAAGGCTCACCAGGTTCAAAATAAGGCCAGATAGCTTCCTATCATAACAAACTCAACAATCACATGGAAGTAGAAACCTACTGATCATCCATGTAAGAAAGTACAAAAGACTTCTACAGGGAAGTAGAAATAGCACTTCACAGACTCTCTCCTCCCACAATGTAGCTCCACAAGACCTAAAAAAACCTGAATTGAACAACTGCCTTTAGTCTCGACCAGCCTGACATTAGAAATGCAACACTCAGTTTATAGATCCAGCAAAAAAGAGCAAAACGACGAAAAGCATTTAATACAAAATGCGAGTCCACTTCAGAATCTGATACAGAGAGACATTTTCCCACTGACAAAAATGGATCAGTCAAACATGCAATGGCTCTGACATTAAAGCCGAGGAAAAAGAAAAACGGATGGAAGGCACTACTCTTAATCAAAAGTATGTCTAGTACACCCACAAATGTGATCTTAAATACTATGTATATTGTTAGATACGATGCAAGATATGCATTGTCTAAAACTCCCTTCGTCCCAAATTATTTGATCTAGTTTGACTTGCAAGCTTATTTAGGATATAGGTTATGAGTTTCCCATCCTACCCCGAGGAAGAGGGGGGAAGGGGGGGGGGGGGGGAGGGTTGTTTTTCTTTTCCTTTTTTTTGTGTGTGTGTGTGTGGAGGGTAAAAAAAGTAAAAAAAGTAAACATGGAAAAACACCTATAGAATCTTTCTTAATTTGGAAAGCGATCAATTTTTTTGGACGAGGGAGTATACAATAAGACTCAGCAGGAGAAAGGGAAAGAAAGAGCAGGAAATAGGATAGACAGAAAACTCTAGGCTTTAATTCCAATTTGGATAATCCAAATAGCATTCAAAGCCAATTACATCTTACTAATTCATAGAAATGAAACCCGAAGATGTCTTGGACCAAAAGAAACATAAAGGTCTAAATTACGCACATACTCCAGAAGATAACAATATTATCGGCTACCATGCTTCTTGTTTTGTATCATTTAGAGGACAAAGGCTCAATAGCACTGAACATGAAAAGAGAGCACGAAACCTGCTTAATATAAGTCCATAATATAGAACTAGTAGGCATATGGTATTAGTATGCTATCCAGTGTCTATGTCTATCTTGTACGATAAGCATTTTGAGATAATGTACATCTTTTACTTTAGCTATTGTATCAGTCCTTGGCAATAATCAGTATGGCTTGCGAATTTCACTGAAGAAGCTCTATACACATTCCGGCAACCTATAGGACTCGAATGACAATTGATAGGCTCGCGCAGCCCATGCAAATTGACAAAATTTTAAGAAAAAAATCAATCGACATGCACACTATGGCAGCAAACCCTTAAAGCACCTCATTAGCAGACGCGATGATAGACAACCACCAACTACATTCTTGACCATAGACATGGCACGTTAAATTTAGACGCTGAAGCATATTTACCATTGGTGAACCAATCTCTAGATCACAAACTAGAGAAAATTACCAAGCAATACTTATTTAGGACTGATCCGAGACGAACTTGATGTTGGACAGAATTGCTAGTCGTTAAAACATAATAGTGCATGTTACAAAGAATGTCACTACTCAATACCAAATGACCACGAGTAAAATACCTTTCACTTTGGGTTTCGAAGGACAATTATCACAGAATCTCCTCGAAGGAACATCTTGCTAATAAACCTGTCTTTGTTAACTGGAAGAGCTTTCTTCTTCCCTTTCCCAGTCTTTGGCATCTGAAACAAAAATATAAGCATTTACTATGACTGTGACCACTGTAGTTGTAGAAAGATAAAAGAATTGAATGGAAGTACTTTATCACTACACTAAGAAGGTTATTCAGGAGAAACAAACCTCTGTCCACATCTCTCTAACATTTTCAAGCACCATGTTGCAGTGTCGATCAAAAGCTCTCACACGGCCTAAAAGCTTTTTGTTATTCCTGCAGTTGATAAGCACCTGTTGTGCAAGAAAGGCGATTCAAGTGGTATAAATCAATTAGAACAGGAACCAAAAAGACTATCCAACTAGACTAGCATGTAAGAGAAACCGAGAGCCACAGGTCCGCAACCTTTAAAAGAAACAACAAGCTGAAATAGTTATCAAAAATCCCTTACCTGTGTGTTATTTTTAACACTCATCATCAAGACAGAAAGTGGTCCTGTGTTAAACTCCTCTTCCTCGTTCTTTGTCTGTTGTAAATATCCAGGTTAGCAACATGAAGACAAAATGACAAAAGGAGATGATACAATAAGCTAAACATGAGTAAGGAAAACAAACAAAATCGAACAGACATACATACAAATGCATGTAAATAGATGCATCCCTATATTTGCAAAACAAAATTCACTGAAGTTTACACGATGTAGACATGGTATGCCGGCCCAAAATGAATAGTTCACTAAAACAACAGAGGCAAAATGTCAAAAGGAGTGTGTTAGCAGTACAAAACTGTTTAATATTACCCTTGAAATTTTGAATCTAATGCTTGAACAAATTCAATTGATCTTGATTAAGAAATAATCAAAATGGTCTTCCCTAAACCCCAACAACCCCCCCCCCCCCCCCCCCAAAAAAAAAAATTTAAATACAAGAGGAGGCATCCTACCTTGTTGGTTCCAAAAGCAAACAATACGATTAAATGATGCTATCTACATACATATCGATAAAATTCATGACTTCTACGATGAAGAATATCTTGATGCGAAGAGTAATACTACACAAAAAATGGTATTAATAAGTAATAATTGTTCCCCACTTAATAATGTCCCCAGGTATTCAATAATATGTTTCAAAAAGAGTCGCATGCCACACTTGAACAGTTTTTGACACCCTAGAATCAGATAATAAGTCGAAATAATAGACAAATCATTACTCCATATGACCTGAGCAAAATAAAAAATAAAAAAAAACAGACACGACTGGTAAAACGTCAATTCCTAAATAAATGGCCTGCTTCCAACTCTTTACTTAGCATTGATACAAAATTTCAAATCTTACGCATCGAAGAAAGAAGGATTCAGAAACTCCACTAAAGCAGTAGACAGCAATAGAATTAGTTGATCACAATAAAGATGAGAAGTTTCAAGTACTAAAGAGCTAAAATCAAGCCGATAAAGGTGAATAATCAGCGTACAAGCAGACAACAGTTACGAACTGTTCAGCTCACAGTCCTAAACACACTAAACAAGCTTGTCATAGTGGTGTATACTCTATTGTAATTTGTAACACACTAAGTCTAGAAAAACTAGATTCTCTCAGAGTTTGGTAAGCGCAAAAATGTTGTAATATTGCAGCTTCATTCTAGATATAAGGAAGACTGTCAAAAGATTATGTTATAAAATACTTCGCAACATAAATCAACTAAAGTCAGATTTATCCTTCTTCATTAATCTCAGTTCCATGCAAGGTTAGGTCACACCAAAAAGGAAAGTTCCACTTCTACATACCCAACTTCTTTTCTGAAGTACATAAAACTGAAAATGAAACAGCAGATCTATAAAGAAATTATACTGCCATCAACTCAAGGCAGAACATGAGGCTTAATATGTAAAACCAACTGGTAACATATCTATGGCATGGCTGAACTTAGTAAATCAAGCTAACATTTTTCTGAGCTACAGGTAACCATCAGTCAAAAGTGATTGAAAATACATAATGGCATGCAGACAGCATTGACACTAAACACATACACATGCATGTATCAAGACAGCTATCAATTTTAACAAGAATATCCGTCCGGTCCCTAACACCTATCTCGGCACAAATAAACAGAATGTTTAATTGGATTTTGAACCCCGTGTTTTTCCAAAAACTTGCAGCTAAAGCCCCAACTTTTACTATCAGGTAGCGAAAACCCTAAAGTTTCCCATGTCTTGTAATCGCTAGGATTTACTACTGGAGCCAATGAATCCGTTGGTTATTAAAAGTATTTATGTCTTTCTAGGTTTCTTTTTTATATATTTTCAGCAATTAATTTTAAACCAATTTTGACGGATGAGACCGAAGAATGTGTGATTGCAGAGGTTAGAGGGAAGGGTAGCATGGTAAATTTATTAACTACATCATTTCTAGGCTTCTTTCCTCTTCCTCCCTCTCCTTCCCTAACCCGCCGCGCACACTACTGCTGATCTAGCCAGAGCAGCCACTCCCCTGCCCCCGGTGCTTGGCTGTTGCTCCTCCTTCACCGTCTGCCACTGCTACTGCCGCACTCGACAGTTCCTGCTCCTTCACTGGTGAGTTTCACTCAACTACAGTTGAGGATCCTTGCTTTGTAATTTTATAATCTATTCCTTCTTGGTGGTGTTTGTGCATTGGTGGGGGCTCGGCATTGTTGGATAGTGCTGGGGTGTAGATCGGTGCTGGGTTTATGATAGCGGGGGTACGATGGTGGTTTGTTGTTGGTGGTAGTTGTAAGTGTTGGTGGTGCTGCTGGGGGCAAATGGTGCTGGATTTTTAGTGGTGCTTGTTGGTGTTGGTGGTACTACCGGGGGCAAATGGGCGTGCTTTACTGCTGGGGGTTGGTTAACCTTCATAATTAATGGATTTCCTCACATCCTTTAGTGTATTCCAACAATAGCAACACATGACAAACCCTAGGGTTTTCGCTGACTAATAGTAAACGTCGGGGTTTTAGCTAAAATTTTGGAAAACATGGGGCTCAGAGTGCAATTAAGCGTAAACGAAATTGTCATAGCAGCGGTAAGCAAATAAATTGGGCATCCATTCCCTGTGCAAATATTGTCCAAACGTAAAGAATATGCCAACAACAGATATACAAAAACACTTGTAGCAACAAAAAAATTCATAAGCATGCAAGGAAAGATAATAGCATCACAGTGATATTGCATGCAACTCACTTAAACTGGTTATGACAGATTATTAGTCGATTAACTGTTGAAAACAAAACAGAGGACTTGATAATAGAAAAATAATCCTAGCAGCATAAAGAATTTGAAGAAAAGAGTAGAACGACTTACGGGAACATCTGCATCCATGGTGCGACTGCAAGATAGAAAGCACAAGATTAGTCTCAGCTAGACACTTCCAATATAATGGACGGGGCATAAATCAATAAAGTTAAGAGTACCGTTGAAAAATTAGGGTTAATAAGACCTAAGTACCAGGGACACAAACACCGCGTCCGACACCGACTTCAGTACTCAACTGTTACCAAGTCATTCAAACAGGTAACAGAAACAGGGAAAGCGCCCTCTTCTTCACCGCCAAACAGAAACAGAACCGGGGAACTCTTGCAAAGTCATAAAAAATCACTTCACTACTTAACTCTTACAAAGTCCCACAAATATTATCTCTTTCCTTCGTCCAAGGGCTCAATCTACATCAATAGTGTCATCTTTGGATGTAGCCAAACGAGAGAAAGATGAGAGAGAAAGAAGGAGACCTCAGTGAAGAAGGAAAAAAGAAACAGATGAGAGAGAAAGACGAAAGTACCTGTTGCTGGAATCCGGCGACGACGTCGAGATACGAAGGCGAGATCCTCCGGCGACCAGTTTGGGGGGGTCGCCTGCTTACTCCGAAGACAACGGTAACGGGTCGATCTAATTAGGGCTTCTTTAAAGTTTATTTCTAAATGAGCTCCAAAATTGTCAATTATTACACACAAACCCCCGAAATAAGTTTTAAAATTTCTACTTTGGCCCTATATGTCATGATAAGGTGTCATGAATTGTCGGAGACGGACGCTTACGAAACGATGAATGAGTAAGGGCGCATGTTTATCTTTTTCTATACTCTAATTTTGTAATTATGACAAAAAAAATATTATTTGTTTGTACTTTTATCTTTTTGGATACAAAATTCAAATAGTGTCAAAAAAAGGAAAAACACCTTAGAGGTGTTTTCACCTTTTTTCGAGATAAATTCATGTCAGCGAAGGATGACCCCACTACTGTTCACCCTTTCCCTCTGGCAAAGAATACATTCGCCCTTTCTCTCTTTCCAGTTTCTCTCTATTTTCACTTTTGATGCCCATACTAAAAGTTACGATCTTCAGTCTCTCTAACGCTTATAAGCTCCAGTCAAGTAGCTAAAAGCGGATCATCACAAAAGCATCCCTCGCGCGCTGGGCATACCTCTTTTGTGTGTCTTTCTCAGGGTGGAAACAGAACAATAGGGAACCTAAGAAGACAAGTTAAGCGCTTAGCTTAGTTCGGCCGCTACACTGCAAAAAAACTCGGATCAGCAAGGGTAAGAGCCTAAGCCTGGGCCTGGCTTGAAATTGGAAACCCTATAGTCGGCGTTGTGGCGGTGTGGTTGAATTGTGTTCTCTCCTGGTCGGCGCTGTGGTGGTTAGACAATTAGGAATTGGAACCCCTTTTGCCACAGTCGTACATCTCTCGGAGTGTCGGTCCCTCACACAAAACCATAAATTCAACATATCTAGGAAGACCCCGATCAAGAGAAGTTATTAGTTAAATCCAAGCCACTGGTGGTGGTTGAATTGTTTGATCTGCAACACTATTGTCTTTGTCTTTCTTGGGAGGCTGTCCATTTCGTGACTAAGACGAGAGAGATTTTCACTCTCAGCCATTGTGAATTAGTTGAAGCCAAGCCACCGGTGGTGGTTGAATTGTTTGATCTGCAACACTACTGTGTGTGTGTGTGTGAGTTAGGGTTTGTGGATCGAGCGTTAAGAAGGATGACGGTAGGAAGAAATGGAAGGACTGGTTGTCGGTAGGAAGAACTGGAAGGAAGAGAGGCAAAACGTTGTTTCCGGTAAGGGTAATACAGGAAAAAATGGTGATAACAGTAATGAAAAAGAAAATAAAAATGGGACATACAAAAACAAGTAGATACAAAAAAGTGGTGAAAAAATAAAAGTACACAATCATAATTTGTGATTGGATACAAAATTATTGAAAATGAAAACACGGTACAAATACACAAAACAAAAAGGGGTAGGAAGAAATGGAAGGACTGGTTGTCGGTAGGAAGAACTGGCAAGGCAGAGAGGCAAAAACGTTGTTTCCGGTCCAAGTCGCCGACCATAATACAGGACCAAGACTCCAATGGTGATAACATAATAGCCAGACAGAACATGTCGCGACCAAGAAACCATCCGAGACTTCAGTTCTCTCTCAATCGGCCAGTTGATCAAAATTCACAAATTAGGGTTTTGTAAGCAAATTACAAAAATTTGCAAAGTGGATTTTAAAACCCTAATCTATAAATTAAGGCTTAAAATCTTAATATAAAATTTTTCAAAATATTCAGTACATACAGTACAAGGGGTAGTATCGTCATTTTAAAAATACGTATTGATGACATCAAAAAAAGTATATTGGAATAACAATGGAATTACATTTGAAACATGGAAATGTTACACTTTGTGTGAGTACAAATACACAAAACAAAAAAGTGTAAACGTACAGGTCTCCAGAATGTTTGTTAACTCTCTATACATACTTCATTCTTTTATATAAGAGATAATTCTAGAGACTTATAGGAGAACTCTAGAAATGTAGGAGACTTGTAAATATCTAGATACTATTGTATATAGTTCAAGAGATTGAATGTAGATTGTATGATCAAATGTATCCTCACTGTTCGTTGATCAGGTGGAGTAGTATAAATAGCTAAGGCCACACTTGGACTAACTCTCATTTTTCTTTGTTCATTTGTTCTTAACATCGCCTGACCCGAGGGAAAGGTTGACTCACCGTGCAAGCGGAGGCTTGATTTAGGCAAGTATCGCACTGTGAACTTAAAGAAGTCTTTAATGCCGTGACAGGTGGTATAACAAAATTAAAATAAAAAAAAAACCAACACCGCTGAAAGGTATCCGAAACTTGTCCGGATGTGTCGGTGAGGTACGGGGGTGTTAGTAAGTATCGAACACCATATCTCGCTCCATATGAGATGTCGGTGCTTCCTAGAATCAAGCAAATTAACGACCATACAAAGTACGACAGCCTAGTTGTGGGTGGGGGGCTACAGCAGTTAAGTGAATCTCCAATAAACTGATGAAAAGCCCTAATTTAGACTTAAAGCATAACAAAATTCAAACATATGAAAGCATCAACATTCTAATAAGAAACTAAATACAAATAGACTCCAAATAATCAGAACAGATCTAACATGAAACCTAACAATCAGGGTGCTTAGGGTCTTTTAAGCTGGCAGAAAAGAAACTAGGAGCACGAGACATATATTCTCGCCACCTTACATCTTGACTCAAATTGTGAAACCTTGAAGACAAGCGGGTGATAAGAGAAGCTGCAAGCAAGAGAGGTCTCTCTGAACGACGAACAATGAGGGGTTTTTATTTACTGTATACTGCTTATAAAATCTTAACAGTGTCATATCGTGTTAAACTCCTTTTATATCCTCGCATTTTTTGTAAATGCTAAGGTATAGGAAACTTCGATGTGTTTAAGAAAATTTGATGGTGGTGCGAAGGTTTGAACTCTAAAAATTAATTAATGAAGGGAGTAAATCTCATTGAACACCAGATATTGTTATTATGTCTTTTATAACAATAATTTCTTTCTCATTGTCTTTTGTATTTTTTCGGTCTAATTTATAAAAAAGTTAAATATTAGTCACCACTATAAATGTTACAATGAAAATAATTTCAAAACATAATACGAGTTGTCAAGTGGTAAGATATACCTGAAAAGCGAAAAGAACAAAAAAGCATTTATGAGAACGCAATGGGCGAATGACATTCCCACCCGCTAAGACTCCATGTACCCCTCATGATAGCCCAATCTCTATGGAAAGGCCTAACATGACAGACTTTGGAATCGGCCACAAAGAAGCATATGTTAAGAGAGACATTAGGATAGTCATTCGTCGCTAAAAAGGCTCACGTATATATGTCAAAGGAACGCATTCTCATAACTTGCAAGTTATAAGATCTTTGTCTCTCTGTCAACTAACATGGGGTACATTCTGAGAAAGAAGTCCAAATTTTAATGGTATGGCTCAAGGAATGAAAAATAAAAAGAATGAAAACCTTAAATAAAACGACAAAAATTGAAAAGGTATCTTCCCCCTTGCAAAATTTTTTTGTATTTGTAGCCGTGGGAATTTGGAAACAATGTGCTTAACACTCGACGTCTCGCATTGTCCAGAGTGTAAAGATCCAAATAAAAGAGCAAATCTCACTACGCCTTTAAAACAAAGTGTACTACAGAACTGTTAGAGCTCTGATCCCTTTACTCGCATAAGTTTTCTCTTTCATTTCTTCTTACAGAATCAAGCATACAGTCGTATCTACATATGGGTAACATGATGAACAGAGCCTTGTTGATGAAGAAGAAGAGGATGGGTAACAAAGGGTTACCCGATCAGAGATCTTTCTCTTAAAGAAGTCACACAATAGACTAGGGAGGAGAGCAGAGTGGCAAAGTTGGCTTTAAGTTAAGGGCAAATTACACCTATGTGCCTGAAGTTAGGGCATAATTACAGTCAAGGATAATAAGTTTCAAAATGTAACATTCCGTGAACAAACACTTTTAAGATGTATCAGTCGTATCCATCCGTCAGGGTTCCATCCAAAAAAGTGTATTTTTTTTATGATGTCATCAATACGTATTTTTAAAATGATGATACTACCCCTTGTACTGTATGTACTGGATATTCTTAAAAATTTTAAATTAAGATTTCAATCTTTAATTTCAAGACGAGTATTTTATTGATTTTCTCTCCATCTTTGCAGTCTAATTCATTAAAATTTCTCAAACTACATCAAAATCCTGAGGGTCTCAATCTCCAAATTAGGGCTTTGAAAGCCTAATTTGCAAATTAGGGCTTTGTTGAAACCTTAATTTGTAAATTAGGGTTTCACTGAATTCCCTAATTTTCTCACTGAAATTGTTGAAACCCTAATTTGCATATTAGGGTTTCACTGAAATCATGCCGGCAGCCTTCCTTCCTCTCCCCTCCTGCCTCCGCCTCCTCCTCCCTCCACCACCAAACCCCATCACCCGCCTCCTCCTACGCACCCCCACCGACCGGATTTGCCTCGACATCGAGCCCAAACTCCTCCGCCTCATCTCCGGCCATCCCAACATCATTCAGCTCTTCCACGTCTACGAGGATGACGACATCCTCCTCCTCATCACTGACCCCAACGACTCTCCCGATCTATTTTTGTTGCGTCTCCAAGGGCCCCCTGTCAGAGCCCGAGGCAGCAGGGATCTTGAGCTCGTTGATGGGCGGGATCGGTCACTGCAACCGGCTGGGCATGGCGCACCGCGATCTCAGGCTCGCCGATTTCGGATCTGCCGAGTGGTTCGAGGGGAAAGACCAGTGGGCGATGAGCGGGGTCTTTGGGACCTTGGGTTTGGGGGGGTTGGGGAGGGGTGGGATGGGAGGGTGAGGGAAGAGTAATGGCATCATTACTATTTCTTTTTCTTTTTTTTAAATTAGTTAATGGCATTAAAAAAAAATAAAGTTCCAACTTAGGGGTAATATATTTTCATTAAAACCGTTAGGATTTTTAAGATTCCGTTTGGTCAATGGACATAAGTGTAATTTGTTCAAACTATTGTCCTTACCTATAATTATACCTTAACCTCAGGGACATAGGTGTAATTTACCCTTTAAGTTATATGGCTTTTGAGTTTTTAACATAAAATAATCAAATTTTTATCTAGAGGAGCTGTTCAAGAATATATTTGTGAACAGTTTGAAATGTTTATGTTCGACTCGTTTAATAAATGAACTCTAATATTTTATTCATTTTCGATTTGTATATTATACAAACGAACACGAACGAATTTTTTGAAAAACAAATTACGAGCAACTCGATTCTTTTACCGCCTTACTGTACACGTCCGTCCATGAACTTGATTTAACTAATACACAGGTCCATTATCCAAAGTAGTAGTATATGCAAAAAGACACCGAGTAGATGTCCGTCCTGTCCCGTCAAGCAAGAGTAAGTTTCAACAATGCAGGTTCACAGTAATGGTAGACACATTTTTTTTTAATTAAGTAGGAAATGAATATTATATAAATTCATTAAAGTTATACACACGTCTGGGTACTTAACTGCGAGTCATCGGCATAAAGTCTGCCTTAATAGAATTTATAGGCAAGGTATATATATATATATATATATATATATATATATATATACACACGCGCGCGCGCGACGAGAGGAGACAAGGCTGCCATATTTGGCTAGAAAATCAGCCCACCCATTGCTCCTCAGTAGACATGCTCAGTCCTTAATTCTCCGGCCGCCCCTTTCATCATATATTAGTGAGTTATAATTGTAAAATGTTATCTAGTTGTCTTGATGAGATCCATAATAATAGTAGCATTAAAAGAAACGATGAATTTTTTGATATTTTAATTAACTGCTTGTTCAAGTTCACCGTGCAAAACCCATAGTCTAGCGGCTAAGGGAGGTGTAACTCCAATCTTTCTGACTGCACAAATACTTCAATCATGTCTCTCATACATGACTCAAAACCATTAACCAATAAATATAAATATTTTAAGAAAATTGTCTCTTGCTAAGGGGACGTCAATTTTCACATTTCACTTCACCATTATTCGTAAATAGAGAAACAAATAATTTTTTTAATCTACTATCAAGGTTTGCACAAGTATATCCGGAGGTGGAGCCATTCTCATTCTGAAACTTTCGTGTACAAACATGGGCCTATTTGTAAAAAGGCTCCGTTTGCTCCAATACAATTTATGCTATTTGATTCACTTTAGATCCACTTCAAAGTCCATCATGCAGTTGCAAATTGTTTTGAACTGTGTTAACATCAAAGCTCAACTATTAAGGGAATGGTATCCCTCCCTTCAATTCAAGGACATAGTATTATCCAAACCAAAAAACAGCTAGCCCGTTTAATGACTCATGAAGCACCAGATTCGCATATTAGCCTTTTCTTCAGTAATGCCATAAAAATGATCGGTACTTTTAGCGATCAATTCGCCAGGTTTTAGAAGGTAAAACAATCCGTAGTTCCAAATGGTGAGAATGGTTTGTTAGTAGCAAATACAGAATCAACGGTATCCTAGCAAGGATGGAAAAACAATTAACTCATTCAGTTGAATACGAGTCACACCTTATGGATTGCAAATTGTAAGTTTGACATTTCCAGATGCTAACTAACTTCGCACGTGACCAGCACGAGGTGTATCTTGATTGGACTTTACTTTTGAGTTTGAGAGCTCCCGCGCTCGTGAGTTCTCATTTGCTGACACAAACTGAAAAACTCTACCGAGGATGCTAAAACTGTAGCAGCAGCTAATGCTGCCCAATAAATAATGTCACTCAACAGAAAAAGTACAAGAACTGATTCTTTGAGCTTGAGCATAATAAACCTGAACAGCAACAGAGGCTTCAATCTATTCTCCTACAGTCAAACCAAAACCAAACTTGTAGTCTTTCTTCCGGTGATCTAACTGCAAAACACATCGGGACCTCGTCAAAACATGTAACCTCAAGGTGCAAATAACAAGAGCCTATTATGCTATTTTTGAAGGTGCAGAAACATGAAGTCTTATATGTACTAAAGCATACTAAAGCACGGACTATAGAAACAGATACATTTACCATTAAGTGGCAGCAAGCTTGTTTGCCACATTACCGCAAACAAATGAGAACTGGGGCAGGATGTATAGACCAGAGTTGCCATAACTTGCTAATATTGGCAACAATGTAAAGATAATTCCCCCCCCCCCCCCCCCTCCTCTCTCTCTCTCTCACACACTCATTTATTCAGTCCTTACATCCATTTCTAAGTTCTTCGTTGTTCACAAAAATCATTTCTGACGAACTGATGGAATAAAACCTTAGAAACCTGTACTTTGTTCAATCGCCTGGGGTGGTTGGCAGAGGATAAGTTGGAAAAAAAAAAAGAAGAAGAAGAAGAAACAATAAGTGTCGATTCGCACCTCCGCGGAAAGAATAAAATTAAGACCCATATTTAATCGCTCTTCCAGAAAAGCAGCTGTGCAACCATTGGAATCAATTTTCCCTCTAAGACGGCACTGTCATGAGAAAAAAGGATAGTACGTAAGCATGAAAGGGATGATACAAGAAAGAGATAAATAAAAAATGATTTATAAGCAAAAATAAAACAATCTCCATTTGCTGAAAATAAAAGAGCATAACGTATAAGCCGAAAGCCAACTGCTTCAGAAAGTGTGAATAATGTTGATGCAAGTTTAGCTAGCCAGATCATTTAGCAACTACAAAATTCTATCTAGCCCGTGCTTGCAATGGTACAAATTGACAGTGGGATGATACAAAAGAAGAGACAAATATAAAATGATTTAAAAACAAAATAGCAATATCCATTTGCTGCAAATAAAAGAGCATAACATAAAAGCTGACAGCCAACTGCTTCCGAAAGTATGGACAGCCTTGATGCAACTTTTCAACAATTACAGAACTCTAGCTAGCCAGTGCTAATAATGGTTTAATTGCATGTATAACAAAAACCTTTGCATTTTCTTCTCTCTTTTCTTTTTCCTTTTTTTGTGATGTGATAACAGTCAGATTTTATGAAGGCAACAATTTCTTGAAGACCTTGTTCAAAGATATTACAAAACAGCAAACAGCAAGTATACACGTACTAGCATGAGAGTATCATGTGATGTGGATGACCATAGATTAGTGCGAAGAAAGTTGCTAGAGTGACATTGTAAATATACATATTTTACGTGCATAAATATGTCTTCCATTTCAAACATTCACAACACCACACGGTATGTCGGTACCTGACGTAGAATGTAATCATAACCTAAGCTCGCAGTCACATCCCTTGACATGTAATTGTACATGAAGTCGGATGCAAGAGAAACCTACAAGGAACAAATAATGTAAGATGTGTATGAGTTACATATATCATAGCAGATCGTAAACGACATATAATAGCAGAAAATAAAAGAGCTCAACTGGCTTACCTTTTCTGATACTTTCTGAACATAGCTCAGGGCAACCATTCCAGTGCTAGCAACTTGCCCTGTAGCAACCTGTTACAATATATAGAAACTTCGGTTTGAGTTATTCATGCCGATTCCATAACCATCTATGGTTTCAATATAAGTCAAGACTTTTTCTCCATTAATCACTAGTTTCACAATGGCTGATACTTATACTCCACGGGACAAGAAAGGAAACAGTCCAACTCCAAGATACCTGCGCCCCCTTTGGACACAAACACTTAAGGTCAAACTTCTTGCCCACCAACAATGGACCCCTTAGCTGCTAGTATGCATCTTCGAGCGAGTAAGGTAACAATAAATTTGGAAAAATTAAGATCCTATTTGAAACATGTCAAAAAGATTTCCAATCTTATCCAAGAAGTGATGTATTAGCAGGAGATACGCATCATAGACTCATAGTTAAACGTATGCTTACATACAGAAAAGCATGTGCACATTATCCTCCGTACAATATTATATTGTACATCAAAACGGGCCAAGTCAAAACTCTCTAACAACATATTGTTTACTGGGAGAAAAATTTAATAGGGAGAGTGAAACTAAATTGTTACAACTTACAAGCATTGCATACAATTAAACTAATTAAACTGCACATCAAGAAAATCAAGTTATAAGACTTCTCGATAATGAAACAGGGAGAAAAATTAACCACTTGGCATTTTGACACTCGAGGAATTTATATTTTGTGCACTAAAAGTTAGAAGCATAGCATACAATATAACTTATTAAACTGCATATCAAGAAAATCAAGTTATTAGACTTAAAACAAAAAACAAGAGAATACCATTTTATCTGTATTGTAGCGTGCTGCATATCCTATACCAGACTTTCTATGCTGGCCAGCCCAGAATACTTCACCTCCCAAAGCCAAATGTGGGGTCACGCTCTGCAAGAATATATTCAGGGGGCAGGAGGTGAAATCAATACTGGATTGAACTTAAACCAGATGCGAGAGAAGGGGAGCAAGGGGAGAAATAAATGACAAGTCATCTGCAATGCAAATGGATCCAATATTACAACTTTGTACCATCCAAAAAACATGTCAGTGAGGCAATTGGTAAGAGTTGACAGCACTAGGACCTAAGCACTGTAACATACATCATCACCTACCTAGACCCTCAAAGCAGCGCCAAACAAAAGAGTCGGATAGAATTAGGATAGACAGAGCAGGAAGAACACGACGTCTACATGCTTAGCACAATCAGAATAGCAGTACGTCCTCCGTCCCAATTAATACTAGGAGGCAAGCACCCAAGTATTTTGGCAGCAATCACAACTGTGATGAAGCAATGTGTTGTCTGGTGTTCACCTTTTAACTCTCAACTCATTCATGTCATAGGGGAAAAAAGAGAAACAATATAAGTTCTATATTCTGAAGGTCACAACTCAAGTCAAGTAAGTAGCAATCAGGTCTCGTTCCCAGCTTCTAAACTATTACTGGTCCAATATGCCAAATGATAGTCTAACTAAAGTAGCACCCCTATAGCGTCTCAGTTTTACTCATAAAGCCCTTGGACTCTTATACCAGTTCTACTCTCAAAATTAAGACTATTTTATCCACAACAGAAAGCTACAGGCGCAGAAAATTACTATTTACAGTATTTTGGGACATTAACAAGTGCAAAAGTCATCAACAACCCTGGAGGACCTGGACAGAGATTTTGGACCTAATAAGCACCGGTGAAAACTATGCATGCCACTGAAACTTCTTCTAGTGCTGAACCTCAGGAAACCATATTGTAATTCTAACTGAGCGAAGTTTGTTGAGTTGAGGAATGCGCTGGTGTAAAAATACAAGCAGATGCAGACTATGTAATAGTCACATCATCACTGGAGGAAAAGACCAGATCTTTACCTGGATGTAACTGGCTCCAAATAAGGCTCCATTCCCGAGTTGAAGTTGAGTCCTGAAGTCTGAACCCTGGTAATACGAAAAAAGGAGAAGCAGAAACCATTATTTTCTTCAACTTACCAAACAACAGAAATGCCAACAGCAGAGCTCTACAGAGACTTCATAAACAAGCTAACTTAATATAACATACAGCAAAAATTAGCATACGTCAATGAGCGGGTATTTAAACATATATGCATACGTACATACACACATTTACAACCATACAGATAACAGTATATAATATACTCTGTAAGCATATGAAGAACAAAGAATGTTTACCTTATAGTCAAAGTTGGCCATGCCATGCGACATATGTGGCTCATTTGTAAGCTGAAGATAGGGGAAAGAGAGAAAATTCAGCACAGCACTTACTCGGTGTCACATATACTGCCATCCCTAGGGCAACAATTATAACATGTATTTACTTGAGCATTGGCCTTCAAAGTAAGATTCTCAGATAGATCGCACTTCACTCTTGCATTTAGCCTCCCATCTGTCAATATCCTTCCAAAAAGCATCATCTGCGTGACACCCATCAATTCTGAAACTGCTAACTTCATAATCATATGAACCAACTAATCTAAATGTTTGGTAATGACTGCCTACCTTTGGATCTATAAAGTTGGCACCAAACTCGTAGTGAGCAGTTGGAATTTTAATAACTTCAGCAGACTGAGAAGGAACTTCAGTAGGTCCCATGAAAACACTAATATATAGTTTTAACAAAGCACATTAATCAAAACCAATGAAAGGAAACATAATCAGTTAGAGAAACATTGATATAGAGTTTTAAAATTCATACTGCTCACCCATGATGAGCAGTAGGAATTTTATAGCAGGTGAGGTACCTGTGACTCAGTGAGAATCTTTGATTAAGTCCTTTGGTAAAATCAAACCGCAGCCCCTCAAATAGTTCTGGCTTCAACGACACTGCCAACCATGCCCAAACATCAACATCTTAAAAAACATAGCCTCCGTTTGTATATCATCCTAACAAGCTTCCTAACTCATCAGCAACACATAATAACAGCTATGAAAGAAAGTAGCGAATCTATTCGCAGCTGTAACACCTGAGTTGTTGTACAAGTTACTTTACTAATAAGTCACAAAAATCACAGCTACCAGCAACACAATGCACATGAGATAGATTTTTTCAATGAAACACGTTAAAGAAATTAAACCAGCACCAATCCTTGAACCCTGATACAGCAAATATATAATTCTTTAATAATTAATAGCATGTATGTTGGCTAAAATTCGTACCTAATTTCTCCTTTAGAGTTAATTTACATTCGGCGCCGAACTATTATGTTGGCTAAAATTCTGAAACATGAAGAGCCAATTTAAGGTAAAACCTATCACCAAAATAGTTCGGCGCATGGGCAGCAAACACCACTTATGACGCACCATGGACCCCTAAAATATTGCAAGTGTTGCTAGAAATTCTGTCGCTGTAAGATATGAATTTACAGACATTTACCACAACTATGAACCGGATTTGCATGACTTTTACCGGCTTCAGGTGCCTATGGTAGTTAATATTTTTGCTGCCAATTTTTACCCAGAATTTACCGGCTTCAGGTGCCAATAGCGGTTAACATTTTTGCTGCCAATTTTTACCCAGAATTTCACAAAGTTTCATTAGACTTTTCTCTTCGAATTTTTGCGAAATCCATAGGATATATTTATGCATGTAAACACTAAACTGAACTCAGATAGCAAGTTTTAGATAAATGAGTATCGTTTGGCAATTCAAGCTATGGTTAGAAAACAATGAGTAAAGTTCACATTTACATGTACTAGTTTTATCTAAATTTGCATAATGCTAGTCTAATGAAATGAATAGAATACAATTTTTTCAGTTGCACTTACCATCGAAGTTCCCTACAACCTTAGATCCCCACAATAATACATATAATAGATCCCTACACCACAAGTATACAGGAAAGTCACGGTAATGCGGGGGAGCTGGGGTTAGGCCTTAGTACAAACAAATAATACATAAACCAAAAGAGAACATATAAACAATGAATAGTAAAACCAATCCCAAGGGCACAGATAGAAATCAAATCAGGCATTGATGAAGATGGATTGGTAGTTACTGAAAGATTCGCGGTGGATTTCTTCGTAGGGAATAGGGCAAGGCAGGTCCATGTAGTCGACCTTCTCCGGCTCGGCCGGCTTTGAATCCGGCGACGGTGGTGGCGGAGCGGTGGTTGCCGGAGGGACGAGGGTGGCCATTTGGATTCGATCGAAGTCACTTTAACAGTGACACGAAGTGACAGTGTGTGAAGATATAGAGCGAAGAAGAAATAGGGTTATTCCTTCTTGTTCTTAGACTGCGGCTGTTGGGCCTTTGAGAAGTAAAGCTTTTGCTGGGTTTGGGATCGGGACTTTGAGGTGTGCAGAAAAACCCTTCCTCGTCCCAATATACCAAAAACCCCCAAGGTGCTGGGCCCCGTTTGGTAAAAGCACATCCTAAGTTGGTTTGGCCGCTGTGTTTTCTTATTTTCAAGGGTAATATCATTTACGACATTGACTTTAGAGGTAAATTACGGTTGAAGACATAATTTAAATGTCTATATGACTCATATCTGTTAACCAGATGAATAGATACGGCGTCAAAATTCATCTGAATGTATATAATTACCCTCAAGACCAATCGTCTCTTTTCTCTCTCTGCTTCCATCATCCTTAACCCCCTTCTCCCTCTCCTTCTCCCATCAGCCTCACTTGAGTTGTTATTTTTAGATCCCTTCTAGCTCGCACTCTCCAACCACACACACATTCACACTTACATGATAGCCACCTACACCCACGTACACACACACATACACACACACTCGACACCCACACACATTCACACAGACACACACGCAAAGGTCAAAGCTTACATTGCCTCGTCTTGCGACCAAACTCCTTCTCTTTGACATTTTTCCATACCAAGTTCTTTTTTCTGCCTCTGGGCAATCCTATTTAAAAAAGAGCTGGCTCGCAAAAGCTTTAGCTATGAAGATCACTAACTGTCGTTGCCTATACTCCGTGCTTTGCAGCCGCTTTTTGATAGCACCAAAATCGGCTCTCCATGTTCTTTTGGTGTTGTTTCAACTTCAGAATCTCGAACTTCATTGCAATCTGATCACTCGTTAGTTTCTCAACCTCTATGCCTATAATATATAAAATCAAGTTGAGGGTGTGCTTCTCCTCGTTTCATTGCAGAATGTTGTTGCTTCATCCTCTTAATCTCCTTCGACGTATGCTTCTTGTCTTTTTGGAACCTTTCATTTGCAAATTCCCATCAGTCAGTATTTATTTACTTAAAACGCTTCAAGGAAACATCAAACTAAGTTAATGACACTAAAAAAATACTTGGGAGTAAAGATTTAAATTTGTTTTTTTTTTTAATTTTTGAAAGAATTTTGAGGACGTCTCGCATTTGACCTGATTTACTCGAAGGTGTTATGATGAAGATGAAATTAAGGTGCACAAAGCAAAGGTGAGGGGAGAGAGCACGGGGAAAAGAAAGAAGATAGAGGATAGAGAGAAATTGGAAGAGAGAGATGATAGGTGTAATACGTATTTAGTGTTTGTGGCGCACTGCCTTAGAAAAATCCCCAGGAAAAAAGATTTTTAGGAGTCGTTGTCTTATTTAATAAGAAAAGAAATAAAATGTAACTCAAGTCAAAGGTGTCCAAAAAAGAGGACTCGTCTATCGAAACCAGGAGAAGGGTCAGAGGACTAAGTTACGCAGCGGGAAGGCATCAGACACCCACCATGCTCTTTTAGTGTCTACTTTGTTTCTAGTGACTAATGGCCTTAAAAACACATAGCACGCCAAAATATGACAAAACCAATTCTCAATTAATTTTTATATTTTTTTACTTGAACTCAACAACTGGGATTAAGTGACCCACGTATCAGATCAGACTAATAGGATTCAAAACTATCATAGTTCGATACTGGTCCTACGGGAGGCAGTCTACAATTTGGGACGTAGACTTAGACAAAGAAAATAAAAATAATTTTTATTGTTTTGAAATAAAAAGTGACTGGGGAATGGAATGACAGTCTATATGGTTTCTATCATGTGGAAGCTTAATAAAATTTACCTCACGATGCAACTTACATTGACGACTCGGAAATGCTCGTCATTGAATCCATGATGCAATGCAAAGAGCAAAGTGATGCTTTCAAAGTGATTTAGACGGCTAAGATTCTCGAAGAATGTTGGACGTCACTTCACGAGAAAATAACGTGCAAACTCTAAAGAGAATAAGCTTATAAAATGGACCTAATCTCTGCCCCATAAAATGGAGGTCAAGACCCATTTTATAGTGCAAATCAGATAAAATTGGCAATGTCAATTTACGTTGCTGAAGATAATTTAGAATAGAGTGATAAAGTCGCAGATTGACAAAAATAAAGTTACCGACCAGTTAGTTGAAAATCGGCCGGTTCACCCCATTTATTTTAATTTTTTTTTGAATTTCAGGATATTATCTGACTATAATTTCGATAATTATCTCTGAAATCACAATTGAGATGTACTCAATTCGGGATAAATCATTTCTTAACCGTAAGATGGATTGATTTGATCTTTACATCAATGGTAAATTATGAATTATCTATACTACCTATAAAAGTACTAATGTTGTAAATCATTTCTGGACGATAATGTCCTCCGTTAATTATGCTTATAACAATCATACCCTATATTTATGATTCCTCTTTAAATTTGGTTAAAATTAATAGAACATTAGATAATGAACATGTTTTAACATTGAGAAATGAAAAGTATCATGGCAAAGAAATCCCTTTATTGCTTCCTTTCCAATTTGGTTGAAATGAAATAAACTTTAGATTATAAATGTTCTCTAAATATTGGGTAATGAGACCTCTGATATATTTTTGGGTTAGTAAACAATTAAATAATTGGAAAATTGGAAAACAAAAAAAAACTGAAATACTTGAATAATCAGTTAAGAAACATAAAATTGTTGAAAAAATAAAACAGAAAAAATGAAAAATAAGGTATTATGCATCAAAAATGAAAAAAATAAGGTTTAAATACGACGCAAATTAACAACAGCTTTATACAGAAATTGTACTGCTCTTTAAACCGAGATTACTAACTATTGAGATTAAAGAATAACCCTGATACTAAGCATGCAAAAGATATTGTAAAAAAGTTACAATCACAGTAAAAGGACGGGCTTGTAAGGATTAGAAATGTGAACTTTCAATTCTGATGAATCAAGGTAAATTAGGGAAATTAAGAATATTTGTTTATTTTTACAAAAATATTATTGATTCAATGATATTGATAAAAGCAAGTATATGCTAAAATTGGTCGTAATTGGAGACATTCAATAGGCATTCATAACATTGTTCGACGCAATCAAAATTTTAATTAGATGTCCAGTCTCAAAATTGATACAATAAAAGAAGGTACACAAATTCATAACCATATGCCTTGTAAAAATTTAGGCAAGAACAGCGTCTAACATTAAAAATTACACGCAAAATAGAAAGAACCTTGAAAAAAATGGAAGGAAAATAATTTAACTCCATCATTAGGATGGACAAAAAGGCTGAAAATGATAGAATCTGAGCAAGGCTGATAACACACAAAGTTCAAGAATACTATCCTACACAAGAAAATGATGAAAACCATTTAATGACAGCTAAAGATCCAGTGCGTAAAAAAGAAGATCACTTTAATGAAGGTCAAGATGATATTATATAATAAAGTAAAACTATATCTTCTCATTCTATAAGCTAAAAGCTGAAAGCATACTGCTTGCATCATGAATGACTCTCATAACATAAAATTATTGATTTTATGCACATTCACTGCATCTTATTATTGAAATCAGAAACGTACATTAATCATAACATTCCTATATATTGTTTTATGTATAATTGATTTATATACACATGCATAGTAATTGTCTATATTGTGAGTATTGATTTATGGTTTGGAAATATAATATTTCAAACAGCTTCTCATTGATTGTTTGCTTTCCCTCTTTTGGTGTTTAAAGAGAAAATGAATTGGCCTCCTCGCTTAATGTCGTAATCAACAGACAATAGCTTTCTCTTTGTAAACTTATTTGTTTAAACAAAAAAGAAAAAGGAAAAAAATTGTCTTTTTAAGGATTTGAGTTCTTCTTTCTTGTTTATTATTCAATAGAATTCTTTTTTTAAATAAAAAAATTTATTTTATCTTCTAGTGATGAATAAGAAAAAAATAGAAAGCTCACAAAACCAAATAAAACTACAATAAAATAATAAAAAATTATAAATCTTAATTGTATATCATAAACCAATCTAACAGATTACAAAAATAAAGACATAGATTGATTCTTTTAAACAAAATTCTACTTACTTTTTTTTCAGCAGTAACATCAAACATTTCTTCAATCCAGAAGCCTGGAAAGAAGATTTATAAATATTGATCACAATTACAAACATCAAATATATATTTATTTTAGAACAAGTCACAATGAAAATAAGAATATAATTGAATTATATTATTTGATCCAAAAAAACTAATAATATCACCTCAAAAAATTACTCTTGACCACATTCACGTGCAAGGCACGTGCTTTATACTAGTTTCCTAAAATTATCTAGACAAATTACATCATTTAATATAATCTAGACCATGAACTGGACCTAATCTATATGGATTGGACTACACAACTGGATTGGCCATGCAATGGATTGGACTGCACTGGACAGTTAAACTAGACTGACCACGTTAATAAATCAACTGGACTTAATCATTTATTTAAAACACATTACTAAACCTAAACTCAATAATGCCTTTTACTTAATAATGAAGTCTATTATTTAATTATTAAAGTACCTACAAAAATGGGTTGTCTACAATGTCAAATATGTATTAAGGGCAATACTGTCATTTTTAAAATACAAAATTCCCACATTAGCAAAAATCGTTAGTCGGGGTCAAGAAACCTTACCGTTGGGCATATCTAATACAAATTTCATAAATTTTGGATACGGGTGTTAACTATGTGAAAAATATGTCTTTGACTGTAATTTACCCTTAAACGCATGGACATAAATGATATTATCCCTTTGTTTTTTAGTTTTCTTTTTCTTTATATGTTGGACCAACTCCGGAGTCTTTACTGCCCGGTTAATATTATGAGATATTGACAATCAATAAAAACACACCACACAATCTTGATTTGCATAGGAGTAGGTCATGTTAGACATTATATGCTACTGGGGCTGCAACTTGGGTGGTAAGGGTGAGACAATGCCCAGTCCAGGCTAAATAAGTGCTCGTGCCCAGCCCAACTGATCTACGAGCTAAATAATATATGTTCATGCCCAGTCCATCAAAATTTTGGTGGGCACAGGCTGAACATGACTGTCCACGATTTCATATTAGTTTTTTTATTTAACTTTAACGCATATCAATATTATCCAAGTCTTACTAATTAATCCTAAATTTTGTTTTTTTTAAGCATATCATTTTCCATCAAAGTCTACTAATTAGTTGCAATAATAAGGAAGAGTATTGTGAAGTCTCAAAATAAATTTAGTCTTAAGCATGGAAATAAGTTTCATGATAAACTAAAATAAAGGAAAAAGACAAAGATAAAGGTTACCAAACAATCTTACGAAATCTAATACTTTAATAAAAAAACAAAGGAGAAAAATAAAAGCCTTCAAAAGTCTCCAAAGGCATATGGTAAAAGGATTTTAAAGACTGATAAAAAAGAAAAAGACTAGTAAATATAAATTATATATATATAATTCATGTATCATATAAAAGTTCGACGGGCTGGGCGGGTTTTGAAATTTTTTTGCCCATGTACAGTTCATATTTTTTACGGGCTCAATTATGTCCATGTCCACCACGGTCAATATAAATACTAGGCCCATGCCCATATTTTTACAGGACCTTTACATGCTCCTCAGGCCACTTTGTCTTTACTCACTCACGTTGTATTCTCGTCTTGGTTGGCACCGCTATGTGACATTGATAAGCTTGTGGAAGTTCTTCAGTTGAGACTTTTCGTTGTACGAATAAGTAGTTGTAATATCCCGAATTTTGGGAGTCGATTAAAATAGTCATCCGTGACCCGAAAAATAAACGAGCACTAATTTTGAGTAATACTCTGGTATTAGAAGCTTATGGAAGCTTAAAAGAATTTTGGGACAAAAATGTAATTTTTAAAAATTTGGGAGCATTTTCATAATTTTGGAAAACTTTGAGGGCATAAATACAAATTACGGTTTTAGCAATGAAAATAATAAACATGAATGCTAGCATATATTTTTAGTGACGTTTAATTAAATTGAGAATGATTAGAATGATTTTGGGGCTTAAATGCAATTATACAAAATTTGAGGGTTATTTTGTAATTTTGGAAACTTGAGAGATTATTTTGTAAATTTGGAAATTTGATGTCTTGGTGTCAAAATGTTAGGAATCAGATTATGTACAAGGGCCATCTGGCTTGGTGACTAATCTGATCTTTTTTTTTATTTATTTGATGAGAAACTAAATTAAAAGGAAAGAAAACTTGGGGCAAAAAATGAAAATGAGGAAAAGTCGTGAATAGTAGAACAACAGAACAAGAAACTGAGAAGACAAACCAGAAAACAAGGGAGAAAGAAAGAAGAAGAAAAAGACAGAGGATGAAGAACACAAAATTTCGGCAAGGGGGAAGCAGAGAGAGATTAGGCAACTCTCAAGGGTAAAATTTTCACTTCAAGTGTTGATTTCAGTGGGTATTTTGGGTAATCAGTGTGCATAGTCCCATGTGTGTGTTTGTGTGTGTGTGTGTTCTTGAAGATATGGGTTGCGGACGATGAATTGAGAGTGTAATTGTGTGATTTAAATGGTATTAGGATGTGTTTTGTTGAATTTAACCTTATGTAGGTGTTGTTTTTACTGGATAAATGGTAAATTCGTGGGTGTATGTGTGAGTTTGGAGGGGCTGGGTGCTGCGGCTGAAGGTTGAAGACGAAGTGTGTGTTTTGAGGTGAAATAGTAGGTGTAGTGATTTGAATAGTATTTGTTATTGTCACTAAATATATGAAATTAATTAGGCAGTTTTTCCCATGAATTTTCATAAATAACTAGAGCCAAAATTAGACAAAACTCAAAACAGTAATCCCTAATAATTTTACTAGAACTATGTTCTGGAAATTTTTGGGAATTTTTGGAATCCGCAAAGGGCACTAAATTGGGGTATCGATTAAATAACTTTATCAAATTAATTAACCTAGTAAACGAAGTTATTTTAATCTGAAATTTTTATGGAAACTTTATTTTATAGATATGATTCAGTATCTAAAATTTCGTACCATTTGGAGGCCGATAAGTATTTTTCGCGAAACTAGCCTTTTAGCGCTCGGTCCGGACACCGGTTTGGGATTTTCGGACAAAAATTTTTTAAAATACTTTTTAGGCCAGAAATAACATCAGGATGCTTAAAATAGCGATTTAAGATATTTTTGAGATTTTTTCGGTGCCGGAAACCCCCAAGGGTGTTTTGGTAATTTACCACCATGCAGGGGTATTTTGGTAATTTTACCCATAAGAGGTATTTGAAGTAAATTTACATACGGTAAGACTATTTTAGTGACTTTGCTTATGGAAAAGTCAGTTTGAGAATTAAAGTGTAACGGGAGGTGTTTTGGTAATTTGCCACCTCGAAGGGGTATTTTGGTAATTTGACCTAAGAAAGGTATTTTTGCATAAATTTACATATGAAAAGTTTATTTCAGTGATTCTACTTATGGGTAGACCATTTTGGTAATTTAAGTCCGAGGGGGCATTTTGATAGTTTTACACCCTATGGGTGTTTCAATAATTTTACATACCTGGTGAGGGGAGGTTCATTTTGGAAGCATGTGTGAGTTCGTATTAAGTTATACTTTTGTTCTGTAGGTTGTATTCTAATGGTTCGATTATTCCGTTTAGGTTAAAGTTAAAGACTTCCGGTTAGGATAATTTAGCTGTGGATCCAGGTAAGGGATTCTATCTGAACCATGGGGAAGGACTTTCGTCTGAACCCTTATTTTGATAACTCGTACTCGCAAGTACTCATTTGATTTACTTATGGCTAATGCCGAACTCTGAATTTGGTATGATATCAGCATGTTCTTGTCCAGAAAACCCTAATATTGAACCTGGATCGATTATTTAGAAATCTTGTGATGCTCGCCTATTATTGTGTGCTGAGCAGATTTGACAATTGTCTGTATCCGTTCTTTCGGAATGTTGTGCTTAAAACTCGATAATTATCCGTAATCGTTTTGTTGTTTATCTGTGATTTTTCTTCTGAAAATTCTGATTTCTTCTGAAAAATTCGATTTCTTCTGAAAATTCCGAATGCTGACTTGTGTCAGTATGATTATTGTTATTAGAATCTGAATTGATCTCCGTGATTGAGCTTATGTTAATGCTCATTGATATTGTTAATTTTTCTGTGTTGACCTGGGTTATCCGTTCTGTTCTGAGGCGGGCGTTATAAGGCTGGTCTGAATCCTGCATGGAATGCAGGCTAGTACCTAAATGGACTAGTAATTATTCTGGTACATCATGCATGTGTACATTCTGTTAGCGTGCCGGAATGGCATTGCAATCGCCCAGGATCAACGTTGATTTTTGATTTTATCTGCTCTGTACACTGCCGTGACTATTACGAAAATGTCTGAAAAGTATTATCTGAAATGATCTGTGCTTCTGTTGAAATCCTTTGAAAAACCTTCATTATATTTGGAAATGATGACTCTGGAAATGATCTATTATCGATTGTTCTTTTTGGAATCGGTCATATTTGTTCCGGTTTATTTTGGTATCTATTTCTGGTGAGTTTTTGATCATTTTGGAAGTCATTAAGTTTTTGACCATCTGAAGTATTCTGAAATTTTTTGTCGGTTGGATTCTTTGAAATCGTTTTGTAATCCTGTTGGTAGTCCTTGTGCGACCTTACTGAGCTCTCAAAAGCTCACCCTCCGTTTGGCTCCCTTCTGCAGGTAATGATAAGCTATAGCAGGTTCGGGAATGGGTTAAAGTCTGTGTGAGCTTCCGGTGGGCCGCCACTTCTGTGTAATGAGACCCCTGCGTGGGTCGGTACCATTACCTTGGTTTATAAGGACTCGAGTTTGTAAAGAATCTAGGTTTTAATAGTTGAAGTTTAAGCAGTTTTGTAAGTTTGTATTTGACGAATCTGAGTTGATACTGAATTAAATGACTTGGAATATGTGTTAGTGAACAGGTCTGACAGGTGTGATGTGATCCGGTAGGTTAACGACCCGGGAGTTCGGGGCGGCGGAGCTCCGGATTTCCAGGGGCGTTACAGTAGTGGTTTTGTTATACTCTTGTTAAAGAAGGGGATCATTAAAACTTAAGGAGCTGTCATTATGTGAAATTAGTTGTCATCACCCCGTGTCCACCATGCATCGGACAACAAATCCACGTATTATTTAAGATTCTATGAATCAAAGTTTCATATTCCTCCTTAAGTGATCTGGTACCCGTTTTTGTATATTCTTAATTAAGTAAAGGTTGCGTGGTGTCATGGGCTCCCTAGTAACATCGCTTACAGCTTGCACAAATGCATCAAAATTCCCAACATTGCGGCGTGTGCGCCTTAACTCTAACATATCGAGCTCCACGTATCTACCTAGCTTTTGACTACATAGGTATAATGCAAATGTAACGCCCCAATTTTTGGAATGTTAATTACAGATAAACAAAGGCTGAACACCTTAAATTATTGTAAAGTCTCCCAACTCGGAATTTAGAGAATCTAACAATCAGTCTCCAATATACATAAATAAATGTCATGGTGGCCTAAAGTTGTTATATAGTCCATATTCATCTTTATTATTATTCCTAAAATGTTAATACTAACTCTTGCATAAAATTACTAGCTCTTAGTCATACAGCTAGCCCTGTAATCCAGTTCCCTCTACTGATTACCCGAAATAATAAGTCAAATGTCCAGTGAAGTTGCTCAACAGACCAACAAAAAAGGATACAAAGTATATGAGGAAAAAATTACGGACGTACAGAATTCTAACGACTAGATAAGAGAAAGAACTTCAAAATGCTTGATATGTTTTTATACAGAGACCACACTAGAAAATCTATTCAGAAATAACGTCATGCTTGTCATCATTGGCACGTGACAAGATTCAAAAAATAAGATCATGATTTTTAGCTCATCCTACTAAGTTAACTCATGTTTCAGCCCACTTTGGTATGTCAGAAGCATAAAAGTCACTAGAATATAAATAAATAGATCCCATTAAACTAATTAATACCAAGAGATTGAAGTGGACAAATTGTCTTAATGGATGATGGCAAGAGTAGAGCATGAAAAGGAAGGTGGAAGTGAAGCAAGAAAAAGACAGAAAGAAGACACTACAAGCCCTGCCCCACTTTTGATTAGATTCACCACGCACTTTTATATCCTCCTCTTATCTTAGCGGGTAATTAAGCCAAGTGGAATCAGGGGCAACATGAAGTTGGAATAGCGTTGTAGACGAGCAAGTCCAGTCCGAACATGGATTACCTTGCCCTATTCATGAAGGGGGCCTCTAACACCATCAATTTTCCTGCCCATTGTTACCGTCGCCATCAGATTTGTGGTGGTAGTGGTGGTCATGAGGTGTTCTGTCATATAAGGAAAAAAACATGGTGGTGAAATTATTGTTAAGGACACTAAGGGTATGTTTGAAATTCATTTCTGTTTTCAGTTTTTTATTTTCAAAAAACTAAAATCAAAATTGATAACCCTACGGTTATTTAACCTAGGATTATATTTGATTTTGATGATAACTAACATTAACGATTATGTTGTCTAACTTGCATTGAGTTGATGAAGCAATAGGTACAATCTCATACTCATGCAAATGAAATATTAGACGAGCAAATCATTCAAAGACTCTCAACGGAACGCATCAAAGAAGGAATTCCTCAATTGAATTTTACAATGCTTAAATTCCGTTCTTTGTAACTAGACATAGAGAGATGATCGCATCGATGACTGTAACCTAGAACTTGCCCATAGGTTTTCCTTGCATGCATAAAAGTTTTTCATTCTTTGAAAACAAGGAAACTGTATTTTCTGGAATGCAGTCGACTGCATTGGAATACAGTCGACTGCATGTTGGGCAGTGAGGAATTACAGTCGACTACATTCCAATGCAGTTGACTGCAATACTTCCAGTAGCCTATTACAGTCGACTGTATTGGAATGCAGTCGACTGCAAGTTGGAAATTTGAATTTCCAACGGCTACTTTTGAGATTATAGTCGACTACAATGGCACATTACAGTCGACTGTATTTACCGTTTGGCGCATTTAATGCTTCACTTAATTCCAAACGATCATATTCATTCCCACCTCTATAAATACTCATCTTGGGCATAGTTTTGATTCATCAATTGCATTCAAAGCTCTCTTATCTTTCTTATACTCAAAGATTAAAGCAATTGTTCAATCTCTCTTGTTTTTTCATTGATTTCTCATCAATTTCAAGAGAGCATTTATTGTGAGCTTACATTTGAGAGATATACACTTTCATAAGTCATCATACTCATCTCTCTTGTTCTAGTGCTTAAACTTGTACTCATCTACTTCTTGAGAGTGAAATCTTGTACACATTTCTTCATCTAAAGTTTCTTGTATCAAAGCTTGGGGTTGTCAAGCTTTGGAGCTTTGGGATTGTCAAAGCTTGTTCTTGATGTGGGCATAGCATCAAGGGATTGTAAGAGGTTCGATCTTGACCCGTAAGAAAGATCATACTAGTGGATTCGAGGGCCTTTCAAGGGACTTCCTTGAAGGGGTGGACGTAGGCTTGAGGGTATATCAAGCCGAGCCATTTAAATCTCCCTGTCAAGTATCTTTAAACCCTTATCTCCTTACATTATCATTTTACATTTGTGTTGAGATTGACTTGTTTGCTTACTTGAGATATTGCATTTGAGGTTTGTTGTTTGTAACTTTTCAAGTGTTATTCTTATCCTTTCTAAGTTTATAGTATTTACTTGTTATTTTTTAAAGTAGTCTTAAAACCCTATTCGCCCCCCCTCTAGGGTTATCTTTTTGGTTTCAGAAACCTCTTTGAGTTTTCTGTTTTTACAAAACTGATGGGTTGCTTGATACAGTCTTCCATAATTGGTTTTCACTTCTGTTTTTTTTTTAATTTTTCCTTTTCTATTTTTTATTTTTTCTCTCTTCTCTTTCCCCTCATTTTTCAATACTTGAGAGCTTCTTATAAGCTCCGATGTTTAACAACCAGAAGCGTCCCCACCACGAGCAACACATCTCATCTTCCACCATCCAATTACTAATGTGGCAATATCACACTAGCTTGTGAATTAGGGCTTCATTGGTATGACTGGGGTTTGATTGGGTGAATGATTTGATTGGTTTGAATTTACCTACACAAATCAAAGATACTAGGGTTAATCAATAGATAAAATCTTTTAGTGGTGTTTGTTAGAGATTATGGTGTTCAATAGTTGGATTTAGAGAAATGATGGTGCCATGGTGGTGACCGATGTTTGAGGGTTTGGTGTTTGGCAGTATTGGTTAGTGGTGGTAGTGGTGATTGTGGTTATCAGTGGTTATGGTGGTTGGACGTGTTCATGGGTATTGGTCAATAGTGATGGTGGCGAGTCCAGTGGCTATAGTGGTTAGTGGTGTTGGCAAGTTTGGGTGTGTTGATCAATAGCGGTGGCAGATCGACGGTCAGTGGCTGTGGTGGTTAACGGTGTTTCTAGTTTAATGTTCGAGGGAGTTGGTCATTGGTACTGGTGCTGGTGGTGGCATTCAATGGGTACGGTGGTTGGCAATGTTGGTGGTTTGATGCTCTTAGATGATAGGTATTGGTGATGAAGATTAAAAGAAAGAAGATACATAAAATGCTTCCAATAAAAGTTGAAATGTGGATCTCAAAGGAAAAGAAACAAAACAAAACTACAAACAACAAACTCCAAAATGGAGTTTTCAAAAACAGTACCATTTTAAAAACTGATTTATAAAACTAAAGAAAAAGAAAAACTAAAATTGTATGTCAAACGACAATACTTTTTTCACTTATCAAAACCGAACAAACAAAAAAGAAAATAAAAATATTTCAAACCCTACCTAAAGTTTCAAAAGGTAATAAATAGTGACCAAGAACTGTGAAAAGGTGCCAGTCGTATCCTTCTATCCTGCACCTGTAAAAAAATGTATTTTTTTGCTTATATCATCGATTTGTATTTTTAAATTTCAATACTACCCTCATATTGTGTATACAAGGTATATTGTAAAAATATAAAGTCCTATCCAAATTAGGGTTTCAAACACTAATTCTCTCTCTCCAAATCTTCAGCAGCAAAGAAACACTCTTCCCCCACCCCATCGCTGCCCACTTTCCCTACCCGAACTCACCCCCTGTAGCCACATCCGTCCCCTCGCACCCTCATCTTACCCCGTCACTGCCATTATCAACACCACCACGACACTACCTTCACATCATCCTAACACCAGAACACAATGGCACCACCTCAAAACCTAGATCCATCGTCGCGGGCCATGGAGACCTGAGCTGTTTATGATTTATATTATGTACGAAAGAGAGGAGGATGGTGATGTTGGGGTGTTTGGGCCGTATTGGTGCCATGGGTAGATAAAGGTAGAGGTCTTGGATGACAGTGATGACGGTGTCTGACTCTACTTTCAAAGCCTAATATGGTGACCTCCAAAAATTCAGCTATTGGCGACCCAATGCATAGTGGTCGAAAGCCCATCAAGAAGCCTGACTTCAAGCTCGATCATTTGCCTTATTGCCGAGGACATTGCATATGTTGCCCAGTCATGATCGACGGTTCCCACCGTACTTGATCAGATTTTCACATGTGATCCAGCGCTCGAGAATTGGAAGAAGCTTATGGTAAGGCAAGTTGAAGGATTTACTGGTGTCTTTGTCACGACCGTTGGAAGAGAGACGTTTGAGTAAAGAAGGGAATAGGGTTTTCACCAGGTACCGGTAGTGGCAGTGTTTATGGTTTCGCCATAGGTGTATGATGATGGAACACCGCCAGGGAAGGACCTGTGGCGGATGGTTGGTGGTGTTGCGATGATACGAACGTGGGTGCCGTGGTGGTGGTCAGTGGATGAAGTTGAAGGGAAAAAAGAGAGAAATATAGAGGATAGAAATAGACGGAGAGAGGGAAATGGAGATAAATTAGGGCATCAGGGAAGTGATAAACGAATGGCATTTGAAGAATTATATTCCTAAGTTATGGTAAATCTGGTATTTTCATCCAAACATTACTTATTTTAGTATTTTGTTTAGTCAAAGGATATAAGTGTTATTTATTCAAATTAATGAACATGCATGTAAATTTACTCTAACATCATGAACATGTGTGTAATTAACCGAATAATGAAAACAAGAACTCCGAACCAATCACATGCCCATTTTTTTTTTTCTAAAATACAAATCAAAGAAAGATTTAGTTTTCTTTTTTTATTTATTTTTCTTGAGAACTGAAAACTAAAAAACTATAAGGGTTTTAGACACACAATAAGTTGACATGAACTTCAAGCAAATTTATGCCGTAAATGGAATTAGGGCATCAGCTTCCCTATATAGACATCATTGTTGAAACCAATAAAACAACCCTAGAGGGGGGTGCATAGGATTTTTAAAATTAATGGGAAACTTAAACAAAACACAATCATGAAACTTAATACAATCAAACAATATTTCAATGAAGATGCTAACTACACGATCTCAAGCAATTATATAACAATAAGTAAAGAGATTGAGTTAGAGATACTTGACAAGGAGATTTAAATGGTTCGGCTTGAACTACCCTCAAGCCTACATCCACCTCTTCACGGAAGTCCCTTGCAAGAGCACTAGAATCCACTAGCAACAATCTTCTTCCGGGTCAAGATCAAAACCCTTACAACACTTGGTGATAACCCCACACCAAGCACAAGCCTTGAATCCACAAAGCTCACCCAAGACTTGACAACCCAACCCTTTATCACAATCCTTTTACAAAGATCAAATATGTACAAGGAAATCCTCTTGAAAGGAAATGAGTACAAATAAAGCTCTAGTACAATAGAGATATGAGAGAATTGATGACTTGAAGAATGCTCACTCTCAATCAAAGAATTGCTCACAAAAATGCTCTCTTTAATGATGTAAAATCATGATTATGAAGAGCAAAAAGTTTAATCTATGAGCCTTGATGTTTCTATAATAAATGGAGGCTTAGAATGTGATTTTCATGGTGTATGATGAAGCTCCAAATCATTTATATAGAGAGCAAATGAAATATAGCCGTTATAGGCATTAAGTGAGCAAAAATGTCATTTGCAGTCATTTGTATTCCCAATGCAGTCTAGTGGGTTCCCTTGAAATTAGTCGTTGGAGCTGAATTTTGACCAATGCAGTCGACTGTATTACCCTACTGTCTATCGGTTGCCTCACGGAACCCCCTTTCCTATTTTGGGCGTAACATTCTCTAGAAAAATCGGATTGATGTGCCGTTTATTGTGTTAGAAAGATAATAAAATGTTTTATCAAGATATGAAAAGATTAGCACCAAAAATATTTTTGAGAAAATCTAAGTGAGCTCCAAAGTTCACTCATTTTCAAGAACCACGGTTGTGAACTCGCATGCAATGCACAAGGTCCCTAAGGTCTTTTTAGGTCATAGTCATCAATTCAAGCATCAAACCAAGACTAGTTACAGAATGGTAAAGATCAATCATAATCGATAGTAACTTAGCCTTTGCATCTTTTTTGCTCTTTGACATTGGACTTGATGAAACTTCCATAGCAATGCATACACGATAACTTTAAACTTCTTTAGCTTCAATCCATCTATCTAACTTCTCAAATGTGTCTTCATGAATGTCATAAATATATCTATCAAGAATCCACTCAAAGCACACATTATAACATAATCAATGTGTATTTATCATCAAAACAAATATAAATATAAGTTATTCAACCATAAGGTTAACAACAGTGAATGTCATTTCTTATATGTAAAAAAGACATAGATGTTTACCTGAATTCGAAAAAGTTTAAAATTATGAAAATGTCTCTTTCATCGGCAAAAGAAGGCAAATTCAGTCATAAAAACATGTGAATTTAACTTCACCCAAAGCTTCTGCCGAAATTATCTCATCTATACAAAGTCAGGCATGTTATCCACATCTCCTACTGTGGGAGACTAAAGTGGCCACATGGCCATTTTTTATTGTTTAAGTAAATTTCAACTACTTAATTGTAGTTGTGGGTAGTTTATCTCTAATTAACTATATGGAAGTTATAGGCAATTACATCTTCCATGATGGATGAAAGTCTGTATAAAAGGTTTTTTAAAGCAGAAAGGGTTCCTAGCCTAGCAATTCTTCATGCTTGTGAATTCCATCATCTCTCGTCATGAAAAGACTTGCATATGTTTGAAAGCTTTGTTACTTACTGAAATTCGCAACATATTTATGAGTGAATGATTGTAAAGATTTGGATACGCAAGTTCGTGAGGCATAAAAATTTGGTGAAGAGGAAACGTGTTCATAAGTTAATTTAGATCACGAAGAGAAAACCGCAATACTTAATCAACCATGATCGGAGATAAGTCATTAATGTTTTTATTCCACAATAACGCTAACATTTCGTGTCAAAGCAATTTTTGACCATATTGATTAGTATTTTTCTTCTCCATACCTATATATATGAAGATCATTCTAATGGATCAAGTTTTAGTAACCACATCAATTATTGTTTTGCATCCATTTAATTATACTAGATGAAAGCACGTGTGATGCACGTAAATGTATATCTTCACAGAAAATGATGTTAAATTACCTTTATGTGAAATCATATTTATTCGTAAAAGCAAAGAAACATGGCTATGATATTATTTCTAGGATCTTACTTTTGCTAGACTTTATTTCATGGTATAAGCACCAAAGACTCTAAAACATCTGTAGTATTGTTTCGGGAAGAGAAAAAATTTATCGAAGAAAATGTATTTTTCTTTTGTATGTAGTTTATTCCGACTTAGAGTTTAAAACTCAAGTTTGCCAACATATTCAAATGACAAGTGCAAACCTACAAGTCTTCAAGTAATCTTCACATAATTCATACAATTTAAATCTAATAAATTATGCTAATTATATTTATTATGTCATCTTGCTAAGCGTTTTGTTTATATAAAACATGCTAACAACAAATATATAGACAATCACTCGTAGATTACCATTATATTAAGTGCTACTAAGTGCTAGACAAAGAAATTCTTGATTTTATTTATTTTGTCACAAAAAAACTGTTTTACTCTCATCAAAACTCTCTTTAGGTTGTAACTGGCTCAAATTTCCTTTCATTGTATTCTCCTCAAGAAATTTGCTTACTCAAATAACTGGATGCACCACTTACCAGTTGTGTCAGTGCGATACCCCCCTTCATTTGTGAATCACATAGTCTCCTAATCAAATTATTAATGTAACATAATATTTTTATGCTAGGAATGGGTTAATCAACAGGTATCAAACAAGGAACAAAGTTACAAATAAATTACAATGAGATTCGTTAAATAAAAATTACGGAGCTTACTTTTAGATGATATCGTAAAAATCGAATAAGCGTATACTCATTTCAAAAAGAATTTATGTCTTCATTCTGTGAGGAAAAGCTATAGATATCACTTTTGCTCGTTAACAAGAAAAATCTCAAAGTCAGGGTGTGTGACACCCAAAACTCTTACCTTGAAATTAAGCTTGGTGCTCTACTATAACAACAAAGTTATGAATATACAACACTTTGAATATTCAACGCATATTTTCTCTTTAATGGCTTTAGATATAAAAAGTAGGGTAAATTGCTTACAATGAATAAAATGCTTCAACCCAATAACGCAATCTAAGATAAATTTGGTGTACTTTTTGGTTGCCTTTAATTGTTTTAGACATAAAAAATATGATCAGGACTAAGACCTAGTTTAAGGATAGTCTCACTTTGGTTACTTGGAACATGGTGAGTCATCATTTTTCTATCAAGGTCAACGCTGATATAATGTTGCTAGTATTCTGCGCAAAACTTTTAAAGTTGAATTAATTATGACCAAAATGTTTGTCCAAACGAAGATGATAATTTTTCTTTCTATTAATGAGTTTTTCAAGTTTAAATTAAGATGTATTTGTCTTGCTTATTGGTAAAGGAGTGTCATATATTCCCCCACAAATAATTAGGTAAATTTATTTTAAAGTCACAAGTGGAAAACCTTGATGATTGCTATGTTGAGTTAATGTTGTTTAGATCATAAGAACATTAACGTACATTCAAGAGGATGTTACTATTTCCACTAGGTTATGGAATGAGAAATTTTTTAAGGCTTCATAACCCTTTTCTAAAGGTAAAAGGTAGCAATGAGTTATACATTTATTGGCAAGTCTACTTTTGGATGTGTGAGATGCAGAGTTGAGGTTTAATTCAAATTTATAGTTGATGGCAGAATAAAATCAATTAAGACCCGTTTGACATGGATTTTTTTTCCAGTTTTGAAAACTGAAAAAAATAAGAGCGTTTGGTAACCATTTTTTCCCTTCAGTCTAAAAAATTAGTTTTTAAATCAAGGCTGTTTTTAAAAATTCTAAAAATGAGTTTTTTTTTCAGTGTTGTTTTTTTTTTTTAGACCACCACCACCCTTCCACCGCCGGCCACCACCGCCACTGCCACCGCAAACCACCACAAAAAAAATTGGGTTATCAAACACTCAAAACAAATTTCAAAAAAAAAACTGGGTCATCAAACACCCACTTTTTATAAAATAAAAAAAATTAAACTGCTCTTTAAATTAATTTTATTTTTGGAAACTGAAAATTAAAAAAAATATTTGTCAAATAAAACCTAAATCAAGCTATAGAGAGTATAAATATAATACATGTTTATAATTTAAAGAGAAGACTCATGCATGCATTGACTTTAAGAAAGGAACCATGGATCTAGGATGGAGAGGTGAAAAGTTTTTTGAGGGCTATAACATTAGTTAATGATATATTTACAGCTAAGGTCAATCATGGCATTAAAAAAATAATAGGGATATTTTTGTCCAAAAAATAATTTATACATATCCACACTTTTATAAGTAGTAAAGATTTGTCAATGCCTAAGGATTGAGAAATAGAACAAAATGTTGGAATTTTTATGACCTTATCCTGAAGTTTTAATCATCTATCTAAAAAGTTTGTAATAGGCTCTCATGGATGTAATTGTTTATTTTTAGATATCATGTAAATGGCATAAAATGGGTTTCTCAAAAAAAAATTCAGAAGAAGATAAAACAGAGACAATTATACAATGGTGCCGAACTGTTTTGATCGGTTTCAAAGGCTACAAACGAAAGATCAACAAAATTGACAAATTCCTTCTATATAGTGCAAGTCAAACTAGAGCAATATCCTTGCGATGGAGGGAGTGTATAAGAGGTCTAATTACAAAGAGCAAATTTGACATTCAACGAATGGAGGTCCTCAAAACGGTACAACGTCATAAGCAATAGCTCCGTTTAGCAGTCAAGTTGTTAAAAGCCAGGCCTTTAGCTCCAACAAGAGAATAGCAGCCTAATCAGTTCTAGTCACTCATGGTTCTGGATTGCATTGGTTCCATTGACAGAGTTGGTAAGATTGCCGTTGCCTCGCCATCAAGAACAAGGTTGCCATCTTTGAAGCACTTCGTTGAAAACTTTGCACTGAACCATGTAGCCAAACAATGCAATTGCATCAGATGCACATTCAACTAACATGAGATGTATTCAAGTTTAAGACCTTACATGTGCTTTTTCTTCATCTCTCTTATGCTAGTTGCTTGTACTTCGCCGGTGATCTCCTCTCCAATATAGACTGGCAATTTGAAGTGCAAGGTCTGTGAAACATATACAGCTCCAGGCTACAGTGTCCCCAAACAACGCTACCAGATATGAGTATTTATTTGAGTGAACTGTAAGGGGCCAAACGAGTTTCTCAAGCCCCATCAGAAGATACTTTTAGTTGCGATAAATCAAATTACTCAGTATCGATATGTATATGTATGGGTTATACATGAGCTAGTATTTTATATACAGACTGCCACTATATCGTGGTAATGTCATATATACACTTCCACCAGCTACACCTAGAAAAACTTAGATAACCATATATCTTGCAACGATGACATTCAATAGGTATCTGTTAGGCTGGATTTTACATTTCAAATCTTCCCACTTGCGCATCAATTGTCAACCTAGATTTTGTGAAGTTGCTTAGGAGATCCACCAAGGTAACGCGTAGACTACATTAATGAACCGCATAAAATGATGCATAATACCATGACAACTACATTAATGAACCGCATAAAATGATGCATAACATATCCAAGAGAAGCAAGCACAGCAAAGCGCATTTTTTGCTGCATCTAAGCCACATTTAATGGATTCTACATATGGAATTTGACTCAAGAAAAAGGCGAGGGTGTAAAAGGATTATAGGCATCAAATCACAGATATATGACCTGGGACCCTAATAATGTTTTGTTGGGCCTTAAAAGAAGCCTAGATCACATGACAAGCATCTTCGTTGCATATGTCAAACTGTAGAAATATAATCTTTTCAGATCTTCCTTTCATTTTGTGGTATATGGGACACTCCATGGATCGTAACGGAAATGAGTTCCATGTACTTAAAATCATCAATTGCCATAAATAAGACACATGCACGCACTTCCCTCTTGGATATGTGAAGTTATTTCCTTATGGGAAGCTCCGACGAGGCGACGAAATTACAAGAGATCTGTTTTATGATCAAACTTAAACCAGATTGCTCGTGGGGCCACAAACTGGTTTCAGTTCTTAACATTAACCTGATCCTACTGATGAACATTAGGCGTCCCTTTAAAGAACAGAGACATATGACGTTTATGTTGATTGTCTATTGCTCTCTGCATGAGGAGATCTTAACAAATCAGAAGGCAAAAAACAGGCAATGGAGGAAGTCGAGGACTTACAAAATGAGAAGCAATGATCCTAGGAAGCAAGGAGGCAACAAGCATTCCAGGAACGAGTCTCCCTTCAAATCCAGCATTCTTAGAATATCCAGAATCCAAATGCAAAGGATTTGAGTCATAACTCAGCTTCGAATATTCCAAAACATCCATGTCAGAAAATATTCTCGCTTGCTTCAGAACATCTCCGCTCTTGAGCATAACAGGTGTTGTAGAAGAGAATCGCAAGAATGGAACAAAGCTAAAAAGGAGACGCTTCATATGCATCATATCAAAAGTTTTTATGGTGGAAATTGCATGTTACACCATAGAAGCACTAATACGCTTCCCACCAGCCATTAGCAGAGTAAACGCCCGAAGTCAACCGCAATAGTGGGATTAAAACACCAATGCCAATGCAGAATGACGTTCCCTAACTCTTCTAGTACTGGCAGAATAAGATGCACCTGTGACAGGGAGATCATGAATGTAATACACGCTACACAAAAGATCTGGTCTAAACAGATTAGAGCTGGTCTGGCTGCCCCTTATGTTAGAATGCAATTGCATGCTTTTTATGTTCATTAAATACATATGCCATATCCCTTCTCCAACTTTGGTCTTTCTAAAATTGGATATAAGACTTAAGCAAAGCCCAGGGCATCATTATATAAATTGGCTGAATACCTTATGATGAATTTCAGTAATGGCACATTAACTATAAGAACACCTTAAACCACTAAAAGCTTCTTAAGGAATGCCTATAGATAGAAAAGGTAGCTTATATGGAAATAGGACTTTCCATATCTCTTTCCTTTGGAAAAGTAGGGAAGATCAGCTCATAATTCCGTACAGACAAGGGTCTAAGAAGAGGAAGACTAGTTCCTTTATTGTAAGTTCAGTTGAGGTGAAAACTTCAAACTCCAGAAATAGAGCTCCCCTCGGTCAACTTCGATTTCACATTCCCGTACACGATATTCGAAACCACTCATGGCCGATCTACAAAATTCTCCTAATTTTCTTGGAACTTCTGCCTAACACTGATTGCTCCATATTTGATGGCGCTTTCTGATGATGACCCAGAGACACGTGGAACAAAGAGGCAGTGTATCTTATCGTTCTGCGGAAGTAGCTAGCCCACTCTTTACCAGTTCACATTCTGAGGGGAGCTAAGAAGGCTAGAAGAAGAAGGAAAAAACGGAGAACACCAGACTAGGAACCCAGGGTGAGGAAACGCGCTCTGCAGAAAATCCAAATTTTTCGAAGCAAAACACAGAGGTCACATAAGATCTGCTTTTAAAAGAAAAGGGCTAACAATTCAATTCTCGTTGCCAATTGTGAAATACCAAACGAAAAAAATCCCATAACCAAAATATTATCAACTATCTCCGTCGTGCTACTTGCACTATATATTCTTCTTTTTGGCTTTTTATTTTTTTAATGATGCCTTTCATCCTTATCTCTTAGCAAGATATGTAACCTCCACCTTAATCTATGAACTAAGGTTTACCGAATCAATTTTCTAGGGGTTGCTTAAATTGCACGGAAGGCAAAACCCTTTTTGAGTAACAACATAAACATCATTGCACATTAGTAAAAGTTGGTCAAAAGCACATATACATTAATCTCGACGCATTCTAGAGTACAAAGAAGGCAAATACTACACTTATATTTACTACGATGCAAAGAAAGTTTAGTCTATACCAACAGAACAGAACAATTTAGCTTATTTTGGTTATTGATCAAAAGGGGACAAAACTGTGTGAGGTAACAAATTGTCCATCAATTCTGGATAATCACTATACAAGTAAGGACCAATTGGATATACTTACCAATGAAGTTTGAACAGTCTAGAGCAACTGTTAGTAGAGAATGGCAGTAAGGGTGTTGTGGCTGAGTGACACCAGAAAAGAATAGCACCGTGGGTCCAATTGCTATACTGATGTGCCTCTGTTACAGACAGCCCTACTATCTCTTCTTTCTAAGTTTTAAAACAAATGAACATCGCCACTCGACCACCTACACTGCTGTCCGTCACCAATCGTCAAAACCATAACTCAGCCTTACTTCTACTGCCACCCCTACCAAAGCATATATACCTGAATTACAGCACCACAGTCAGTTGCAGTGGCCATACATCTATTTGGTATGTCTCTATCTAACCTTAATCATTTGCGATTTCCGACTATAGATTTAGTGCATGTAAAAGTTGGCTTTACTCAATTTTTTTCCGCCCTAGTCTGACTTGCGAAACGATAGTTGTGCAATCTACTAGTGATTTTAGTTCCATTGAATGCTTACATGCACCAAAATCAATCCTAAGATTTTGCAAAAATTCAATGGAGAAAAATTCCATTCATACGGAGGAAGTAGATTAGTCTACATGATTTAACAACTTAATTTAAATTCCATGATGATTAAGCAGGTGTTATGCTTCCTTCAGGTTTGAGAAAACACAAGATAATTATTTTATACTTAACTCTAAATGCGTTGGGTGCGCACTTACTTGCGTGTCTATGGGTGTGTTTGGTTAAGCTTCGCAGAGAAGAAATGATTCTTAGTGGCAAGCGTTGGGTCATGGGTCAAGATTGAAATCAGGGTAGTATATGGGGCAATGCCAGCGTCTTTGAAGAAAAGGAAAAGCAATTAGCAGGTGAGGAGTCCTCAATTCACATGTGTGAGTGAATGCGTGTTTCATTATTTATTTCATTTATATGACGTAGAATCTTTATAATTGATTCCTTCAAGTCTAAACATGTCTTCACGAATCTGCATTCCCTTGCTTTTCCATTAAATTAAATAGTGATGTGAAAACGAAGAAGAGAGTTTTGCTTTTAGTCTCTATCCTCTCTCTAGATTTAACTTGCAGTCCTCATAAAAAGCAACACCTTATTGAATTCTCTATCCTTTAGTTTAACAAGATAACTTTTAGCTTTAATATCAAAGGCACTGCTTGAAGCATCACCATCACTATAATTGCAGTTGTGGTTCACTGTTAAGAAATTGATCCTAACTGTAATGCTAACTACACTAAATTGTTTGCAAATGGTATAAAAATTTTATGAGAATGACTAAAGTATCCCTGTTCTATTTCATTGTTGCAATGAATGTGTTAATTGTTATGGACATTACAGTGCAATGGCTATTTAGCATACTACATTGGGTATAACAAACTGAAAAAGAAAATAAAACAACCTTACGTCTGGTCTTCTGGACCGACGAAAAAGGCAAGAAATCTTCTTGACTGATTGACTTATCAAACCAACTCAGTAATGATACTCGAAATCCTTCTTGCCTTTTGATTCTATTTATAGCTAGCTAAACCAGAAAGATGTAGAAGGCAATTAAGCCCTTGAAATATAGATCGCTGTATCTTGAACAGTGGCATAAATTAGTAGCTTTTTCTATCGTAAATACAATCCAGTATTGATTTGCTCATGCCGTCATGCGTCATTTCACTCATGAATCGTTCCCCTGCAGTTGACGGAAACTCAGTTCCGTCAGCACACATGAATATAATCGTCAAAGCCTCAGCCTGATCAAGTTGCTTCTGTCCATGTACTTCCTCTTGGATGTTTAGCTAACCACTTGACAGGGAAATTTTGATACTAATTACCCTACAGAATATTAACTACTCTCTATCGGCGCCTTCTACTGCCGCCTCACCGTGCACTAACTGCGCGTGAGGCAGTCTTTGGTCTCCGACTTAGGCGCCAACGGTACATCTAGGGTTGACTTTAGTGGTCCTTGGTGTTCGTGAGGGGTTCGCAGAGATCGAGATGTAGCTGTGTGCATGGTTGGTGGTGGCAATGCGAACTTCACATCTCTGAGAGTTTTGCGCAGGTCACCCTTTGCTGACTTAGGTCCCACAAATCACCCGTGAAGGTCACCAATCTAAGGGGATGGCACTCCAAAGACTGTTGGTTCACTCCTTGTCTCTCTTTTGACTTAGGGTCATTGTTTATGTGGCATTGTTTATGTGGCACGGGCATTGTTTTACTATTAAATAGCTACTAGTTTGGGGCGACTTAGCTGGGTCTTTAGGTTCTTTTGGAGTTTTTCGGTCTCTTCTTCTGGTCCATTAGATTAGGGTGACTGGCTGTCCCTGGATGCTTGGGAGGGTTGAGGGCAACGGGGCCTTGGGGGTGGGGGGGATTGGTGCATGGTGGAGTTGACGCTCTTTGTTCCAGTCCTAGTTCGAGCACTGGATTTAGTTTTAGCGGGGGACGGGAAAGGGTGGGGCAGAGTGGAGAGGGGGGAGGGGTGGGGAGTGAACCGAGGACCAGTTTGGTCTGTGCTGGTTGGTTCACGTCATGGGGTTCTTTCCCCTTTGCAAGTTTCCAGTTTTAGAGTCAGGGACTTAATGAAGAAGGTAGTGAGTTTGCAGCTGATCGCGCGGCGACTTATGTTATGCTAGTTCATCTTGTTTTAGTATGATCTGGTGATGGTGGTTGTCCTTTGGGTTTTTTTGTTTGTAGACAACTTTTTCCTTTGAGTAGGTGGATAGGACTTTGTTGGGTCGGGTAAATGCACTAGGGCATTGCAGATCCTTCGACGCTCTCTTATCATGGTTGTGTTGTTAGCACGACCGGCGAGGCTATGCGTTGCCGTCCTGTGGCACTACCGGGGGGAGTGCAGGAGTTATCTTTTTGTTGTCTTTGTAATCTACCTTTACCTAATGAAGTTCTTAAATTTCTTTCCCAAAAAAAGAGAGAGAGAGAAAAGAAAAGAAAAAAGGATAGAACTTCTTTCATGTCTAGCGCCCTCTACTGAAACTGGTCAGCCCCAAAATCAACTCTTCTTGCACGCACTCTCAAGCACACCTCCAGTGTACCCACCCCTTTCAGCAGTTCTTGGTCAACCGCAGCATGACGAAGTGCCTTGGCACTCATTAATGAGGTGGCAATAGTAAATTCATGATATCCATGGCCTTGGTTGGGGCTAAGCACTGTTATTTAACTTACCGTACCGATTATACTTCGGTAGCTCTGTAGGCTGAGGATGTCATATTTGAACCAAACTGTATAATCCGGTAATTCCGTGAAATACCGAAATTCATTAATTTTTTAGAGTAACCCATGGCTGTTTGACATTGTCCACGTGCTAAACTTACTAGGAATAATAATGTAAAACCCATCCCAAAAAAAATAAATCCCAAGTTCAAGAACCAAAATCAGAAATCCTAAAAATTATGTAGGTGATGAAGCAATGACGGGAAAATTAAGGAGAAGGGATGATGGGATTACTCACAGAAATTAGAAGTGGTGGGCGACGGTGGATGATCGGGAGAGATGGAGACGGTGCGCGGCGATGGAAGTGCAAAGCCACAATAGCGGTCCAATGGGACCGTGGGGCTGCACCGGCGGATTACATCGCCCGTGGTCGGTAGTGGTCTAGTGCAGATTTGTGAATGAGTCATGCTCAGTGCTCACATCCTCTCCTCACTGACACTGTCGTGATCAATTTACATGTCATATATTATAACTTCCCCAGCATTGTCAAGCTTTATCTTATGTCCTCTCAACATGATAACCCCGTTAGTCATTTAGATGGACCATATAGCTTTTTCTGCACGAACTTTGCTTATGTACTTATCATCTTCCTTGACTTGCTTTATCTCTACAACACTTCTACCAAGATCAACCTGTCAGCAAAGAATTCATTTCCTCTTTTTTCCATCACTAATTTGATTTAATGGCAAAGCAAGGGTAAGCAGATTCACGAAGACAAGTTTAGACTTCAAAACTACAACGAACCAAGTTCAAAAAGATACCTCATCATATAAATGATAATGTTGATAGGCACGTTCGCTCACACATGTGAATAAGACTCCCACATGCTTATTTCTCCTTCCTTTTCTTCAAAGACGCTGGCATTCCCCTATATACTATTTCACTCTCAACCCATGACCCAACACGTGCCACTAAGAATCATTTCCACACTGCTAAGCTCAACCAAAGACACCCATAGACACACAAGTAAACGATCACATAATGCATTTAGATTGAAGTACGCATCTATATTATATATAATGGGACTACCCAATTTGGTGTTACACAACTACCTATCTAAAATGATGACGTGTCATCCTAAGAAAATTACTAGAAAGTGACACAAAATAAAATATTTAAATAGTCAGAAAGATATACTTAAATAAGTTCCAAAGGTGAAGCTTGATATTATAAATATATTATATTGCTAACTTCACTTTTGCACGCACATCTCGTATGCCACGATAACTCGTTTAGATTAAAGTATAGAACTATCTTGTGTTTCTTCAAACCTAAGGAAGCATGACAATCTACTTAATCATCATGAATTTTAGTTTGAGCTGTTAAATCATGTAGACCTAATCTACTCCCTCCGTTTGATATGATTTTCTCCTTTGAATTTTTGCAAAATCTTAGGATTGATTTCTGTCCATGCAGACATTCAATGGAACTAAACATCACTAGTAGATTGCATAAGCATCATTGGGCAAGTCAGACTAGGGCAAATTTTTTTTTGAGTAAAGCCAACTTTTACATATACTATATCTTTAGTCAAAAAGCATTGACGTCGGATAGAAACATGCCAAATAGATGTCCGGCCACTACAACTGCCGGTGGTGCTGCAATTTTGATAGGACATTGGAGGCAGAGTCAAGTTAAGTTTGTCAATCATCTCTTCCTTCAACGACTCCTTAATCAACATAGCAAGAAAGCAAGAAACAAAAAGCTGACTTCCACAGATATAACTTACAGCACGGATTCTTCTTGTCCTTACTCCTTACACCATAGGAGTCAATCACCGCCTACTACATTAAGTAGGAGATTCACCCACTAAGTTAGTACAAAGAAATGTATAGGAATGTTTCCCTCACTAACTTAGATAAATTCTGGATTTTCAGCTGCCTAGTAGAAGACATGGGAACCCGAATTGAATATTGAGGTCTCTCTATTTTCCTGTTATCTGCTTATACTCTCTTGATATTTACAAGCTAGCTACAACTAGAGCTGGTTCATCTTCATAACTCCATTTTGAGCTGATTTTGAGTGCAAAGAAGTTGTGCCATCGTAGTGATTGGAAATTAATATCCATCCATAAAGTGGAATAACAGAAGAAATAGTTCCTGCCTAATATTTCGCTTCTCTTTTTTAGCACTTTCTGGTTAGTAAACTTTCTAAAGCATTCTTTCCTTCTTAATTTTAATATTTTCCAGCAATGAGGGGGGTTGTGGGGCGGGCAGAGAGAGGGATGGAAATTGTGAACATATTTGGAGAATTTGCATGAACCTGAGTAATGCTAGTTATGAGATTAATTCATGTACACTTCAGAAAACTAAACAAAAAAGTATTACGTCCACTAGTCAAATCAATTGGTATCATAGATACAAGTAAATACGATTGATATGATAGAAATTTGACAAAAGCATCAAATGGAAATTTAAAACAATACCAGAATACACATGGTAATTCATATCAAATGGCAACCACATCAAATCCACACGTGCTTCAACCAAAATATTCAACACATATAAGAATCGAACCAGGGTAAACAGAAACGGAAATCATCACGAAAACCAACTTAAAGAAACCCAACCAAAATAGTTTCAACATGAGAGCAAGATAAGATCAACAAGTTTAAAAGTAATACCTGATCTGAGAGAAATGATACTATGATTTAATAGCGAGAGGAAAGGGAATGGAGGCCGCCGGCGATGGAGAGAGAAACTGCCGGCGACGGAGAGAGGCGCTGCCTGGTGGCTGTCACGGTAGAAGGAAGTCGCCGCTTGGAACAGGCGCGGCGACTCGTGAAGCCGGACCTTTTTCCGATTTCTATTTCCTAATTAAGAGGATCATCTTCTTTTTTTTAATAATAATAATAATATTTTCAACTTTAGAGCATATTTTAATTCATATTTCATTTTTTATTGTTGCAGTTGTAATTATATTTTGCTTGATATGTTTATGAGTTAATGATGATGAAATTATAAAAGTAATGATTCGTCAGAAATAGTATGATATCTGTTTTTTTTTTTATGTATACAAGATTATTAGTCATTCGTTTTATTCGGAACATTTCTCAGCTAAATGATTTATGCGAATCATTAATCTTTCTTTCATGAAGTTTCTCCATTATTTAGTTCAATATTTCAAAAATAAGCACAATAGCAATGTCCAGTGCAATTTTCACTCATGGCTTTGTTATTTTGAATGTGTTTGTGATTGATTCTAAATTGGTCAAATTTAATTAAATCCAATTTTGAAGTGTTTGACAAAAAAAATAAACTGATTAAATCTGCTCTAATGTGCTCAAGACTAATTAAATCCATAATCTTCATTTTCTTGAGAATCATGTTTGACCAAGAGATTTATCAAAATATCCTTACATATGAACAACATTAAATGCTCAATTTCAGTTTAATACACTATATAGTAATTTTGCTACACTAACCCTATTTTAATTCCTTTTTATCCAAACACTTTCAACAACTTTAAATCTGTTATACTTTAAATTGATTAAAATGATTTTAAAACTGATTCTGATTTAATCAAAATCTACTTTTAAGAATCAATCCCAAACAGCCTCTTCGTGTCTTTTAACTTAAGTTCAACAATCTACAATACTAGTACTTGCTATACAATTTGAATGATTAACGATGCACGTAAGTACGATGATATTAAGCTATGTTGTTTTTCTATGTGGATCATTATTATCAGTAGCACTTTCGGTCATTAAATTTAAGAAATTATTTTTTATAAGAAAAACCATTTATTCAATGAATCACTTTCCTTTGGTGAAGTCCGCTACGTTGATGAAAAGGGCAATGTCTTGTCAAATACTTATTTTTTATTGCTAATAATTATTGTCTCCATCTCACATAATTTGATAAACTTTTTACATGCATAATAAGAATTTAAGTGATATATTATTATTTTTCATTCTACCATTTAAAGAGACGAGGGAATAAAGTGGATAAGGAGAGAAAAATGAATTAGTGAAGTATTAAATGTGGATAGAGAAAAATGAATAAAAAAGTGTAAAAAAATGAGACAGGAGAAAGGATGTAACGATCCGATTCACGACTCCACCACGGGATAATGTCTCTCTCAAAAGGGCTAGTTCAGTAGGTACTCGTGATTTCATAAGTACGGTCTTATAGGGCCAATGACAAATCATCTCACATCCGATATCTTATAAGGCCAATGACAAATCATCTCACATCCGATATGAAATATCACAGTCTCCTTACCTTATGCCTTATGCCTTAACGTCCTCATTAAGACTCAGTCACACATAATCCAGGATCTTTTTCTCTAGTCAATATGGGCTTGCTTCGTTTCCTCCAACCATCAACAACCCGGCTGGATAGTCCAGTCCAAGCTTTCGAGAGTCGGCTTTGATATCATCTCTAACGACCCGGTCTACAGCCCCACCATAAGGTAATGCCTCCCTTAAAAGAGTTCGCTAAATAGTTACTTATGAGTTCATGGGGCAGGGTCTTGTAAGGCCAATGACAAATCCTCCCACATCCGATGTGAGATACCACAGAAAAAAATGAGTTGATTGAGTTTTAAATGTGGATAGAGGAATAGAATAAAAAAAAATGTGTAAAATTAACTAAAGAATCTGTTAGCCCTAGGGTTGGATAACCTAGGCTTATATCTTATTTTGATGATAACTACACATTGATTATCTTCTAATGTGTGCTTTGAGTGTATTCTTGTAGGTATATACATGCACACTCATGAAGGCACATTTGAGAAGTTGGATAGATGAATTAAAGCCAAATAAGCTTAAAGTTATAGTGGACATGCTATAGAAACTTCATCAAGTCCAATGTCGAAGAGCAACGAAGAATGCATCGACTAAGTTACTATCAATTATAATTGATCATTACTATTATGTAACTAGTCTTGGTTTGATGCTTGGATTGATGAATATGGCCTAAAATGACCTTAGGACACCTTGTGCATTGCATGTGAGTTCATAACCTTTCACACAAGTGTGGTTCTTGAAAATGAGTGAACTTTGGAACTCACTCAGATTTTCTCAAAAACTATTTTGGTTCTACTCTTTTTTTATCTTGATAAAACTTTTCATTGGCTTTCTAATACAAAAAACGGCACCTCGATCCGATTTTTCTAGAGAAAGTTATGTCCAAAATAGGAAAGGGGGTTCCGTGAGGCAGCTGATAGGCAGTAGGGTAATACAATCGACTGTATTTGAATCCAGTCGACTGCATTGCAATGCAGTTGATTGCGTTGGTTAAAATTCAGCTCTAACAACTATTTTCAAGGACAAAACTCCAACGGCTATTTTCGGGGGAACCCAGTCGACTGCATGGGGAATACAGTCGACTGCAATGACAGTTTTGCCCATATTATGCCTATAACGGCTATATTTCATTTGCTCTCTATATAAATGATTTGGGGTTTCATCATATACTATGGAAACCACATTCTAAGCCTCCATTCATTAGAAAAACATCAAGGCTCATAGATTAAACTCTCTCTCTCTCTCTTCGTGATTTTACATCATTAAATAGAGTATCTTTGTGAGCAATTCTTTGATTAAGAGTGAGCATTCTTCAAGTCATTAATTCTCTCATCTCTCTATTGTGCTAGAGCTTCATTTGTACTCATTTCTTTCAAGGGGGTTTCTTTGTACACAATTGATCTTTGTAAAATGATTATGGTCAAGGCTTGGGTTTGTTAAGTCTTGGATGAGTTTTGTGGATTCAAGGCTTGTGCTTGGTGTGTGGATATCACCAAGTGTTGTAAGGGTTTTCATCTTCACCCGGAAGAAGATTGTCGCTAATGGATTCTAGTGCTCTTGCAAGGGTCTTCCTTGAAGAGGTGGATGTAGGCTCGAGGGTAGTTCAAGCCGAACCATTTAAATCTCATTGCCAAGTATCTCTAACTCAATCTCTTTACTTATTGCTCTATAATTGCTTGAGATTGTGTAGTTAGCATTTACATTATAATATTGCTTGGCTTGATTATGTTTCATGATTGTGTTTTGTTTAAGTTTTTCATTAATTTTTCAAAAATCCTATTCACCCCCCCCCCCTCCCCTCTATGGTTATTTTATTGGTTTCAGAATCTTTCTTAACTAGTTTTGAACCCGTGCGTTGCACACGGAATGTTTTTAAACCACTAAAATTTTTAATTTAGATGTAGACATGAAATTTCCAAAACTGATAATGAACAATACAATCAGTGACAACTGATGTAAATAAAATCAATTGATGCATCATAAGAAAATAGTCTAGTCATTATTTCCTAAGAAAATATGATATAAACTGTTGTTGTGGTCTGTCACGAAAATTGAAACTCTTATACTGGAACTGCAAGAAGCACGAGAACTGTAGTAGCCATTACCTATCATTTTTCTTTGTTGAACAAAAGACCTTAAGACTTGAGGCAAAACTTTCTCCGAAAATGAAGTGCGTGGATAAATTGTAGGCGAGGCATATTGGCAAAATTGGTTACTGTAGAGAGTGATCAGAAACTGAAAATAAAATTTTAAAAAGAGAAGGAAAAAAAAAAGGAATTGATTCAGTTCATTATCCTTTCTGATTTCGTTCAATACCAATTTTTTGAATCTCCTTATATATCGTCAATACTTTTGATTGCAAATTACCTTAGATAGCAGTATATATATATATATATATATATATACACACACACACACACACACACACACACACAAACACACACACACAAACAGGATATATATTATATATATATATATATATATATATATTTAATCGAATGAAATAAGAAAGTAGAACTATTGAACGAAAATTTAAAAATCTGGAAGTGTATGTATGTAACTCACCAACATAAACTAAAATTTTAAAAATCAAGGAGCTCCATCTACTTGCGGATGACTTTGGAAAAAAGAGAGAAAAATCTTTGTCACTTTGCCAAAAGGGTATAGACACTTGAGAGAATGTTTATAGAATCAAGTAAGCACTAAGATATGCTCTTCTAAGAGTTGGAAGTCTTAGGCTGCATTAAGGATACACGCACATGATATATGATTTCTAGTAGTGGAGAGAAATAGTGCTTACATGGGCTACAGATTATATGATTGGAAAGATTAATTCAAGTAATCTACAAATTCTAGAATTTATCCACATACAACACTTGAATCATCCAGAAGCTTTATAAAATCTGGAAATGTACGTACGAACGCTGTTGTTGCTGAATGCATAACTTCTGAAATAAGAAAAAAAAAGTGTAAATAGAATTAATTAGTAACAAAAAATGTGATACTTATTCAACCAATAATCATAAAATCGAGTACTAAAGGGAGAGATCGAAAACATAAAAACAATTTCTAAAAAGAGAAAAAAGAAGAAGTATTGATTTACTCACCAATGTAGATTGCAAAGCCAATACGTTTCTCCATTTTATCGGTGCTGTGGAGGGTTCCTTTCTATTGAAAGAGATTGCGATGAGGCGGCAATTACGAATTTGTAATGAGATAATTGTGGAGAAATTTAGGTTTATCATGTTTTTAAACTTTTGTGAAGATTGAGGAAAGGCAAGATTTTAGGGGGTTGATAGAAAAGCTGGGAATAGAAGAGAGAAAATTAAGGGAATAAGGCAAGATTTTAGGGCTTCAGTCTTGGAAAGAGAAAGAAAGTGGATGATGAAATCCTGAAATTGACGGCTTAATTAGGGATTTAGGCTTGCCTTTGCGTGAGAGAGGGAGGGTGAAAAGATGAGAGGCTGCCTATTTGAGAGAGAGAGAGAGAGAGAGAGAGAGATTCTAAAACTGAACGTGACAGAGAGAGAGAGAGAAAACAAATTGGCTTAAACACATGTGATAAAAAAAAAGGTAATTGTTCTATGACGAATTAAATATGCTAAAGGCCCTAAAATCGCAATTTACTTTTGAAATTCAAACTGATAAAATAAATTTTAACTTATTGACGAGAGATAACTAAATTTAAAAATTGAATGTAATAATTGTAAGTAATTAACTTAGTTTCATATAATAGTAAATAAAATCCATGTGACAAAAGGAAAGGGTATCTATGTAGGCGGTGACGTTGACACTTTCTCTCAACTTCGACTTTCATATATATATATATATATATATATATATATATATATTAGATTTGAAAATGATAATTTTTATAGGACAGATTATGTGGGACGTAGGGAGTATTACGGATCCCGCTCAACAACTAAATTATTGGAGTTATCGTGTGAGTAGTCTAGGGTTTCTCTTTTTAACCATATATTTTATTTAGAGAGCAGCATGACTAATGAAGCATTGGATCATATTTGAATTGGAACCAAAGGAAACATGCGATCATATTTGCGATTTATTAACGTAGTCAAAACAAATAAAATTTGTAGGGTGCAAATTCTGTAATTGTGGCATCTATACGTTTTCTTACAATTTGAATATGCTATTTTCTGTATAAGTGTAACACCCCAGAAAATCCAAAACTGCATTGTTGCGGACCCCTAAGGTGTTAACCTGTAATGTCACCCAGATCAAAACACCTGTCATACTTCCAAATTCTTATATAACATCACGCTAATTTCTTCCAACAACATAAAGTTTCACAAAAAGAATTTCAGACTTAAGACGTTACAACGCATACATAAGTCCTTAACAAGCACACTAACTATACAGGCCCACGCAGGGATTTTATTTACACAAACTAGAGTAGTTGTCCTAAAGGTCTTACTCGAAGCTGACTTTTCTCTCACAAGCTACCGTTGAGGACTACCTGCAGAACGGAACAATTAAGGGTGAGCTTTTGAGAGCTCAGTAAATTCATTCAAAGTAATCTCGGAGGAGTTACAACAATTCAAAGACAAACATTTCAAGGATCTCAAATAATTGTGTTCAGAAAATTTTGAACAATAAATCCAGATACAATGCACACACATTCAGAAGATACTGATCATGGGTAGTAGCAAGGCCATACAGACAAGGCTCAGAAAATGTACACATGTATGATGTACCAGAATACTAGTCCATTTAGGTACTAGCCTGCGTTCCACGCAGGATTCAGACTAGCCTTATGAGTTCTTAATATGCAATAAAAAGTGAGTACTTACATGAGTTCAATAATTGAACCAGGTTCACATCAGGGTTTACTTGGCAATAACGAATCAAAATCAATGCATACTTAAAGTTCAACAACGATAAAAAAATAAACAAAAGAATAATTGCGAGAGCAAACTGATGACTCGGGGTCCGGATAAAAACCCTTACCTGGTTCGCATCAATGATAACCTACCCGAAACAATCCTTACTTTAACCTAAACGAAACAGTTCAAAGATTAGAATGTAGCTTATAACACTGTACTATAACTTACTATTAACTCACGCACAATCTCTGAATGAACCCCTCATTGGACGTGAAAATTTACCAAAATGCCCCTTATATTCCTAAGTCACCAAAATAGCGTTTCCATGATTGAACTTGCCAAAATAGTCTTATAATATGTGAATGTACTCAAAAATACCTTTTAAAAGTAAAATTACCAAAATCCCCCTCTGGGGTGGTAAATTATCAAAATACCCACGAGGCTTTCGGCACCGAAAAAACCCTAAAAATATTTTAAAACGCTATTTTAAGTATTCTGAAGTCATTTTTGGATTAAAAAGTATTTTAGAAAATTTTTGCCAGAAAATCCTGAACTGTTGTCTAGGTTGAGCGTTAAAAGGTCAGTTTCGCGAAAAATACCTATCAGTCTCAGAATGGCCCAAAAATTTAGAATATAAATCATATCAGTAAATTAAGATTTTTCTAAAATTTTTAAATCAAAATAGTTTGGTTTGCTATGCTAAATAATTCGATAAAGTTCATTAATCGGTACCCCAATTTAGCATCCTTCGCGAACACAGAAAATTCTCGAAAAATTTTAAAGCGTACATTTCGTAAAAATATTAGGGGTTACAGTTTTGTACTTTACCTAATTTTGGTATGACTATTTATAAAAAATTCATGAAAACTGTGTAATTTACTTTTAACCTTTGCGACAATTTCAATTACTATTGAGATCACTACACCTACTGTTTCACTTAAACCCACACACACCTTCTTCCACCTTCGGCCGAGACCCACAGTCCTTCATCCCAATCACCATGCTTCTAAAGCACCTCCAAACCCACACTAAACGCTTCCAATATCTTGCACTAGTTGAGTTATGCATCCTAAACACACCACCACTCACATAATCACCCATAAATCCATATACCCGAACACCCACAGCCAAGAACACGCACCTACACACACTGAACACACGCACTAACCCCTTTGTACCCACTGAAACATCCACCCCGTACTCATTGGACTCCCACATACCCCTTAATATACTGAAAATACTTTTAATACCTACTGTGATGCATATGCTTACACACACACACACATAACATACTCACACCCATCATTCCTGTAACACACACACACACACGGTCACAAACACACAACTAAATACACACACAACTTCGCACCCACTTCTCTCTCACCTCTACACACCTATAAACCCATTAATCATGCACAAATTTCACCCATCCATTTCATACTAGATCATACCGGAAGCCCTTAATAAATTCTCTGCTCTTCTCACGTGGCTTCACAGCCATGTTCATGGCCGAATCACATGCCATCCAGTAACTAAATTCACACACAGGTTCCATTAATGCAAACTAGAGCATGCATATTAGGGGTTTGGGCGTTCACCTGTTGGAGAAATGGCAGGAATCACTCCCTTTTTCCTTCGGTTTCCCCTTCCCCGAGCTCTGTTTTGCCTCTTTCCTTCTTTGTTTTTTCCTTTTCTTGTTCTGTTTATTTATTTTTTTTGTCAGCTTCTTTCCCTCCTTTTTTTTTGTATCCAAGGCTCATTCTCCCCAAAATCATCATCACACACTATAACTAACCTAGCTTAGGCACCTAAGGTTGCATGAGGTGTCAAGTTAAGAGATAAGCCTCTTAATTATAGATATTTATTATTTTTTTTACAGTTAATTCACGCTAAAAAAATGCGGGTATTACAATAAGTATGATTCATTTACATTTAAGTCGGATTGAATTCAACATAAAGTATTATGAATACAGTAAAATACAGTGCACATAAAAGGAATCCATGAGAACCGTGTGAATCAAGATGTATAGTGATTCGCATGGTTCTCACAAAAGACCAAATATATTGGTTAAATGCAAATGCTTTGTTTTTTTTTATATTATTTAACTTAAAACAATATAAAAATTCTTCTTTTTTTTTCATTTTCCAAAGAACTGATTTTGAAATCATAGGAATTTTTTCTTTATTATTCATGAAAACTTTATGTAAACATTACATGGAATAACTTTGACCTTGTCACCAGATAGTGCAGGAACGAGATCGGGGTATATACTAATACCTATTATATAAAGAAAGATAGAGATCGAAACAAATAACTCTTTGGTCCAAAATAAAAAGGAGTTTGTAACATTAAATCGCTTGTATTCACTGAACATCTAACTTGACATGGACAATGAATCAATAGGTTTATGATAATTTTTCAAATGCCATTGCCAAGATAATGAGTATTTTTTTAGTAAAAGAAACTTTTGGCTGGTTATTAGTTCAAAAAACCCTATCAACTATGCAACAAAGCCACTCGCACCCGACAATGCAGGGAAGCCATCAAAAAGCTACTATAAATCATGAATATTTTTGGCATTGGGATAGATATTCCCCCCATTTTGTCGAGATAAAACAAGACGTGTTATTTCGTTACTCCTGCCAAGAAAGAAAGTGCACCAAGGAAAAAGTGCACCACCACTTAAACTAGGAGAAATACTTCTAAAATGTCTCATGTAAGTCCCGTATAAGTTATAGGACCAGTTCCTATAACTATGAAACCAATATGAGATATGGAGGAATAGGCTATTCTTTTTCGTAAATTACGTTAGTCGGGAAATATCGTGTCGAACATTCATTGATAAAAAAACATTCACTCCATAGTTCAGATAGATCTTTTGAAGAACTAATTAATAAACAAAAATAATGATAGAGTCTCAGTCTACTTGTCAATACCGACAATAATGAAATTTTTAATAAGAGGAAAATATGTTGAATTTAGAAATCGCGAGGGTTCAAGTATCTCTATCCCCGAAAAACTAATTCAACTCCCAAACTATATACCCTATCGTTTCAGGTTTTTTTCTTTCCCGTTAGCACTTGAATATTCATTACCTTTTTCATGCATGCTACACCCTACTCTTTTACAAACGAATCTGAGCATAATTCTTTTTCTCTTGTCACACGGGAAGTTATATGATACGTGTACAAGTAAACATCTTTGGGCAATAAGTTCCCACTGACTGATCCACGACTAGTATAACTATTCATACCTAAACTTACAAAGTCTTCCTTTGAAAAACCAAAAAATCTAATACCTAAATAAGACTTTGTAATACATTCCACTTGACATGGACCAAAATTATCTAGAAAAATCAGGATGCGACATGTTAACCATATTGTTATTTAACCTTGGATTATATTTGATTTTGATGATAACTAACATTTGATGATTATGTTGTCTAACATGGATTGAGTTCATGAAGCAATAGGTACAATCTCATATTCATGCAACGAAAAATTAGAAGAGCAAATCGATCAAATATATTCAACAGAACGCATCAAATATGAAATTCTTAAATTGAATTTTTCAATGCTTTTATTCCTTTTTTTTATACTAGACATAAAGAGTTGATCGTGTCGATAAATCTGACCTAGAAATTGTCCATAGATTTCCCTTACATGCATAAATTTTTTTTCATACCTTGAAAATAGAAAAAATTGCATTTTCAGGAATACAGTCGGCTGCATTGCAGCAACTGCATTGATGCAGTCGACTGTAAGTTGGGCAGAGAGTTGTTATAATCGATTGCATTCTAATGTAGTCGACTGCAATGACTTCCAGTAGCCTATTACAGTTGACTACATTGAAATACAGTCAATTGCAATTGAAAATTTTAAATTTTTAACGAGTACTTTAGGAATACAGTTGATTGCAATGGTGCAATACAGTCGATCACGTTTACCGTTTGGCGCATTTAATACCTTACTTACTTTCAAGCAGTCATATTAATTCCCACAACTATATAAACTCGTTTTGGGCATAGTTTTGATTCATCAGTTGCATTTAAAGCCCTCTTATCTTGTATATACTCAAAGCTCAAAGTTATTACTCAATCTCTCTTGATTTTTATTGTTCTCTCATCTAATTAAAGAGAGCATTTATCGTGAGCTTAAATTTGATAGATATACACTTTTATAAGTTATTATACACTCATCTCTCTTATTCTAGAGTTTAAACTTGTACTCGTCTGCTTCGTGAGGGTGAATATTTGTGCACAATACTTCATCTAAAGTTTCTTGTATCAAAGCTTGGGGTTGTCAAACTTTGGAGTTTGGGATTGTCAAAGCTTATTCTTTATGTGGATATAGCATCAATGGATTGTAAGAGGTTCGATCTTGACCCGTAAAAAAGATCATTCTTGTGGATTCTAGGGCCCTTCAAGGGACTTTGCTGAAGGGGTGGACGTAGGCTTGAGGGTAATTCGAGCCAGACGATCTAAATCTCAAGCATCAAGTATCTTTAAACCCTTCTCTCTTTACATTGTTGTCTTATACTTGTGTTGAAATCGGTTAGCTTGCTTATTTGAGATATTATGTTTGAGATTTTGTATTTAAAGCTATCTAAGTGTTCATCGTAGTTTCTCTAAGTTTGTTATGATTACTTGTTATACTTTAGAGTGGTCTAAAAATCAAATTCACCCCCCCCCCCCATAGGATTATCTTATTAGTTTCATGACGTAAAAAATAACAGGGGTAGGTCAGTTGGCAGAGCAGACGACAGAAAATCCTTATGTCATCATTTCAAAACGGGTACCCTACGTAATTAATTTGTACGAGTCTCTACACTAAAATATATTTGATATGAATAGATATACATATTCATTAATAGTCTAGATTGTAATACATACTTTACCCATCTCGGTCTTTAGAGATACAAGCCATCTAATTTATAGACAGGTTTCATCCTCTCTTGTTTATAAGGAATGTTAATTCTTCCTACATACATATTATGCATATAAAAGAGCTCTTATTTATTTAGTTGTTTAAAAGACTCAGGAGTAGAGTCCACCGGTTGCTGAAGGAGGATAATATACAAGATTCCATTCAGAGATAGTCCAAATAAATTGAATATGATACCTTTTTTTTAGGGTATTTTCTTGGAACAACTACCATAATTTTAGCCAAATTCATCTCTAAACTATCATAACTGCGTCACACTGAGTCCTTCCGTCAGTCAAGGTCAGAAAATGCTGTTAAAAACCCAAAAATCAAGGGAAAAATGGCCAAATCACGGTCTATTCCCCTTTGTGCATTGGCTAATTTACAAATAACCCTCTAAGGCTTGTTTGGAGTCTCGCATAAATCCTTAAGGTTTTGACCGGAACGGATAACTCTCAAATCCATTCTTATTGATTTATTTCCTCCACCTTTCTTGTTCACGTTTTGTGTTCTCTCTTCTTCATCTCTTACATCTTAATTTCAGATAAACCCTAACTATAAGGATAAGCTCAGTAATGTCTCTCACGCCACACTACAAAGAGTTTCTAGTTTGATGAAGCTTTGAACAAGTTTGAAAGGTTTGAAGCAAAATTTTCAACAAATCTAGGGGCTTGTCAAGTATTTATGATCACAGCAAGGGGAAATATGATAGCTATAGAAGGGGAGGTAGGGTATGGGGTGGTGGTGACTGGTGCAAGTTGGATGGTGGTCGACGAAGATGAGATGTTATATGCTGGTACAAGGTGGCGTATTGCTGATGGGATCAAACTAGATCTTGTATGGCGGATGATGGTTAGATGAGGATTTAGGAGGCCCGATTGTGGTGGTTTTGCTGGATGGTAACAACTTAAGCAATTGGGTGTTGGTGGCCACGGTTGGATAGCAGTGGTGGCGGTCTGCTAGTGGCGTGATGTTGAAATGTAGAACAAAGAGACGAAGTGTGTCATTTTTTGTTCAGAGGCTTCTTAATTATTGTAGTGTTAAATATATGCCCATAAATTAACATTATTAAAGACGAACTTCGTTTGAACCGTTTTTGACCATTTAAAATTAAACACTAGTGAGCAACAGGGTTCGTTGGGAAATATTTAATAGGCTCATAGTCAATTGGTCAAAAAATAATGAACCGTGATCATTGCGGACAAAATTTAGGGTTAATGGATAATTGATCCAATGTTCAATTATTCATAAGAGTGAAAGAATATCGGATCATTTTGTTTTCACTGGAGCACATTATAAGAATTGAGTCAGGTAGAGGTGGCAATAAGGCAACAAATTTGGCAATACAGTGCAAGTGAAGTGCTAGTAGTTGGGTTTATGAAAGGTTTCATTGTAATGGAAGGAAGAGGACACAACAGACATTGTTAAGAGATTAAAACATCTTTAGTTGCTTGTGTTGGCGGCGGCAGGGAAAGGGAGTCACTGACTAAATGAAGCAAACAAAAAGAAGAAAAAGGAGAAAAATAAAATGAAGTTGTTGTTTTCTATATGGATATTTTATCTTTTGGTATTGCAAATTTATCTATCCAAAAAATGCTTAGAATTTATGAACTGGGTCCAAATGGAGCACTTTTCTAGTATTTGTGAGTTATGTGGGTTTATGTGAAACTCCAAACAAACATCAGAGGGTTATTTGTAATTTAGTCAAAGAATAAAAGGGTAAAAAGCTAATTTCTCCATTTTGCCCCTCATGTTGTGTCATTTAACAGTCACGGTCCGTTTGGAACCAATTCTTTTAGGATTTGATTTCAAATTTGGAATTGGATTCGGAATTCAATTCACTTTTTTTTGTTTAGAACGAAAGGGAATTCAAATCACGGAATTTCAATTTTGTGTTTGGAGAACAGAGAAAATAAAAAAGTAATAAATTTTTAAACAATTATATCTTTGACTTACTATAAAAAATAAATTACGGTAAGTGATTTCAAGTGTGCTAGTATCACCACATGGTGGTGGTGGTGGTAGTAGTGGCAGCAGCACTACACAGGGTACCAACATCGACAGGAAAACAGTGGGGTGGTCAAGTGATGATAACGATGATGGTGGTGACATTGAGGTGTAACAGAGTATAACTGGTGGTCGTTAACTGATGCCAATAGTGATGCCGATGGCAATAGTGATGGCGGTAGTGGCAATAGTGGTGGCGACGATAGTAATGGTGGCGGCAGTAGTGGCTGTGGCAGTAGTGGTGGCAATAGTGGTGGCTGTAGTGGTGGCGACGGTGGTGGTAGCAATATTGGCGGCGGCGGTAGTAGCAGTAGTGGTGGCAACGGTGGTAGTTATCGCAGTACTGACAGTGATGGTGGTGATGGCAGTGGGGGTGACGGCTGCGGCAGTGGTGAGGGATGTAGTGGCGGTGGTAGTGACAGTAGTGATGACGGTGGCAGTAGTGGTGACAGTGGTGATGGTGGTGGCAGTACTGGCAGTAACATTGGTAGTTGTGGCATTACTGGCAGTGTTGGCGGTGACAGTAGTGGTGGCTGTTTTAGTGTAACCGACGGCTTGTGATGGCAGTGTTAACAGTAGTTGTGGCTACAATGACAGTGATAATGGTGGAGGCGTGGTGGTGGCAACGACGGTGGTGGCGGCAACAACAATAGTGGTGGCGATGGTTATGGCGGCAGCGACAGTTGTAATGGTGGCGGCGCGATGGTGGCAGTAGTGGTAGTGGTGGGGCAACGATGGTGGTGGTGGCGACAATAGTGGCGGTGGTGGTGATAGCAGTAGCGGTGGTAGTAGTGGTGCCCGTGGTGGTGGTGGCAGTAATAATGCAGGTGATGGTAGTAAAAGTGGTGTGGCAGTAGCGGTAATAAAGATGGTGGTTGTTGGATCATTGTTGAAGAGATCCAGAAAAAATTATAAGATAGGTAATAATTATTTTTAATTCAAGTAAATCGAAATCTTATAAAATCCGACCATTTTTCATCGAATTTCACACTATATAAACAAATCCAATCATATCCCATGAAATCCAATTTCAATTCCTTTTTTTAATGTTTCAAACAATAAAATTTAAGAATTTGAAATAAAATTTTATTAATTTCATGGTTCCAAACGCACTCTCATTTTCTGATCCGAGTGACAAAGGAGTCTATCAATGTATTCATGATTATTAAGGGATGAATTTGGCAAAATCACGATAGTTTAAGGTCGGTGCTAGCAAAACCCCTGTAGGGGCATTTTTGACAGTTGTCCATTCTATTATACCTTATATACATACATTGCTTCGTTACGTTCGTTTTTTCGAACTACTGTTGATACGGAGGTTTTCCTGAGTCATTCTACCAGGGAGCTAAATGTTCGAAGGGTTTCAGTTTCGACTAAGTAGAGATGGATGATCTTTCAAATTCCTTTTCTCTGCTCGAATTGGATGCTGAGGACGACAAAGTACAGACAGTCACTGCTGCCGATAACAGTGAATCTGCCAATGGAAGAGGTAAACTGGTTTTGATTGAAGAACTAAAAATAGATGTAGTATATTCCTTTCCTTCGAGTTGCTCATATACAGTAAAACAGTAGAATATTTGAGTTTAGTGCTCCGTGCCAAATTTCTTGGACCACGATCTGCCTTGCATGTTTGGTGTGGAGAGTGCTCTATTCTTTGAAGTGAAGAAAGAGATTAAGTGGCGCCATAAAAATGGTCCACAAAAGCGTGTCCAGACTCTTCCTGCCATACGTAGTTTATACTAGCTTAGAGGCTGTTTGGGTTTGATTCTCAAAAGTAGAATTTTGATTAAAACAGAATTGACTCGTACATTCAGCTTTTAGTATTTTAAGCAGAATCAGTTGAAAGCTATGGAAGGTGTTTGGATAGGAAGTGCTGGAAGTAGGAGGTCTTGTGTGAGTGTGTGACAATATGACCAAATAGTTTATCACGATTAAAGGGCATATGAGAATACTTTGGTAATTCTTTTGGTCAAACTTGATTATCCAAAATTGATTAAATCATAATTCAAGAAGATGAGGACTCTGGATTTAATCTGTTATGAGCTTTTTGAAGCAAGTCTAATCCATTTTTTTTTTTTGACAATTGCTTCAATACCTGGTTTAATCTAAATTTAATTAGGTTTGATATTCTAGAATCAATCCGAAACACACTCTTATTCTTGTCCTCACTAACTACAATCATAAGTCAACTCGAACAAAAAAAGCACATCACCCTAAATTTTCCTTCTGGTGCAGGTAAGGGTAACAAAAAGGGTGAAAGCTCTGGGGGTGAAAGCTCTGGAGACACTACCATTTCAAAAAATGAAAATGGTGGTCATGGTAGCCTAGAGGTTGTTTCAGGGGAGTGCAGGTTCCCTCTTGTGTGGATTGACTTGGAAATGACTGGTAAGCATCGATTTTCTTGCCGTCAAGCTTGATAGAGAGAGGTCCCTAGTCATTTTTCTGATGCCTGAATTTTAGAAGTGTTGCAAGTATACTCTTCCTCAGCGGCTATGTGATTGCAGTATAGATATAAGTCTCCATTTCATATTTCATGCAAGCTGCTTCAACTCATTCAAGCGAGCTGCTTTGTCGTTCTCCCGTTATTAACACGCTTTTGATCGAAACCAAACACTTAGGAGTTCCTTTCTGCTCTAGGTTCCAGAGAAGCGGTTTGAGTCCTTCATTTATCTCAGTGTTGATAAGCAATGTGGTTCATATGCTGTCAATCAGAGATCCATCTTTGGTTCTTTTTTACAGGTTTGTTGTTCTGACACCTGCCGGCTTCACTTCTGTTCTTCTCTGTTGTCTTTTTCCTCCAGAGCTCAATTTGACAGATATATGCCATTGTTTTTATGGGGGCACGAAGTACCTCTTGTCTTTGAACTCTCCTCTCCTCTACTTGAATCCTATACCGCAATTTACGTTATGTTAGCCAAAGTCTTCTAATCTTTTTTGTAGTTGTTTGGCTTTACCTCTCTTACTCTGAATTCAATTGAGCTGCTTCACATTCTCTCCCAGTTGCAACACCTTTTGTTTCTTAAGGATCATGGACGGTTGTCAAAAACAGTGTGGCTTCTTTTGTAAATACTGTGAACACAAAACTTGAGCTTTCGATAAGCGTTTTAGAAAAACATCTAATAAAGGGCTCAAAATAATGTAAAAAAAATTCCTTTGCTATATTGTTATGGGGTTGATTACTTAAAAAGATGGGAGTGCACTTCCATTTGATTAACACCACTCTTTACTTATGCAATGCCTCTGGTCAAAGAAAAAATGATATGATCATTTTGGGAGCACAATATTATGTTGTATAGACAAGAGAGAGGATAAATGATACCATAGTAAAGAATTTGTTTCAGCTCGCCCAAGTGTTTTCCTTTTATGTCTACAGCATTTTTTATGGAAGAGCACTCTGCTTTACTGTTATCGTGTGTGGGATGGAGGGGTTTTCATAGCTGTTGCTGTGTAGGTTGTGCATACCCTATGATATTTGTGTAATCGTCTGTCCCCTTTGCTGACTATACAGGTCTGGACATTCAAGTAGACAGAATCTTGGAGATCGCTTGTGTGATTACGGATGGCCATTTGACCAAATCCATTGAGGTAAATTTAAACCCTTCTCAGTTAGAATATTTATGCCCTGTAGTTGGTTTTTGGCCTTATTCCCCTACTGCATCTGCTTTGGCGATCTACTGCCCCATATCTATTTTCTAGTCTTCATTCCATTGTAATTTCTGGTTTCAATGATTCTATTCCAAATGTTTGGAAATTATTTCCGAATGGTAAAAGCTTTGTTTTTTGAATTTAATAGAATCTGCAACCTCTCACAATGGTGTAAAGCAGAAGCTCCATGGAGTGTGAGCTCTATTTATTCCTGTTGTACACTAGTGCTACTTATTACTCGGTGATTGGTGGCTTTTATCTTAGTATTTGGTGCTTTATTTTTGTGCCACAAAATGGGAGAGCTGCAAGATGTGCAAGTTGTTATCCTTGTGAACCAGAAGTTTAATGTTGTTGTTGCTTATGTGCACTGAATCGTAGTCTTACGTAATGCAAGCAAGTGTTATGATGTTTATTAAAGGCTATGTTACATGAACTCTTTACAATGCCTGTAAGTACACGTGTCGGACACTCAGGACTTGGACGCATCTCATCGGATATGCCCCTAAGCACACTATCTTGGTAGTGTTTTCTTCAAGTCATTATTGCTTTGAGATGAGATAAGTTTTCAGTAGAAACAATGCTTCTCTAATAAAACACCATTTGCCCTTAGCAATAAATATACAATGACATCATTGACATGAATATTCTGCCTTGTCCCTGTGTCCTGCATTTAAGAATTAGACGAATCGACACTTGGACACTTGTCCGACCTGAATGCGCCTACCGAGTCCATATAACATAGATGAAAGGCATGCTCTCATGAAGTGGCCGCCCTTTTGAAAATCTTATAAGTAACCCCACTTGAGATGAAGAATTAGAGGCTTAGAATGAGTTAAATTTGACAGTTGGAAATAGCTCATGGTACATATGAGAGAATTATCACAATTCACAACTAATCCGGCGACTAACCTGTCCAATTATTTACAGAACCTAGCTAGTAGGAAGTAAGCAGACTAGGGCAGATATATCGTGAACATATTAGTTGATCTGTTCAATTAATTGTGTCCAGAAGTTAGCTACAACTGTTAGTTAATTTTTTTTTGGGGGGTTGTTACAGTTAGTTTGTAAGTTCATTAGCTTTTGGAGGGAAAAGTTGTTGGACAGCTGGCTGCCAGATTATCGACAGCTGTCAGTTGGTTATAGTTGGCGGGTTGTTAGTTGTAAATGGTCTGTAATCATAAGCAAATTTTCCATGATTTTGAGGAAGATGCTGCTTCTGTGGTCAGTGTGGAAGATATTGCCAGAAATATACTTGTTGGTTGTCTTTTGAATAATTGGGTCTCTTAATGAACAATTAAGAGAAATAACTTAATCTAGTTCATAATAGATAACAATGGAGCGGACACAAGATGTCAATGAGGTTGGCAACAGGCCTTTGTCCACAACAGAGCACCAGTCCTCCAGGACAGAATGATTACTGCAGTAGAAGTATATAGTTATCGATTTGACAAGTACAGCCTAATCTCCATTCCCTTGTACACCCTCTCTAAATACAATTGAATACTCTCACGAGTCCCTAGCTCACAAGACTGTTCACTCAGATGATTTTCCTAACTACAGTGGTTGTCAAACAGATGCAAACGTTGCCTCAGAAGACCTCAACACTTATATCCCTCACTTCTTGTCAGCAAGTTGGCCTAAATCGGAAATATTTAGAACGTTGAAATTACAAGCCAGCCTGCATTAAGAAACCCTTTGTGTGCCAAGGTCCCGCGGGGCACTTGGTGGGCTTCTGTCCAAGCACCAAGTGGCACGCGACACATCGTGGTGATTTTTTTTTATGGTCATCTAGCTGGTCCATCTTTGTTAAGTCTTACTATATTGGGACTTCTCGTTGTCTTTGGCTTTTTCTATGTAGACTTTTACTAGCTTAAAGTTGCATACTAACATATCTGAAACAGAATCCAAGACTGACACCCTAGGTAGCACGGACACGGACACGGTGTCGGACACGGACACCGACACCGACGGGAACACTAGACACCGCTATTTCCAAAAAATCGGATTTTGGACACCGCTATTTTTTTAACATATATATATATAGTAAGTATCAAATACATTCCATAATCTAAAATAACAAATAATAATGAAAAACTACCAAAACAAGGAATTCAAATACAAGTCATTTTTAAACGTTAAATCTAACATAGTGCATGGTACATAACATAAGAAATTAAGTCTTATAAAGTCATACGAATAGGAAACAAAGGAAATAACTAATAATAAATACACACTAACACAAGCATTGCATTCTAAAATTAAGTAGAAAAAATAACTAAGTCAAAAAAAAAGAAAAAAAAGAGAGAGAGGTTCCCTCTGAAACGACTCTTGAGGAAGGAGAGAGAAAAAAAAGACTTGCAAACAACTCGAGTCTTGACAGAGGGAGAAAAAGAGAGAGAGACAGAAACGACTTCGAACAGAAAGGAAGGGACCTGATTCAGCGATGGCGGCCAGGACCTCCAGCGACGATGAAGTGAGGTCCGCCGATGGCGACGGCGTGTCGCAGCAGCTGCTTCGGTCTTCGCGACGGCGACTGGATCTGTTGGCGTCGGCTTCGGAATGTCGGCGACCAGCTCCGACGACAGCTACAAGTCGGTAATGCTCCGAATGGCTTCCGTAAGGTGAGTGAAGATGGTTCCCTTCTCAGATAGGTGACGGCCGTAAGGTGAGTGAAGATGGTTCCCTTCTCAGATTAGGGCACAATTTGTTTTTGTAAAAAAAAAACCCAAAATTAGTACAAAAATTCCAAAGTAGCCCCAAACGGTCCAACACTGCACATTCCTGTGTCCGACACTCCTTGATGAAGTATCCGACACGGTGTCGGAAAATAAAAAAAAAATCCGACACCGATTGGCGGTGTCCGGCACGTGTCGGGCGGTGTCCGGAGGGTGTTGGGGTGTCTGTCCATTTAGGACACCATACCTCCACCTAGGGGAGGTGTCCGTGCTTCTTAGCTGACACCTCGCTGCAAGTTTCCAGCCAAATATTGGCAGATACGTACCTTTGAATCATGCACATTTTGCATGATAAGAACACCATCATAAGCTTTTGTTCTTTGCTTTGAGAACTGCTTGCTTCATATAACTGCTTTTTTATCGGTCAGTGCGTGCTACCTAGTTTTCTTCCCATTACTGCATGCTTCCTTATTATGAACTAAAACCAGTTGTCTGTATATTTAGGGGCCTGATTTGGTTATCCATCAAACAAAGGAGTGCCTAGACAGAATGGGAGAATGGTGCCAAAGTCATCATGCAGCAAGTGGTAAGCAGCTTGTCTGGTGTTTGCACTAGCTTCTATCTTAATTTCTGCTGTCAGCTTGATGTATGAACCTATCATCATCTTTCAACTTTTGACTAGCTTGTGATTTCAAGAGTTTTATAGGCTTTAGTACTTTTTTAATTACTTTAGGTTTGACAGAGAGGGTGCTCCTTAGTACAATCAGTGAACAAGAAGCTGAAAAGCAGGTAAGCTATTCAACCGTAAGCTTCGTTTATAAGCACACAGCATTTTCTTAGGTTAAGAGGATATAAAGTTCTCTATAGGAATTTTGAAAAAGTTTATTCTCTTGATTGTTTATGTTTTTCATTTTTCTCCAATTCCGTGCATGGAGATCATTAGTGAAGCTAGGTTATATAGTCACCGAGTTCGAGCCGAACAAGCGCGTGTTCAAGCTCAGTTCATGTATCTCCAAGTATGTTTGAACTCGGCTCGTATTCCTTACATGCTGAATCTTGATATTTGAACTCGGCTCATATTCGTTACAATAAAACTTGGGCTCTTTCCTCCTCGTTCTTCTAACTATGCTAACCGGTTTAAGCTTCTGAACTTGTTCAAAAAGTTAGAGGTAATCACAAAACACAGAACGTAAATACCAAATTCCCACCACTATACCCAAAATGATCGACGTCCATGCCAATAACCAAATTAATTGGAGATCAAAACGGACTTATCAGTCTTGAAAAAGATCAGAGGTCGGAGCCGCCCGGGGGGGGGGGGGGGGGGAGATGAGTCGAGATTGATCTTTGTCATGGCTCCGGCATGATGTATGCATTAGTATGTGTTACAGAGTGTGTGTGGGAGTGGGTGGGTGTGCGTGGTTTTGAGAAGAGAGAGATGAGGGAGAGGGAGGGAGGGATGGGGAGAGACAACGGTGAGAGGAGGTTAGGGCAGTGTTATCAAAGGCGCAAAAGGTCCCTAGAGCCTAGGCACAAGGCTCAAGCAGGCGCCTTTTCGAAGCGAGGCACAAAAAGAAAATAAATGAATTAGTGCATTAAACCACTAAAATTATGTAAAACAAATTCTAGAACATGACAATTAACAAACTTCTAAAGACTAGAAAAAGTTTCAAATTCCAAAACATGACAATTTAACAAACTTCCATCATTAGAAAATCCAATGAAAAATAGTAAACGCCAAGGCAGTAACAAGAAGACTGGGAAGAAGAAGTTATAAGTCCTCTGTACTGAGTTTGGGAAATTGTGACAACTTGGCATCAGTACCCACCAATCTTACATCCACGTAACATACATAAAGAAAACTTCAATATATTCTAAACCAAGACCTCAAGGCAGGAACAAGGTTCAGGAATATCCGGGACCTCAAGGCAGAAATCAACCATAAGCGTAGTCAATCAATGAGTAAGTAAAGCATATTTTCGCAACATTCCCATTAGTGTCTAGAAATGTGAGTAATTTTTAAGCTGAAATTACTCACAGAGCAACTTGTTTTCAATATATTTCTAAACTTAAATTTTCAGGTAATTCGTCTCAGATAATGTAAAGGATTCTTACATCTAGTCACTAATGTTCAAAACCCATCAGAGTATTTCCTTGCATCTAATCACAGACTGTAAACTCAAGCGTATTTCCTTGCATCTAATCACACTGTGTATACCTATTTAATGTGTTTGTGCGTCACTCTGTTCGGGCGAGAGAGAGAGAGAGAAAGCTGGTGGTCGGCATCGGCGGGAAGACTAGGTGCGGCAGCCGGAGTAGCAGCGGCAGAGTGGAGCAGAGGTGGTGTTGACTGGAGTAGCGGCAACAGGGAAGCAGACGGCGGTGACGAGAGCATTGGTGGCGGGGGGCACGACGGGTTTGGGTGTTTAGGTTCAGAAATTGGAGCAATTGAATTGAAGTAAAGAAAGGAAATAAAAAAAGAAAAAAAGAAAAAGATGGCGTAATGAAGCCAAATGGTTCCATTTCGTAAGTCTTGTTTAGCGCCTTGCACCTGGGTTTACAAAGCCCCCCCCTCTTCTAAGGCGCTGCACCTTGCCCTAGGCAAGGCACACTGCCTGCGTTGGGCTGTGCCTTGCGCCTAGGCACGTCTTTGATGACACTGGGTTAGGGTGTGTGCGGGGCTGTGAAGCATAAGGCATTGAAGATTATGGTACTTAGGGTCTCCTAAGTTGGGCTATTTGGTGGTTGGGTTTGGACTTGGGCTTGGGTTGTATGATGGATATATTTGATGTTTATAAGTGGCTTGGAATTTTGAGCAAATTGATTTTGGGGTTAAGTGTTTAATTTAGTTATTTATGGTTATTTCGTGAATATATATGCTTTTAGCATAAGGTTATCAATTTAATATGCAAGCAATCCATTCCCGAACACATTCATGAACATTTTGAAATGTTCATGCTCGGCTCATTTAATAAACGAGCTCTAAAAGTTGTTCATGTACGGTTTATGTTATAAAAACAAATGTGAGCAAGCTCTTTAGGAAAAGAACCACGAGCTGTTCGGTTTATTTACAGCCCTGGTTGAGGCTATGTGCTTAGTTAGGATTTATGGTGAGATGTTGAGAGAGATATAAAGCGCAGATATGAGAAAAGTAAACTATAGGGTACCAAGAGTTACATGGTGGTCTTTTACTAAGTATATCTAGGGCTGTTAATGGATACCTGAAGCTCTGATTATTTGTGCGCATTGGTATTCGTGTAAAGGAAATTTTTATATCCTTGATCCATATATATCCATATTCGAAAGCTATCAATCGAATATACATATGATAAAGCCTATCCATGGCATTAGGAAATGTACATGCAGTGGAAACGCTCTATTTAAGATTCGTCCGATAATGAAATATACTATATTTCGTCAGTAGCTATATAACAGATTTTAGATGACCCTTGTATGGAGCATACATGAAAACTTCATGCAATGCCCCAAATGTTTTTGAGATATCAAAGTCAAATTGAGTCCTTCAGAAGAGAATAAAAAATCGCAGCCTATACTATTCTCCGTCTGTCTCCTCTATCCTGTTCGTGATCAAACCATCACAGCCTGCATGGGCTGTTTTTGTCTCTCCTTGAGTGTGCTAGTGATCAACATATTGCGATTCTATATAATCTAAATTTCAGTCCACGTCCCCCCCCCCCCCAAAAGGGACCTAAATTCACTTAAGATTAGCTTAAATATTTGAATCTGAGTTTTTTTTAGAAGAAAAGTAATTTAGCTTCGCGGATATGGATAATAGTCAAATCCGATCCAAACGGATAAGGATACTCTCTTGCATATTTGGTATATGGCCACGCTCGGACAGTAATCTGGAATCGGATCCGGTGGCCTAAGATTGGTACAGGTTTCACAAAACTCAATACAATCCTAATAGCATCCATTTAAAGCCGTACGTGTATCGCTGTGATCAAGGACATGCATTATGTATGAGAATTGCCAATGATACGACTACTCTATTATGATAAGGATTCACATGAATCAGTTTAAGCCCTTATCTAACTTCTTCAGGTATGGTTGAGTTTACTTGATATAGCGTCACTTGATGAGACTAGAACATTGGTAACACAAATTTGTAGTTATGAATAACTTCCTTAGAATCCAAGATAGAAAGGACTAAAAAGAATATGCGCTTACCATCAGCTCTAAAAGCTTGAGTTGTTAGAGAATGGGCAGAACATGTATATCATGCTTAGGACTCCCCCTCCCTTGTAAATTAACGAGAAACAAATCATTTGTAACCATTTGCAAGCTGACTCATCGACTCTAAAAGCTTAAGCTGTACAGAATGGGACAAACATGTGTATCATGATTAACAAGAAAAACGAGGGTAAGTAGATCTGGATGGCAAGAGGTCCCTAGGAAGGGAGAGATTGATAGGATAAGAGCAGATTGGGTAAAGTGGAGTTATGCTTCTCATCTGTGGACTATTTTTCTACTGAATTGGAAGGAGGAACGTTTTGTGTCAATGCTTTGGAACTTTGGGCAATCAAGAAGCAACACAGTAAGGTGCATTAGACCAACTCGAATGCTTAGGTGGATGAGCAGCCACACTAGCATAGAAGAAGTGAGGAACTTGCAAAAATGTGTGACTGACATCATTTAAGGAAAAGACAAGCGAGCATCACTTACGATGATTAGATCATGTTCAACATAGGCTTTTAGATTGCCCAGTAAGTAAAGAAATTTTTCCCACTGGCCTTTTGTGGCTGTCCGTGTTAGTCTAATGGTCTATATGAAGGCTTGCAACAGCACATGAAAGTTGTTAAACGACGCAATTTCTGCGACTGGCATGTGTGAGTTCTTGCTGTTGCATTTTTTACGTGTATTATTATCTCACATGCTTTTGGGTTTCATAGATCTTTCTATCTACTTGCCTAGCCTGGCCTACCACCCCTTGATCTAAGTGATCTCAGGGCGGCAGTTTAATGCTTCCAAGAACATAGGAACTTGAATTGGAATTGTGAAAATGAATATAGGTAGCCAACAAATACTTCCATATAAAGCGAATGGCAGGTTCATCAGCACGCTCCTTCCATGCTACCTTGACTTTCTTTATTTAAGCATTGCTTGGATGATCCGAGGGTTAAAGGTCGGGGCTGCCTTTACTCTATAAAATGATTGCAGCAGCCATCTCCAAGCTTGAGCTCCGCATTGAAAATTGTTTTGCACATCCCACATACACATCCCATATTGAGTTGCATAGGTTTTGCCATCATCCTGTGGCAATCGAGGTTGCACTTGCATTGCGTGCCAAGTGGATGGAGTGAGTGCTGATCTTACCTTTGACATTATTTGAACAAAGTGGCTGCCTTCAATTGTCTAATTCTTGAATTATGTGTTGCTGATCCTTGAAGAGTATGTCTTTGGTTGTTACTCATTTCGCTCATCTTTTTCTTGCTATTGGGTTTCATGTATTACCGTAGCCTTTCAATGTACATTATCTCTCTCTTCCTCATAAGTAACTTCCACTACATGTTTCTTACTTTAACTTCGGTTCTGGTGTTCAGATTTTATTCTCTAACATCTCCTGCTCATGCTTGTAGGTTATAGAATTTGTAAAGAGAAACGCTAGCACATATACACCTCTTCTTGCAGGAAATTCAGTCTATGTTGATCTTCAGTTTCTGAAGGTATGCGAAATATTCAGATGCTTGCATATATATATATATATATATATATATATATATATATATATATAGGGAGCCGATCCACACCCACAGGTGGAGGAATAGCTATTTCTCCACCATAAATCTAGCCGTCCACGTGTACTCGTGGATGGCCCAGATCTGTTTTTTTTTTAAGTTGCAACCGCCACTCTTTCAAGAGGTTGCAAAATGGACAAAAATGCCCCGGAAAGCTGAAAAAACCCAACCGCTGGAAAGACTAGCGGTTGGGGGCCCACGAATTTCCTCCCAACCGCTACGAAGTGTAGCAATTGGGAGCACACCCAACCGCTACACTTTGTAGCGGTTGGCATCATTGCTTTTCTCAGCCGAGTCCCTTTGCGGAACATTTATGTAGTTACTTCTTTTTGGAGCCCCTGTTATTGTTGTTTTACATTGGTGGGGTGTATAGTGGGCTGAGGTTTTCTTTTCGTGTATACTTCCCCTATACATGGATTCTCCACTGGTAGTGCTGTTTCAAGTGAAAAAATTTACCTATTAAAAATGATACGAGCATAAGTAGGAACCTGGAGATGGATCTTACGAATTCTTATTCAGCCGAAGATTGATCAAGTTCGCAAACAACCGCTATCCACTCCCTTGTAATTTTACTATCAACTCAACTTAAGTATAGAAATCCCAATGAACGGCTACATGTAAAAAAGCAGCAGCTTACCGGCTTAAATGTATCCAACTAATATATGTTAATGACCTTTTTTCTGTAGAAATAAAAGTATATAAAAGAAAAACTACCAGAGAGTGGGTACCTGAGTACACAAGAAGTGTTACAAATGGAACCTCCACCGTTTTACGTCTAAGTAAAAGTGCATATTAATAACCCTAATTGCATCCGTCTTTCCTTTTTAATTAGGCGGAAGTATGTTAGAAAGTGATGAATAAGGGGCACTTAAGAATAAGAAATAGCATAAAAATCAATAGTACAATGCAAAAGTTACTGAGTTGGGAAGAGAAAAAAATAGCATGTCAGGCAAAGGAAGATAAAACAGCTACAGGTTCCTATCCCCACACCTGCTCCTGAAATGGCATAAAGTTTTACTGGGCTTGGTAATAAAGATGATAAGCTGAACTGCTGAAGTGTCATTATGTATATACTTATTTACACTTTCGGTTCTGAAAATCCAGATCAATTGTGGCTACTGCAGAGCAGTAACTCCTGAGTGATCTGCAAAGCACATATTATGTTGCTTTTCAGTATTTCGCTGCAAGCAACAATTTCCTCACTATGTAGATGTTCTCATTGCTTTAAATGTTGCCTGTCAGAATGGCCTTGCCTTCCTACCTAACAAGAAATGCTTCTCCTTTTGGGGTTCCCTTTTCCAAAAAGCCTTCTAGTTGAAGGGCGATACCACCTTCCTAGTCAAAATTGGCCATGCTTGCTTCTACCCCCTATGTCATCCTCCATTTTACCTGTCGAGCTTGTAAATACAGAATTGGAAGAAAAAACACACCATCTCTACCTCCCGGTATTGCCGCATCATTCCCTCCTCCCTCCAGACAGAAAAAGGAAAGCGAAATAGAATGGAAGATGGGACTCCTGTCTCTGGCAATATAAGAGAGAATGCAAGGCGCTGAACAAATTTTGTTACAAGGAGATGCCTTGGTTTGATCCATGTAAAGTTGAGTGGCTATTGACGAAATTTTCCCTTGAAGAGATGCCTTGAATCATCATCACAGTGATTTCTAGTTGTTTCTTTAATGCTTTCTCATTTGATAAAATATTAAGTTGCCTTGATGACCGACTTTGGGGGGGCCTCCCTATTGTTGCATCTGAGTGTATGTTTTTCTGTCAACAGTCATCTACACAAGCTTTTCGTTATCATTGTTTCTTGCAATATCATTTCAACATATGCAATTTTTGTGTGCAGAAGTATATGCCAGTTTTGGCTGGTCTTTTCTCTCATGTACTTGTCGATGTCAGCAGCGTTAAGGCCTTATGTCTCCGTTGGTACCCAAAAGGTGATTCTGCCGTTTCTATCTCCTCTTGTTCACTTCTTTTAATTAGTGAGAGTTTGTCGTTCATTTTGCGCTCTTTTCTGAGCTACCAGTGTGTACAAAGTTCCCCAGATATGATTTTGGTTTTATTCTGTACTTAAATACATTTAAAATTACTGTGTTCAATGTTGTTACTGTTTTCATCAGAAAACAAGAGGGCTCCCCAAAAGGAAAAGAAACACAGAGCAATGGATGACATCAAGGAAAGCATAGCAGAACTGAAGTACTACAAGGAGCATATATTCAAGGCGAAGACTAAGAGGTGATTGCAAAATGATGACATTTTATCTGGAGCTCAGGATCAGTTTCAAAGCAGCACTCTCTTTTGGTCTAAGAAAGGGCAAAGAATGGGGTTGCTAGTATATGCTGTTGTAAACTCGGACATACTGCTATTTGTCTCCAAGCTGATGCCACATTTCTCAGAGTTTGGGAGTAGGTTGTATTGTAATTTCACCTACTTTTTAACAATGCAACATGCTTGTGCCCGCAAGAAGAACAAGGGTGGAGACCTATGAGAAGTGCATAGCTTGATGAGAGATGACAGTTCCAATGGATGCATATACCTCTCAGATTTGCACGCAAACAAGTAATTGAACCATAAATTGTTTACGTAAAGAATTGAAAATCTTGGTCTTTCACGTTGTTAAACAGTACATATATCTGCTTTTCCCGTAATAACAACCTGCTCTCATCCATTCTCGATTCCTTCTATTAACGATGGCTATGTGAGCTATTCATAAGTTAAGCAAAGAAAGTTACACCTTAGGAATGCATTAAACTAGGCTTTTGCTTCACTTCAGCTGCTTATAATATTTTCCCATGTTATTCCAGTCATATAAAGGTTCCTCTTGCAATGAGCAAGTTACAACGTAATTGACAACTTGGCGTCTCGGGAATTGGTAGCTTGACCACAGAGCTAACTTTCTATAACCAGCAATTGTGCTTCTACTTGGCTGCAGATGCATTTTTTTAGGACGAACCTCCAGCAACCTTAACAATTTCATACACAGCTGAAAAGTCAAGGTCCCCTAACCCCACGCTCCTAGCCTTCTTGAATGCCTACATGAAAACATAATAGTTATGCTTCAACAGTAGGAAAGCTATATAGAAAGCGCTTTCTGCAACATTTATAGGACACGAAGAGTTTTTGGCAGCTCCTGATAATCGTACCAATACCATCATATTTGCCAAAAGAGTTCTAACAATGTTTAGGGGGTGGCAATATACATGTCCACAACAAATTTTCAGCTCTAACAGGATTCCATGTGGTATTGATTGGAACTTATTGAATGCTTTCATGATCTCCTCCATACAGTTTAAGGTTGCATTCAATTTCAATGTTGAAACAAATAACTTTTTGGAAATTATGAGTATCAATTCATTCAACTGGTTTAAGATAAGTGAAAGTACGAACCCATCATTTCAAACAGTGTCAGTAGAAAAATTACTCGTGACAACATTTTGATTATGCAGGACCAACTTTCATAAATGCAGCTACACTTTACTATCAAGGACCAAAAGTAGGAAAAACACTTTATTATCACTACAGGTAATGGCTGCCATTCAGCTTCAAATATTTTAATACATGTATCATACACAACTGCAGGTTTCTTTTCCAGGAAATACAATCCCTGGTCATACTTTCCTGATGCAAATATTGACAAAATATTTGGAACTAAGTGGTCAGGTTTCCAACATGGTCAACACTTCTATTAACTTTAGTTATAAAACCAACATATTTGTACTCTGCTTGTACTACAGGACATGTTAGCTAACTTAGCAATACCGCTTAAATATCACTGTCACTGTATGCTTAACTGCTGCTTAATACATCACGCAGTACGTTTCTAATTACCAGTCTTCACAACGTGCTTGTAATCACAAAACCAAGTGAAATACTGTGAGAGTTTTTCTAGTAACTGAATTAAAATAGATATTCACTATGATGAGAGAGAGAGAGAGAGAGTTGCAACCAATCTTCTCCAAAAATCTGTTTTTTTACCGTATTCTTTTATCTTTTTTTTTTGGTCTCCTAACTTGATAAAAGTACTTATGGAAGTAGAGGGCTCAAGGAGCACGAACTATCGTCAGCCCAATACATCAAAGCAGAGAGGTGAAGCGGAGACAGACTCTATCCCCATTAAAATCATCCTAGAAAGCAATTTTCAGGACCGACATTCCTCTGTTTTACCCCTGAAGATTGTAGTTATTACTTACTACAAATTTAATTTTAAAGGATGCCAACACTTTTTTGTAATAAAATTTTATCGATAAACTGAATTTATATAGCTTCCTACAGATCAACAATTCTAAAATTCACTCCTTACGAGAGATGTAGGCAATGTTAGTTGTTCAATCCAATGATCTACAACTTATAAGGAATTCTATCAACGTTGAGACAGTATTATTGTCTCTCCTAACAGGGACAAAGGTATAAGATGCTTTTTTGACAGAACATCCCAGAGCTAGAAATGAACAAAGAGGTTTTTAGATGTTTTTCTAACTGAATTTCACATAGCCAAAGTTTTTCAAGTGAACAAAGCGTTTCACAGACTCGTTGAAGCAAGAAGGAACAGTAAATGATTAAAGAGCAAAATGCACGTACTAATCTACCATAAGTAACTTGCGAATCAGGCCGTTGCTCCTCAGCATAACAACTAATTTGGCTTTATACTCTACTGTGTAATTCCATAACCCCAACAAGGCCTGTCAATGAATAAGTTTGGCCCGAATCCGATCCATTTATACTGTATAAACAGAAGTTTTGTATCCGTTTATCCACGAAACCCTTCCACTCAATAATAGAAGTTACTTACTGGACCACTGCTTTTAATCAATACTAGACCAAGAACTGCGTCACCAGTGCTTGAGATCAAATTGGTAATATATTTACCCAAAAATGCGTATATACTATATACAGTTGCATATAAATATTTCTTGAATAGTGCTCTATAGAAGAACATAAGTTTTCTTTCTTTTTTTATTTTTTGTCTCAAATAACCTCGCTCATTCGAAACTAGCCAAGTTTGAGCAGATCCAGATAGAGGTTCTTTATGAATGACCTCTATTGGGTTATCAGATCAGGTCAGCTCCAAGCCTCGAACCATTTCTTTAGCAATTTCTGATCTTCTCATTCTTCGCCAAAATGGTCTAGGACAAACCCCAATCTGGATTAGTTTTCAAACTTGATGGCAGACTAAATCTGTTTTGAGTTTGTTGATAACTATTGGCAATATTTTGAACCCATCACAGCTTGCGCTATATAGTTCATGGTCAGCATCACAGTTCAATATGTGTAAATGAGGTGAAGGAAGGCCCTTACTTCATTGGCAGCAGCTGCTACTGGCATTGATACAGCATTCTCATCCCCGAGAGCAAGAGCCAATCTCATATCCTTCTGCTGATGTTTCAATGGAAATGCAGGGGAGTAATTATTCTGGATCATAGTTGGTCCCTTCATTCTGAACATTGGGTTGGCAATTCCACCCAGGTCCTGCAAGAAGCAAATACTTTGAAGATCTGCCTAAAACCAACAGAAATTTTTACAGTCATTACTGCTTGCTTCCTCACCAACACATCAAGAAGTGTTTGAGGGTTCAGGCCACTTTTGTCAGCCAGTACAAGTCCCTCCGAAAAAGCATTTACCATACTGCAAAAAAGCAACAATATCAACCTAGATCAAGGATTTCTAACTTTTTTTTATGTATCTATTGAAACTAATCAAAGAAAGGATATGCAGAAAGGAACATGCCCTACGTGGCAGAAAGCACAGTGCAAGTTTTCATTTAAGCTTCCCACCAGAACGCATGCTCTAGTAGATATAAGGAGCGTTTGAGGATATACACTTCAGAGAGCAGGCACAGTTAGCATACTGTAGACTTTACAAGAGTGGATCGTGAATGCAATGTCTACAAAGCGGAGCCTCAGGAAAGAGGCTTATATGTAATTTATATTCCCAAGGCATATCTGTCACAATGTCGTCCCACACAACTATTTGACCACTGCCACAAGGCAAAGGAACCAACCTATCAAACATCAACCGCGAGCTAAGAGAAGTTAAGAATTGATCAAATGTGCATGCTGAAAAGAACAAAAGGAGAAGAAGAGAAGTAATATCTCACAGTTCAACATTGCGAATGCCAAGCATTATATGATGCTTGTCATTAAAATATGCCAACACTATCTCAGAAATGGATAAGCCTGTGATATCTTGTAAATTTGCCGCATAAGCTCAAAAAAATATAAACAGGAAAAATTATGGGCATGAAGAAATTTTTTTTGTCAATTAAAGGACAAGTATGCTATTTGATCTCATAATTACATAGACATATATGTTTCACTCTCCCCAAAAGAATATAAGTGGACATCATGTAGTAATTTGCAGTCAAAACATATTATCAGCGTATCTTGCTTTTGAAGTTAAACTACTGATTACCTGCCCATTATCATGTTGACAACAAGTTTCATCTTTGCTCCATTTCCTACCTTCCCCAGGAAAAAGGACTTCTTCCCCAAGACATCGAAAGCAGGAAGTGCTTCCTCGTATAATGCCTGCAATTGCAAACAAGTGAGTTGACAATCGAGTAACCGAGGTACATCAAAACCCATGCTGAACAGCGAATCTGTATGTGTAGGCTAACCCCATAGATGAGCACGAAATTCGAGATTTACGTGTCGGCTAATCATTATGCAACGAGGTTGGCTACCAGCAAGATCTCATAATAGGATTTTATATTTTGAATATTTTTTTCCCAACAAGCAACATGTCCACTTGCGGACTAACAACCCCATGTTCCAATCAGGATTCGAATCTTGATTCCAGCTTCCAAGATGAAAAAATTGGGTTTCTTGGCAATCTCAAGATTGGCACTACGTCATGTTTCATGCAACAACGTCTTTTTACATTAGACGAGATTAGGCATAACTGGCAGTGCATTTCATGATTATGGTTTACCTGGGAGCTCCTCGGAATGGGATTGAATGACGTGAACAGTGTTTTGATCTACCTTCAGAAAGTAATCTTCTGGTTAAAATTGGTATCGTAATTTCACCTAGTTTGCTCAGGGTATATTTGAGAGAAAAATGTAATATACTTGAGTTTCCTCAAGATATCCACCATACAAAGGTGTAATTCGTCAAAAAATGAATGTAGGGCCATTGAGCAAGAATGATGTTACAAATATTACATATGGTATCTTCTCAGACTATACACTTCACTGGAATTTTCTTACATCTAAACTCCCTAGTAACTCAAGATATTTTTCGCGAATCAGCAGCATTTTGAATGCACCATACCAAAAATCAATGCTTTAATCTGCGGAGTGCAAAGGTATTGCTGCAATTAGATTTACCTTTTCCCCAGCAGCAAGAATTACTAGTTGACCGTCTTCAGCAGGCTTTTTGCTACCTGAAACAGGAGCTTCAAGAAAATAACCGCCCTTTGATGCAATTGCCTGCAGAGACCAAAAGTGTACAAGTGAAGGCAACTTGCCAAAAAGGCCCCTCCCCCCTTCCTCGGACTCGATGCATGTGAGTTCCAAAATTAAGATAAGTAAAACTTACAATCTAAGACCAGGGAAACAAAGAAAGGCAGAGTCATATTGGAAAAGGTTAGAGAATTGTTCAAACCTCGCTGATCTTCGAAGATGTATCAGCATCAACTGTTGACATGTCGATGTAACCTTTACCGCTGCAAATTTCCTCGAGAATGCCATCTTTATCAAAAACCACCTAAGCAAGAGCTTACGTCAATAGAAGAAACAGTGTGCTGGCAATGCATACATAACAAACGTATTCATGCTTACTGAGAGAGCTGCAGCAGGATCAGACAAAATCGCAATGGTATACTTGCACTTCTTGATTACTGCTGCAGGAGTTTCTCCTACAGAAGCCCCATGCTCCACCAGCTCATCACACTGCAAAACGCAACTAAGATGATGAAAATACCACTTTGCACCAGGTTAGGATTGCACAACAATCGCTTAAGTTCTTGGTCAATCGGCATTTCAACTTCATCCCTCGTATTCGGACTAAGAGGATCAAAGCGACATACTGGTTTTAGGTCTATTAATGCAAAACTCTGCAAACCAACTACCCGACAGTAGACCAAAACCTTAGCTATCTAGATCGAACCTGTGAACGGAGAAAGAGAAACCTAGAGTCCATGCTTAAAGCGTGGTCAACATAGTCAACAGTATGACGAGTTATGCAGTACTTGCAACTTTGAAAACAACAGTTTGATCAACAAAAGCACGCAAATCGTAGCACACTTTACGCAATCAAATCCTAACAAACAAGCATTGAGAATGAGAAGAGCACCTAAGCATATAATAAGTCGTATATAAAGTATATCAACAAAAACACAAATCATTATAGATCAATTTCTACATGGCAACGCACGCACACACATATAACGGGGAGAGGTTGTGTTTACCCGAGACAGAGTGCGATTCCAAACGGTGACCTTGAAGCCATGGCGGAGCAAGTTCATGGCCATGGCCTTCCCCATTATTCCCAGCCCTAGAAATCCTACTTCCGCCATTTCTTCTTCTTCTTCTTCTTTCCTTCTTTCTCCTCTTCAATGCTCTAACACTGCTCACTTGAATATAATACTGTTTAGTGACTTGGTGCTCTCATCATTTTGCATTGCTGCAACAAATCAGAAATTGGATAATTTTTCTTGCTTTTCATTTCTATACGGAAAATGTCACTCTCATCGTCTTACATTATCATCTTTTGGTAATAAAATAGAGACCAACAATAAAACATTAATTAATATAGCCCATCCTTGACGGGGGAGTACAGCACATCTATAATTAAAAAATATTTTTACACACATTCTAGCATAAAAATATTAGGGCTAATTACATCTATGTCCCTGAGGTTTGGGGGTAATTACACTCGATGACATAAAGTTTCAAAATGTAACACTTATGTCCGTTGACAAACGGAACCCTAAAAATTCTAACGGTTTTAAAAAATGACTTTATTACCCCTGACTTTAAAATAAATTACCCACTTAATTTACTGATTATTCTTCCTCTCCCACACCCCCCCCCCCGCGCCCCCACCCCATTTCTGTCACTTCCGCATGAACGGAACGGGGTCAAGGACAGCCCCCAATCGCCACACCCCTGCTGCGGGGGAGAAGAGAAGAGATGGAGGGGAAGAGCGATGGCGACGTCGCCGGTGGTGGATCTGCTTTGTTCGGCGAATAACATAAGGGACTGTCGGAGGAGAAGGGGGCTGCCAGGGTGAGGGAAGGGGCTGTCGACGGGGAAGGGGACTGCCGGCGGGGAGTGAAGAGGCTGCCGGGGTGAGGGAAGGGGCTGTCGGCGGGGAAGGGGACTGCCGGCGGGGAGTGAAGAGGCTGTCGGGGTGAGGGAAGGGGTTGTCGGCGGGGAAGGGGACTGCCGGCGGGGAGGAAATAAGCTGCCGGGGTGAGGGAAGGGGCTGTCGGCGGGGAGGGAAGAGGCTGTCGGGGTGAGGGAAGGGGACTGCCGGCGGGGAGGAAAGGGGCTGCCGGCAGGGAGGGAAGGGGCTACCGGTAGGGAAGGGGACTACCGGCGGGGAGGGAAGGGGCTGCCGGGGGTGAGGGATTGGACCTAATTTGCAAATTAGGGTTTCAACAAAACCCTATTTTTGGGTTTTAAAACCCTAATCTTTAATTAAGGCTTGAATTCTTAATTTAAAAAGGGGTAGTATCGTCATTTTAAAAATATGTATTGATGACATTAGTAAAAAAATACACTTTTTGGACGGAACCCTAACGGATGGACACGGCTGATACATTTGAAACATGTTTGGTCACGGAATGTTACATTTTGAAACTTTGTGTCCTTGACTGTAATTACCCCCAAACCTCAGGGACATAGGTGTAATTAGCCCAAAATATTATCATTTCATGTGCTGCTACAGTGACACAAATTTTAAAGCTACAATTTTTTGTCACGAAATCTGTTACATGTTACACTAGATAACCGTTGACGAAGAATGAAAAGATTATTCATATGCGTATACGATTACGACGTGAGAATAGATGAGATACTTATGATATTAAAGCTTTCTAAATTGAATGGGCACTCTCGGTCTAAGTTTGTGGTTGTTACCTCTAATAACGTTTTGTACTTTGACACGTCTATCATCTTATATTCGATCAATTTTACCGCTCTCGCTCTCGCTGCGTTTGAATTGGGAAGAAACTTTGAGCTTGCTTTTGTGGATTGGTCAGGGTTGATCTTGTTCCACTTGTTTTCTCTGTCCACTGATTGGCTAATTTTACTTGGGCTTCCACTGTTGTGGGAGTTGAGGGGTTAATAGTCGGTGCATAAATTGCAAAGAAGTGGGTCCAACAAGCCCATTTAAGCTTTAGTAAGCCCGCCCAGTTATATTTGGGCCGATGTAAAGTTGTACAATTCCTTGTCTCGTACAACTGGATTGGATTTGGATCTCTGATGAATGATCCATTCACCGTTGTTAGTGGTGTTACCAATTACCAAAAGTGGCTTAGTATGAATTGAATTCGGACTGGATTGTTAACAAGAAGGCTTAGGCTTAGGCTTAGGCATCGCAACATTTGTATCTGATGACAAATTTTTTGTATTATTAATTAACGTAATTTTTTTATCAATGTAATTTATTTCTGGTAAATAGAATTCATATTCTTAGTTAGCTGAAAAATGATCAATTGTTAATTACGTCCACAATATAATATCATGACCTCCGATTAGGGAAACACGCAGAACAGAAGTAACTAAAGAAAGCAACAAAGTGTGCGTAAACATTTTATTTTTTTATTTTATAGTGCGGTCCATACACGGGACTTAATATTTTTTCGCAATAAAAGATCAGATAGAAGAAAAGTAAACGCACACATAAAGCCGCGGAGAATATGATAGGAAAATAGCATTCATCTAGCGACCTCCCTATTTAAGATTCGAGAAAAAAGGGGTAAAAAGTAACCCTTATTTGCCCTTTTTCTTCTCCCTCTGTCCTTCACTGCCAAAAATTCCTCCTCCCTTTTTTCTTTTATTATTTCTTCTCCTCTCCTCTGCTATTTCTTTCTCTTTCTTTTTCTTTTTCTATTCAACCGTCCAGCTTTTTTTTGTTGCCAAACAGCCTCTTCTTTCTTTCTTTATTAATTTTATTTGCTGAATTCTCTATTTCTTTAGGCTTGGACCGTACTCCATGGATGCCTAATGAGCGCATGTCACACGTGTAATAAACCTTGAGCATTTGAATCTTGTCAACGAATAATAATAATATCATTTGATTTGATGAATTATTTATATAAAATACCTTCAGCATCTCCACTTCATCTCAATATTATAGTCCAATTGCATTAGGTGGACTTTTAGACTCATGAGCCTACTTAAAGAGCCGAATATTTGGGTCTCGCTTTTCAACAAAAAGATTGGGCTTGCTTGTCAATCCAATATATATTTCAATATTAGATGTTATCTCTTTTTTTCTTGTCACAATTTCGGTGCCAACAGTAACGAAACGTAAATATAATCAATTGATGAGATTGGAACATGCTAAATGCTTCATCCTTTATTATGTTAAAATTTCTAATTTTCGTTAGTTTTCATCCGTTAATTATGACCCGTGTGGTTACATTACAGCCGTTGTGCTGTAATTTTTTTGTATCATTTTGTTTTTCTCCTGACTTTATAGCTCATGTGCCCCTTGTGTGGAGAGTTGACTTTATACAAAGACATGGATCCCACACCTAAATCATATCACCACACATAAACAACTTTAAACCAGACGCAATGATAGCCTGTGAGAAGCAACTTGATCTCTCGACATTCATCCAATTGTCACAACTAATAATGAGCGCGTAAGTATTAACCGTCAATTAGTTGATTCGAATATATCATTTTATCCAAAAAAAATAGCTAAAAGATAAAAATTATAGAATGCGCGCTACTTACTCCAACTTTGAGAAAATGATTACCTACTCCGATGTAATGTAATGTAACTTGATTAGGCATGAACTTTAACCTTTTCTCTAATGTCACTTTCATCTTAATTTTTTCTCACCGAGATGTTACATTATTGAGTATTTTAATCAAGCTACTTCCCTCACTTTTCATCAATCTACGCATGCGTTAATATGTAACCTTTTTTTTTAGTTGTAATGTATCCATGCCTTATTATGAAACATAAAGAAAAATTGAACTCACTCATTTCACCTTAGCAATTGTCTTGAATTACCGACTGCAGTGTTAAACCGTATTTTTCATGTCTAACGCTGCATACCTTTAGATCCTGCATTATTCTGGAAAACCCTTGTAGTGAAATTTAAAATTTACACATTTTTATTGCTTATACTAGAAAATTTGCGAGAGACTTTTCTCCGGACAAGAAGGTAATTGCTGGAATTATTCTACGTCTTGTTCTCAGTTCACAACATGCATTATGCGTGTCCAAGTTCCTAGTTGTACCACAATAAATATCTATAATAAAACTCTACAATTTTCTTTAATATTACTTAAATACTTTTCTTAGTTACATACCGTGATTCATAAAAGAACTAGCTTTGATCCCGTGCATTGCACACGGGAGCAACCTTGGTCAAATAAATTATATAAATAAAATAATAAAATGCAAGGTACGAAAAATTTTGACAAATGATGGAACACAAAGAGATGGAGTCCATATAACGGTCACCTAAAATAAACATTTAAGATCAAAACCTAAGTTGGTGATGAGATGAAAAATAGAAAAGATAGAATGTGAAGACCTAAGGAAAAAATGTGCAACACCATAATTTTTGCCTAAAAAATATGAAAGATTAAGAGAATCAAAAAGGGGAAATGTAACTGCCGATTTTAAATTGAATCTAGTTATGATTTAGGTGCTTAAATATTGCACTTAATTGTCAGTAATTGAGAGATTATTTTGGTTAAAATGGAAAGAAATGTATAATCAATTAACCACAAATCCTAACAAGATAATAAAATGATAAATAAAAGAGATAGGGATTTGTGATAGAGAGAGACTCACCGTAGAGATAATTGTTAAATTTTAAAGTTCATAAAATGAGATTATCTCAAGGGAGGCTATGGTCGACTTATTATCATATTGTGAGAGATAGTTTTGGAACTTAAAAAGGATTAGTAGGTTTAAACTTTTTGAAAATCTATTTAAGGGATTTTGTGTTTATAAAACTTATTTTCTCAAATTAAGGGAGGATAAGGTCACCTTATTATTTTATTCTTACAAATAATTTTAGAATTTTAAATAGGATCAGTGACTTTAAATTTTTTGAAATCCATTTTGGAAGTTAGATTGCCATAATGAAATGCAAAAAGGAAAGGGATATTTAAGTAAACATTTAAAGAGATATTTAAAAAATTTAGGTTTCTATATTATAGATTGTCGAGAGAGAGAAGATATTCAAGCTTAGAATTTAAAAAAGTTAAAATAGAAAGAGTCCACATGTCGAGTTAAGAGAGAGTTCGCGTAGGCGGTGACGTGATACTTTCTCTCAACTTCGGCTTTCACACACACACAACTAGATTTCACGTGCATATTTCACGCGTTGCTAAACCTCTAGCCACCATATATACATGTTTCGCGAGTCCCTGAAAATCTGGCCAAGATCTTCACGGGGCGTATGTTTATCCTTTTTTATATTGCAATTTTGTAATGATGGTAAAAAGATTTTTTTTTTTTTGTACTTTTATCATTTTGGATACTGATTTTGAATGTAAAATCCAAATAGTGCCAAAAAAAGGAAAAACACCTCAGAGGTGTTTTCACCTTTTTTCGATTTTTGCCGACACAGTTGAATTCCTTGTCAGAAGTCTACTGTTCACCATTTCCCTCATTCATCTCTCTCTCTCTCTCTCTCTCCTATCAAGTATTGTTACCCTGTGTAACCCATCGCCGAACAAGGGTTTTTGCAGTCTCTTTGAGAAATGGATCAGTAGGTGCTCTCGGCCGACGCTGCCACTCAGTTCCGGCAAGGCATCGGCTTGCTTCTCTCGAAATGGAGCGCGCTTCAGATGACCGACGATAACAAGTCGGGCGGCCACGATTCTCTGCCGCTTCGACCCCGCCCTCTCCTTCGAGCACCCCTACCCCCCCCACCAAGGCCATTTTCGTCCTTGACAAGGATTGCCAGAAACCCGACTTCCTCGCCACCTCCAGTGACTTCCTTCAAATACTGACGCATCTCCTCCGATGATGATGATAGCCATGACAGCACCGGTGGCCTCTCGGGTTCAACTCACTCTCCCTCTACGTCACACACACAGACATGTGCAATAATGTTATATGTGTGACTGTGTTTGAGTGCATGATTAGGGTTTTGCCATTGAAAAAATAGGGAGGAGGAGTGCGACAAATGGGAGCCTTCCGAGTTGGTTTGTGAATGGGGAAGAAGAAGAAGCAAGAGGGAGAAGACACACAGATGTGTGATGATCGAAAAGGAAATTGAAAGTCTGAATAGGGAAAAACATCTTCTATGATTTGGGAGTCCTGCCGGAAAAAAGAACCCCATTGATTTGGTTTCGGTTGACATCCTTGATTTGGGAAGAAAGATCCATTGATCGGAGCAGCAAGGGTAATACCGGAAAAAATAATGGTAACAGTAATGAAAACAGAAATAAAACGGTAATACATACAAAAACAACTGAAAAATGTAGATACAAAAAAACAATGAAAATTATAAAAGTACATAATCATATCGAATACGAAAATATTAAAAACGAAAATACAATACAAATATATAAAACGAAAAGTGTAAACGTACGAGCTCTCAGATACCGCTAATCTTGTTTACATTTTACCATAATGCTTAACAATTTCATCTTGTTTCGTCGTGTAACCCAGATATTTACTCGATCTTCCGCGAGAAGAAAGCAACGTAACAGTGCGTTTCACCTAAAACGGAGAACATGGGTCCAAATAGACGCCTTACTCGATTGCGGTTGCTCGATTTATTAACGAGCCCCCACACGACATACAGACCGACAGCGACTGTCGCTCCAGAGTATGACCCCGTTGAGATTCCCTCTTCCCCAGTCCCCACCGCACACATTTCCCGCTACTCTGTACAAAATCCTTCCGTGATTTTCGTCGCTACTGGCGATCACTTGAATCGCTTCACTTTCCATGTGTCTTGGTTGGTTGGGTTAACCGGCTCTCCCCAATTTTTAGTACTGCATTTGCTGTCGCATTTTGGGTGGTGTGTCAACAGTGTCACTCGTCTTGAGAGAAACTGGAGGGCAGCGTTAAATTTGGTTGCATTATCGGTGGTCCATTTATGAAAGTGCCTTGAATTTGTAGGATTGGGGTGAAGTAGATTTTAGGTGGTAATGGCCGACGAAGAGACAACGTTGGAGTACACTCCGACGTGGGTTGTCGCCGCCGTCTGCACCGTCATCGTCGCCATCTCTCTCGCCGCCGAACGCCTCCTCCACTACGCCGGCAAGGTCCCCACATTTTTTTCCATCTCTTGTCTCTCTCTCTCAACTAAATCATGCACAATTTTCTTAAAGTGGGTTTAATTGTTTAACTTTTCTCGGAAGACCCTTTGATTGTCTTCCTGTTTTATGCAGTATCTGAAGAAGAAGAACCAAAAGCCTCTCTATGAAGCTTTACAGAAAGTTAAAGAAGGTGCCTCCCTCTCCGTCCCTCCGTGTACATTTCTTTTTGTCAATTTTCTCTGCACGTTTATTTCGATTTTTAACGTGAACCCATGATTTGAAGTTTTTGGATACGGAAGGCTGCATTAAATTGGTAGTTATTTCACTTTCTTAGAGTATAGACTGATGGTTAAGTCATGGGGTGCAGAATTGATGCTACTGGGGTTTATTCGCTGCTTTTGACTGTGTTCCAAGGCAGAATCGTCAAGATTTGCGTGCACGAGGATGTAATGCGCCACCTCCTCCCATGTTCTTTCCCGCCGCCAGAGGCTTCTAATGAAGGAGAGTCCTCTGCTGCTAAGCCAGAGACCACTTCCCATTTGCGGTGCTTGCTCGCCGAGACGGGTGAAGGTTACTGTGAAGGGAAGGTAATCATATTGGTTTTTTTTTTTGTATGTTTGGGCGATATTGTGTTTTTAGTAATTGTAGACCTTACTGGATATAGACAGAGATGATTAGTTCTTTGTTTGACTTCTAAGGATAATGGGCTTATGGCGATAAACTATGTACGTATAGAATCAACTTCTGATTGGCAGATGGTTAACACGTGTTATGAATGGATTACACAAAAATTTACTGTTGGTTGAGCAAGTTGTAATCCCTATGGAAGTCCTATGGGATTAATGAATGTTCGCCTAAAGTTTCAAGATTCTAACAGTATGTTTTGATGGGAGTTTAGGCGTGACTGCCTGTGATTCATTGGTAGACAAAACAAACTAAATAAAATGTTTTATCTTGGTTCATTACAAAATTTTGTATTATAGCTTGTCCTTACTCTTCTAAGGAAGGAAAAATTGTTTGACCTGCCTCTTTCTGATGGTTGCTCTACTTCTGCCAAAAGCTGAGTTATGAAGTCGTAATGCCTGGGCATCTGCATATTTTATCTTAAACTGGTATGTAATACATGTTTTGGCGCTTTAGCTTGTTCTTTCAAGCTCAATCATGGGCCCCTTAAGGAAAGACCTTAACGTTTTTTCTTCACTTTCATCTTTGTTTGAGGTTGGAAAATTAGGATGCTTAGGTCCATGGTCCAATGCCTTTCTGCTAAATGTTTTCGAATCCTGAAGATTCTTTATGTGAGATGTTTTGTTATTATCATCTGCATAGCAGAGCAACAATTAGAAATACTTGAGAATGTGGAAAGTGGCAGTTAGCTATGAGAAGTGAGAGCTACACTGACTGTTGGAACTTGTTTAGCAAAGAATTGAAAGCAAGCTAGCCCTAGGAACTTAAATCTAGCAAACTGGGCCTCAAAAGGTTTTTTCAGGGTGGAGCTTCTGCAAGCAGATAGATTTGTTCTTAAGGCGTGTGTAGTGTAAAAGAATGGAAATTACACTGGAAAGTCCTGTCAGAGGAGCTTACTGGCGTCCACTCATGATTGGCATGCCATTGCAGTGTAAGTGCTTCAAGTTAGGGGTTTTAGAGTTGAGAGATTTAGGCATGGAAGTCCCACTACCGTTTTCAATATATATGGAAAAAAATTATTGGAGACGAGGTTGAAATAGTTTTTTTGGTTAAGAAAAGTAGTCTATATGGTTTTGATTATGACACTGTCAGATTCTTTCTTGCGACGATGCGCATCTTAAAAAGACTGGTTTTCGAGTTGCCATTTTATTTTTGGGGTTATAAAAATATATAACTGGAAAACAAGAAAATCCTTGGGAATCGAATCTACAAGACCGTAGATGTGGATTTGGGGGTTAATTTCATATAATGAGAAGGTGTTAGGCACCTCATCATAACCTAAAACGGTCTCTACTTGTTTTAAGTGATTTTCAATTATTTTTATCCAAATGCAAAAAAACAAGAACAGGTCCTAAGCTAAACCTATTTTTTGGTTTGAACTAAAAAACGGGAGTCGAGTGGCCTATGTGCCCGATCAAATTAAATTGGGATCAAAACCTCATAGTTTCGACCCTGAGGCGACCTAATTCCTGGTATATGGTTTTGAAAATTTGATTCTAATCAACTTTCTCTAGTTGAAAATTTGAAAAGTTTTTTTCTTCGTCACTGACCAAAACTTGATCTCGTGGAGGGAATTCTGTTATAATCTATTCTATTCTTTGAAAAGTAAAGACGAAGGTAGAGAATTTTGCATCTTGACTTGGACAGTCTGACCACTGACTCCATATTATTCATGATTCGAAGCAAGAATGATGCACACGTGTATGGTGGCGAAGGGATTTCTAATCTATCTAATCTATTTCTCTCTCTTGCTAGATTGTTTCTCACATAAAACTAACATCTGAGGGGATCTCTCTTTCTTACTGTGCGTCCCTTTTGGGGCAGCCTGGGGCTGTTTTTTATAGAGGTCTTGAGAGTGGAATGTAAAAGGAGACCAATTGGTAATCCTTATCGCCACAAAGAGATAAGATGAAAAAGACCAAAATATTCTTACCAACCAGGACATTTTAGCCACTAAGGAGAACCATTCCGTTCAAATGAGAACCTACTGGTACTTTTCCTCCTTAACTTTACTTTTAAACCCTTTTCTAGAAGGAAAACACTACCTTTTTATTCAACGCACGTGATAAGATGAAATAGGGACAGAAACTCAAATTAAAATAAGTTCAACTAACGGACTCTCTATAATATACAGACTCTGACCTAGGATAAGCTCAAATTGATTGGACTTACTAACCGGACTGTGCCAACTAGAGTTGACTCAGAAAATCAAATAAAGTCTAAACTACTGAATAATCAAAATAAAGCCTACAAAAATGGGGTGTCTTTAGTAACTTAATAAACCTATTATCCATTTATTTAGAAATTTTCAAGCATATATACGAGTGCATGTTTGTCTCTAAGGTTTTTTGAGTTATGCTTTAGATGGTGATGCATGCTTGCGGCATGAACCGAGTAAGATGTCTAAACGGTTTTTTGTTTCATTGATCTGCAGCATCAGGTCCCGTTGTTATCTCTTGAAGCATTGCATCATCTCCACATCTTTATATTTGTCCTGGCCATTGGCATGTTACCTTTTCAGTTCTCACCGCTGTCTTTGGAGGGGCAAAGGTTAGAAGTGACTTCTAGGTTTACTACATTCTTTTACCAGAAGTACTATCCTACATCCGCATGTAATCTCTTTATTTGGTATAGATACGCCAATGGAAGCATTAGGAAGAGTCCATTGCGAAAGAGAACTTTGATGCCTCACAAGGTACTGGATGATTTCCCTTTAGCCCATTATCAGTTGTTGCTCTTTTGTTGATAAAATTCATAGTCAACTGGTACAGCGCATGCTTTCCACGTGTATACATTGAGAAAGAGACAGTATGAAACTTTAGGAGTGATATCAAGATGTTCAATTATTCAATATGTTTTGTGTTCAGCTTTATGTTGAATTACAAAATTATTGTACTCTATGCAAATGCACCACTTTTAATGTATCTGACACGTTTAAGTCTTATCTCTCTCACCTTGTAAAACGAGAAGATGATCTTTACCCGTTCTTAATTACATGCTACCTTGGTGACTCATAAGTTGGGTTAAAGGTAGACAACGAGTCACCCATATAAAAAGTTTTGGCATTTGGAACCAAAACCTGCACTGTAATGCCACAGAAAAACACCTTAGATTAACTTTACCAAACCGTTTCCAGTCGAAAATATTAGTAGTATTTCTTAATTCAACTCGTTCAATATGTTTCGTGGTTACCTCTTGCATACAAGTTCATTTTGCATTTCTGGCAGGATGTTAAAAATTTCCTCTATAGGAAAAAAGAATATGAAAAAGCAAGGCATGCTCAATATATTGGAAGTAGTTTTCGATAAACGATGATTTTGGTGTACAAAATTAACAACCTCATCAACTTGAGGTAGTTCGTTTTGTACTAAGTATTCATGCCATATTCTTTAGAGTTCATAGATGGCATGTGGCCCATGCTTTTTCCTATCAAATAGTAAATCGAAAGACTGCTATAGTTCACAATGAATTGCCTTTAGTTCCTACCAGGAACTACTTTGACATTTAGTAGCACTTCTAATGATGAACATGGTGTTGTGCAGTTCTTAAACCCAAGGTCACTCATGTCCATCAACATGATTTCATCAAGAATCGTTTCCTGGGTATTGGTAAACGCTCGGCCATCTTGGGTTGGTTGGTAAGCTTAGTACCTTATCTTTTATAGTATGATAACATTAAGTTATGCCTGCTTACCTGGGATCCTATGATATCCTAAGCTTCGGCTTCTTTATTGTTTTCTCATTTAACAGTCAATTCAATGGAAGAGTACAAATTCAAGATAATGTGGTTTTCCATTCCTGGAAGGCCACAGCTTCCATCATTTTCCAAAAGAATTTTTGCATTTTTTATCTTTCTCAAATGTATGAGAGATTTTGAATGCTATTTATTATCTTTTCTGTGTGTCATATGTTGAGCTCGAGTCTTATGTTCCTTAACCTAGGGGGAAGGATTAAGTTTCGTGCCCAAGTTAGGTTATGAGACGTTGAAATTACCGAGTAAAAATAAGGTTACATGGTTTAGGAACATCACTAATACAAACTTAGGTGCATCAAGTGTGGTAGGGTGCGGGAGTGGGTGCGAAAGTCACCATTATGGGAGGATCCTGTAACTAAAAGATAACAGTTCAATTGTGAATTCTTTTTCGTAAGGAAGAATATGATAACACATTCTGGTGTGGACTGGTCTAGACGCAACTGTAGCAATACAAACCTTTTATGTTCTGATCACATGAAGTAACATTGATCCACAGCATTTTACTCGCATTAAATTACTGTAATGTATTTATTTCCTGAATGCATTATTGGTGGTGAATGTTTCAGCATTCCTTCTCTAAACAATTTTATGGATCCGTCTCCAAAACAGATTATGTAGCACTGCAGCTGGGTTTCATTATGGTAAGTTGACAGAAGGGGGTTGGTGTCCTATAGAAGTTTCTCTCACTATATATAGTTTTTAGTTGACATATGTTTAAATGTCCTCTTGCAGACGCATTGCAGGGGAAGCCCAAAGTTCAATTTTCACAAGTACATGATACGTGCCCTGGAAGATGATTTTAAGAAAGTTGTTGGCATAAGGCAAGTCATACTTAAACCTCCCCGTGGCATTTTTGTGTATCCACAGATAAGAGCCACTATTTTCCTCCAAATGGTATACCTGTTCCTATTGTTTGCAGTTGGTATTGTGGATATTTGTGGTCATTTTCTTGCTACTGAATGTCAATGGTATGTATTCTAATGACCTTTTTGAATTTACAATTGTCAACTAACTTTATTGCTGGTGCTTAATACTGCCAGGCCATTCAATTTTTTCTTGTGCTTATTTCTACTCATATTTAAGTTGCAACTCGAGATCAGGGAGTTGGATATGCTTTCTAACATTTACCCTGATAGTATAATTGGATTTTGCTGCAAAAATATGATTTCATTTTGGCCGAGCTAATTTCAGAGGCACAAACTCAGCTGGAAACTTCTTTTGGAATTCGAAGCCTATATATTTCAGGACACGTCAGTAAATGCTAATTCTCCCTCATCAGGCCTAGAAACTATTAAAGCAATGATATACATGTTGGGCCCATTCTCGACTAGCTTAAGCTTTTAGAGAAACTGGTACATTAATATGGGCTAGGCAAGGTCTTAGGTTCAATTTTTTCCACTTGCACTCCTTTTTATGTTTCTCATCAATTCTCTACTACATTTCTTTCTGCACTTTGCAGCGGTGCCCCTTAGATTAAATAAATACATGCCGGGCCCATTCTCTAACAACTTGGGCTTTTGGTGCAACTTGTAACTTAACAGTAACATGCTCCGCTTTTGTTAGAAACTAGACAGTTTGGATATCTCTAAGCAAAACAACTATTGAATTATTCAACATGACCATGCAAGTGATACCTTAAAGAACCAACAAAAGAGCAAAGTCCATAGTAAAAAGGTTAAAAAGTATTAAAAGGGAAAGCAAAGATCTATGCTTGTATTATACCAGTAAAACTGCATGAGAAAGTTCTTTTTGGCAAATATTCAACATGTTCCATGTCAATAACACTTTGCTTAAATGGTGTACTTCCCAAGTTGATTCTTAAACTTTGCAGCGGTTTACCTAGTTGATCGACCAGTTGGACTAGTGTCCTTTGTGCCTGGGCGGGTTTGATATGAGCTAGGCAGTACGACATGGACACCGTGTCCGACACCAACACTAACTGAGATACCGGACATCGGAATTTCCAAAAAACAGATTTTTTACACCACAGGACAAGGCTGAATTTTTTAACATTTTTTGTTATATAAATTCGATATATATAAATAATAAAAATAAACATCAACGGGAGCAGTTGAATTTCGTTGAAAACTATTGAGAAAGAAAGATAGTAACATGAAATAGTCTCAATAGTACCAAGATTAGAGTCTCAACAGTATCAAGATTAGAGTCTCAACAGTACCAAGAGAGAAGGAAAAAAGACATGGGACCAAAGGCATGAAGGAGAGGACTTATATAGCCAGATGGATCTGTAAATGAGGTCGGAGATATTGACTATCTTCCTCTGGACTGGTAAGTTTGGATGCTTTCGTAATGAAAAAACGGAAAAGAGAAAGAGACGAGAGAGAAAGAAGAAGGGTACTGTTTTCTGGGTCGATCTGGTTAAGGTTTAGCTTAAAATGTTCATTTCTAAAAAAGTTTCAGATTTGTTAATTATTACACACTGACCTTGAAAGAAGATTGAAATATTGTATTTTGGTCCCCAAGCCTGTGGACACTTCTGCAAGAAAGAAGTGTCCGACACGGTGTCCGATAATTAAAAAATAAAAATATAAATTCAGACACTGCTTAGAGTCGTGGGACACGTGTTCGAAGGTGTTGGTAGGTTTCGGACACCATATCTGGACCTATATGAGGTGTCGGTGCTTCCTAGCATACTGAAATGGTTGACATCTGAATTAAATTGCTGGATGTTATATCTAATACTTCGTCCGAAACACTGGATTCCCTCCTTTCTTTTCTCAAATTTTTTAGCATACATGTTACTTGTTTATTTCGCTTGTTCTTTTTACCCTAACTTTACTTGTCAAAGATACCTTATTTATTGTATGATTGTCATTTGAGCTGAATTCAACATTTACTTTTACTTTACAATCTATCTTAGAAATTTGCAAAAGGGTACAAGGAGAAAATTCAATGTGATTGAAGGTGTTTGTAGTCGAAGTCTTAAGTTTAACTGCAATGGAAATTTTGGTGCTAATGTCTCGATTTGGGGCTCTTAGAGTTACCAGGTAAGGTCGGGACGCTCCCAACTGTCAAAGTTTATCGTGACGGGCTGCTTTTATGCCCCAAGACAATTCTTCCTAGTCTTTATTATTGGGAGGCATAGTGTTAAATAGCAATAAACTTTGATAGTATCTTGGTGTTTTTCTTTTCAAAGATATGCGCCATAGTTGTTGGGACTATATCATTATTAGGATTTAGTTGTTTTTGGTGTCTCAAATGATTATAATTGCAAGCCAATACCCTTTAAGCAGTCTCTGGACAACATATGTGGAATAGTTCTAACAACATGCATAAGGATCGTGGCAAAGTTGTTTGTTTCGTTCACTGTGTCCCTTTTGAAATTGTGACATTCAGTTGTCAGTGAGGATTACCTTTTAAATCATCGTGTGTTGTTATTATGTTGTGCAGGGTGGCATACGTACTTTTGGATAGCATTCATTCCATTCATTGTGAGTGTTTTTGAAATTAACTATTCTTTGTTGTAGTCCATCATCCTTGCATACTTATATTGGTCTCCAAATATTATCCTGAATGTTAAGTTATCATCTGTTCCATGAACCTAGAAATATATATCATTCTTTTTAGTCCCCACATGTGCATGCCCCAACGGCACGTGAAAGAGAGGTTTGAATTACAATTATATCAAGGTGCACCACCACCATTAAGGCTAATATAAAGATGATGCCAAGGAAAGTGGGTTGGCAGTCGATGTGGAGGTGCCAGAAGGAATGCAGTCCGAGTCAGATGCCAAGTATGGTGATGTAGGACACAACAAGGATGGAACAAGGGCAGAGACCAAGGGCTTCCCAGACAGAGCCTGAGGGTGGCAGTGCTGCAAGGGCGATGACGCAGGGTGAATACACGATAACAGTCACAATCCGATGCTTAGGTCCAGAGTCAGGGTCGTGTATGTTTCTCTCTAGAATTCTAGAGTGAGAAAGTGTTGAAGTCCAAGAAGATCAAGAGATCCCAAATGAATTCTCAAGACCTCTTTTATAGAGGTTGAGATGATGATGTCATCACGCGACACGTGGCACTCCCCGGGAGTGACACGTCTCTGAGGGGTCCACAGTTGCCGATGCTCCATGGTATGTCGAATCGCATATTCACCCGGCTTGCCCGATGACAGTCACAATCCTATGCTTAGGTCCTGAGTCAGGGTCGTGTGTGTTTCTCTCTCTAGAATTCTAGAGTGAGAAAGTGAAAAGTGTTGAAGTCCAAGAAGATCAAGAGATCCCAAATGAATTCTCAAGACCTCTTATAGAGGTTGAGATGATGATGTCATCACGCGACACGTGGCACTCCCCGGGAGTGACACGTCTCCGAGGGGTCCACAGTTGCCGATGCTCCATGGACTGTCGAATTGCATATTCACCCAGCTTGCCCGGCACATCGTCACTCTGTCCCACAACATAGGTGTGGCCAGAGAATCCTCTTGATCTAGCCACCAATCCAAGCCCTTGTAGAGTCCCACAAGCTTGGCAATGGTGGGGATGACCCGACGCCCAACTGCCAGGCGGACTAGGAGCGATGCCCTCCGAAGACTTGCTCCCGCCTAGGAGTGACCCGGGGGTCATAGTTTATAGGGGTGCCGATGCAAGCCCCCAGTGCCGGAGCACGTAGGCCAGTTATGAAGACACCCTGGCGGAGATAGTGTCCCGAAGGAGTCGCCTATCCCGCGGGTGAGTTCTTGTGCCGAAGCACTCGGAGCGCGTCAAGGTAGCATCCCGGAGGAGCTGTCTACCTGACGGGCGATGTAGCATCCTAGAGGAGCCATCTACCTGGTGGAAGGGGAGTTGAAAAGTTCCCTGGGGGAGATAGTGTCCTGGAGGAGTCGCCTATTCCGCAGTCCAAGGTAGCATCCCGGATGAGCCGTCTACCTGGCGGAAGGGGAGTTGAAAAGCTCCCTGGCTGAGATAGTGTCTTAGAGAGTGAGCCTATCCCGCAGGTGAGTCCGCCGGAGCACTCGGAGCTCGTCGAGGTAGCATCCCGGAGGAGCCGTCTACCTGGTGTAGGGATGGCAATGGGGCGGGTCGGATGCAGATTTTCTAAAATCCGAACCGGCCCCGCTAATCAATGAACTTTGCCCCGCCCCGGACCGGGTTATGTATGTAAAATACCATAACCGATTCTATGTGGATTTAGGAACCCTGAACCCGCCCCGTTTCGCCCGCCACCCCTGTAGCATGCAAAAAAACCCAAAACCAACCTGACCCCCGTCACGACCTGTTCTGCTTGATTTAGCAAACATTTCACACTTTTTAAACATGTATTGCACTAAAACTTGCACCTGTGTCACAAAAAATAAACTATACACATTAATGTCTAAAAATCCTAAAGAAGACATTAGTAAATTACAACAAAGTTCAAATAAATTACAACATAGTTCAAATTAATGTTCAAATGACGACACCATAGTTAATAGTTCAAATAGATTACACCACATTAATGTTCAATCACTTGGAAGTACCAAATACTAGAGATCAAACTCGTTCAGCCGGTCCGCATTCCAACTCTAAATACAACTGCAGTCATTGTTCACTGAAAAAATAATAGGAAAAAAATGACATTAAAATAAATGGATACAAAAAAAAGTAAAATTAAACTAAAATACAATTTACATAAGGAATCATACACCCGTAACACATGAGTTGTCACCGTCTTTGTCATCATTAATTGTTACATATCCCATGTGTGCTATATTAGATACACCTACAACACCATAGTACAAATTTACAAGTACATGTGAGAATTCAAAGTATTTTCAAATTTAACTCCATGAATAAAATAATAGAATGAGTTTACCTTTCATTTCAACATCCCACAACCAGTCTTGAGCACACATTAACGCTTCTAGTGTCTTTCGATGAAGCCTATTACGGTGAGGACTCACTAACCTACCACTTGTGCTAAAACATCCCACAACCAAGGGAATTTTTTAGATTGATGGTCTCTTTTAGTAAAGTTGACTTTAGTAAAAGATTGGATAAGTTCTGATGTTACTACTACTAATTCTGTAAAATATTGGGGCTGTTTTAGAAATAATAAGAAGTTAATAAGGGGTACCTAAATAAAAACTAGAAAGATGACAATAAGATATTATCCATACAGCTGTGATGACTCTTGAATCCTGACTGACATGCATTTAAACATGTGGTTGTTATGGGTTACAAAGCCAACACATCGACAAAAGGCAGATGGACTTTGACCCCTCATCTTCTTCTTCCTGATGCCGCTGCTACTGCCGGATCAACTTGGATCGACATCTCTTTCAATGGTCGGTCTCCGATCACGGTCTTCGGTCGTTACCGCTGCATACGGTGTTGGATGACTGCTCTCTCTCTCTCTCTCTCTCTCTTTCTTCTCGTTGTCCCTGAAGTACCTGGTAGGTATGCAGCCGTGTCCAACCACACCCGAAATTCAGATAACTATTTGAAATATTAATTAATGTTGGACACGCACCCCGTGTGCACCCATGCCGCACTCAACGCGCACCTGCGTCCGATGCTCACCTAGTGCCGGTGCTTCCCCTGAATTGCCGCACCGGTGCTTAATAGATGAGAAGTATGAATGGGGTAATCTGTAAGTGGTAAGAATCCATCCCAAGACCTTGCGCAAGCATGAGCTCCGATACTATGTTAAGTTATCATCTGTTTTGAAAGCTTAAGCTATTTACAGAATGGGTCCAAAAATATACATCATGCTTTAATCAAAGTTCGGGAAGCTGCCCCGTGGATGATGGGTGTGCTGCTTTATTTGTATGTCATGTTCCATGTTCTACACTATGCGATAATTCTCTTTGCACGGGCAACTAGGCAGCTTTTGTGCTGACATGGCAACTCGAGGTGTATGCTTCTTCAAGGTAACATCTTTAGAAAGATTTCAGAAGTAAAGAAGGCGGACACAACCTTCTCAGTGCTAATCCCAATAACATTGGTACATAGCAATAGCTAGTTATAGGGGCACCCAAGGGGAGCGTTTATTCCCTTGTGTGTTCCTTGCTTTTTATGCACTCGGTTGGTCCTTATTGCTGCATGGTGAACTGTTGCAAAGGTGCATCCTAATGCAAAATTTAAGTTGCATCACATGTAGAATGTCAGGGCCATGACCATGATTATCACCTGTTAATGAAAGGAATATGTGCAATTTGTCATTTGCATTCAATGTATTCATACTAGCATGTCATTTGTGTTCAATGACTGTTGCATTCAATTGATCATTTTCATTAGTTAACCTTGTGCATAAGTAAATCGTAGTGCACTGCTCTCTAAGTTATTACTATGAATTTTAATGCTCTTGATGTTTTTCCTGTGTGCTTCTTCCAGCTGCTACTTGCTGTGGGCACTAAGCTGGAGCATATTATATCCCAGTTGGCTCATGAGGTTGCTGAGAAGCATATAGCCATAGAAGGCGAGTTGGTTGTAAAACCTTCTGATGATCATTTTTGGTTCCATCGAGCCAGGATTGTCCTTTTCCTGATACACTTCATCCTCTTCCAAAATGCTTTCGAGATAGCATTTTTCTTCTGGATACTGGTAGGATGATTTGTGAAGGTCAGCTATCAATTTGGTACATGTTCATCCACTGGGAAAGTTGATGTTATATGCTTTACTCACCTTGTAGGTTCAATATGGTTTTGACTCCTGCATAATGGGACAAGTTCGTTTCATTGTTCCGAGGCTTATTATAGGGTAAAGGCGATTTTTCCTTCCTCCAGAATACCTAAATCAGATTATGGTGTTGAAGTTTCTTAAAAGTATGGTAAATAGGATCGAGATTCTTAATGTTGTTATTGCTATCAAATCTCCTTGTAGGGTGTTCATTCAGGTACTCTGCGGTTACAGCACTCTGCCACTTTATGCTATTGTTACACAGGTAAGGGAAGTTCCAGTTTTGAGATAACTTTGAGCTTTACTGATCAATAAACTTAACCTTCTCTCTTACCCGTATAAACCAAAGATGGGAACCCACTTCAAGAAGTCAATATTTAATGAACATATACAAGTAAGCCTTGTTGATTGGGCTCAGAAAGTGAAAAGAAAGAAGGGGTTGAAGGCCGCAGCCACCGGCTCTGTCCAAGGGAGTTCAACTGATGGTTCTACCGTGGGCATTCAGCTTGGAAGAGTTGTGCACAAAGAATCTGCTCCAGAGTCATAAGAAATATAGTGAGAACTGATAAGTTTATTCAGGAAATGACACCAGACCTAAGTAAGATTCCTGTCAATTTTGTACGCTCATTTTAAAGGTTATGTGTAAAGTTCATCATACGGGATGATGCCTACGATTATATGGATTGGACTCGATTTGGCATCTTCTAACTTTGAGATAAGTAAATGGAAACTAATGTGTGACAGAAAATTCGGGTTCGGGTTCAGGTTCTAAAATTGGTAAGCAAGCCAAGAGCTTGGCTCGGTGCTTTGCTTGATTAAACTCTTTGAGGTTAATTTTATCGAAAGGTCATCAGGTTGAGTTTTGTTACAGTTTGAAGTTGTTATTACAATTTACACAGACCACTTTAAACTCGCTTGGGAATGCTCAAATGTTTTCATTTCCTTCTTTGGGTAAGTTTAAAGAGCTTCATGAAAGTTAAGGAACACTACAATAAGAAGGAAAAATAATTAACGCACTCCCCCTGGTAGTGTCACCTGTGGGTATCGCATAGCCTCTCCGTCGTGCTAACAACGCTACCATAATAAGGGAATGCTCAATCTTTGATACAATGCATTTGAAGCGCTTTGAGCCCTAGAAAAATAGCACTGCTGGCATGTTAAGCTATAAATGAAATTTGAGTTTGAGTTCTTTGGGCCACCAATAAACAAATTGCCCTTATTTGTGGCCAAATAGTTAGCCTTAACATCAAAGAAAGTATGAGATTTAAAAGAGAAACCGCGTAATTAGATTTAATTCCAATCATTGTGGTTTTGTTTTTATATTTAGTTGACACGTTACTCATATTCAAACTGAAAGGTCCAGTCACGTGCTCTAACTCTGTGAACTCATTCAAGTGTTAATCAGCAAAATAAATTGGTGATACCTCATTTATCTTATATATGACTATTACGTTCTATATTCTATACTTTATAAAAAGTATAATTAATAAACTTTGGTACGTGTAGAATAGCTGCATCGAATTGAATGAACGTGGTTTTGTAAGTCAAGTTTAGATAAAAATTAAAAAATAATTTGAATATTCTAAAGTCTATTTTAGGAAATTCGCAAATAGTCAAATACTCGATTCGAAGAAACTCAGCATGTGTTTTCAAACACATCACCTAGCGGGAAAGAGTTGTTGTTGGGTCGATTCACCACTCCGACTCGCTTTAACTCCACCGTTTCCCTCACCACCTCCACCGGTCATATCCATGGCCAGCGCCCCCCCCTCATCCGCCGCCGCAACCAGGAATAGCACAACGATCACCACAGTCATTACCTCCACTGAGAGGGAAAAGCGGCCGCGCCGAGTCAGAGAAGCAAAACCTAATTATCGAGAAGAGAGCGACACTGAAGGCGGAACCCTAGAAATTAGCGACACTGTGAACAAGAAGAAGAGACCAATTAAACGTCGAGAAGAAGGATTGTTGGTTGGAGACATTGAGGATCTTGATTTTCGAAAAGATGAAACCCTGGAAATTAGGGCTTCTTTGTTGAATTGGTATGATTTGAATCAGAGGGACCTGCCGTGGCGAAGAATTAGCGCAAATTGCGATGGAGATGGTGATATTAGGGCTTATGCTGTGTGGGTGTCTGAAGTAATGCTACAGCAAACTAGGGTTCAGACTGTGATTGGTTATTTCAATCGGTGGATGGAGAAATGGCCTACTCTTAATCACCTAGCTCAAGCTACTCTTGAGGTACCAAAAATGAAAATTTAGGATTTTATATTGCTCTTTTTTTCAACAGTAATTGATGGATTTTTTGTATTTTGCAATGTGGAAATTTTTGTGTGTCTGAGCAGGAGGTAAATGAGATGTAGGCAGGCTTGGGCTATTATAGACGTGCACGGTTTCTGCTAGAGGTTTGAAAAATGCTTGATTTGGTTATGCAGTTAAAGTATATATATAAGGGCAATCACTATGTATTTGATTTATATATACTGTAATCCTTTTAGCTGAACCAGTAGGGTACTGTATCAGCAAAATAAGGTAATTTAGTTGTAAAACATGCTCATAGACAAAAATAAGGTGCTCAGCCTCTGTCACTGAACCTTATGCCAAGTGAAAATTCGTTTCACTTGTATTGCTTGATGGAAAAAAGAATAATGACCACAACAATGCAATGGTAGGAACATGTGAGTTTCCAGCAGGGGAAAAAGAAATTAGCTTCTTATTTCTGAAATTTTACCAGGTCTTATGCAATATTAAAACTCTTAGTAACTGAATATAGAGGTGGACTCCTCTAGTGGTTCCTCGCTTCAATTCAAATTTTTATGTTTCATGAAAGATGTATACTGTCTGATTTCTCTGCATTTTCGTCCAAAACATGTGGTTTAGAGCTTCTCTCTCTAAATCTGGGGCCAAGTTAATGCGTACTTTCTTGCTAAAACTCATTGATGGTGAATTTGGGGCATGAATTTTCCCCTGAAGTCTTCTGAAGGAAGAATGTAGCAATTTGGAAATCGCAACCGAGTGAACTTTTGAGTCAATCTTTGGTGCGGTGAAGAGGAACTTAGCAAGTCTTTTCCCGCCTTGTTTAATATTGCAAGGCATAAGGAGGCTAGTGTTGAGGAGCTCTCTTGTTTTGTAGGGAGTGAGCACGCATGGTGCCCTGATTTTAGAAGAGCTTCTTAAGATTGTGAATTAGAAGGTGACTCTCATTATTTGGATCGTATCAGTTCAGTGGCAGCTCCTGGAGGTGGAGAGGATAAGGTGCTGTTGAAAGAAGATAGAAGGGGTATGTTTTCTGTTAAGTCGTACTATCTGCAGCTTTCTCGCCGTAAGCACTCTTTGTTTCCTTGGAGAGCAGTTTGGCGGTCTTCGGCTCCCTTAGGATCTTCTTGTTGTGTGGGAAGCGGCAAGGGATTCTATTCTTACAGGGGACAAATTGAGGAAAAGGAGGAAGATATATGTGATTTGGTGCTTCATGTGCAAGAAGGCTGGTGAATTGGTAGCACATCTTCTGCTGCATGGCCCTGTTGTTAGTGAGCTTTGGGATCTTGTATTCAGCCTTTGGGGATCTATTGGGTTATGCCTTGTTCGGCTCTAGATCTTCTCAAGGCTAGGTCTTTGTGTTAGAAGAGGCAGCCTGCAGTGAAATTGTGGGAGCTGTTTCCTTCAGGCGTGTTTTGGTGCATTTGGGGGGAAAGGAATGCTAGAGCTTTTGAGGGTGTAGAGATGTCCTTGGAGAATCTTAAGAATCCTTTTTTGTCTATGCTTGCTTTCTGAGCCAAGGAAAAACTTGATCCAACTGATGCCTTTTTGTGTTTTCTAGGATAGCTTTTTGAGGTGTATAGGTGACTGTAATCTTTTTGTGTACATGGTTTTGCCCCCTTTCGGCGCTTCGTAATTATACATTTACTTATCAAAAAAGAAGAAATTGGAAGATAAGGGCTTTTGTTTACTTGTTTTACATCCGTAAGAGAGTGAAAGAGATTTTATGAAGTATAAAAGTGAGTGGATTGTCTTGATAGCATGTTTGCATTGAAGGCATTGAAGTGTGAACATATCCAGAAGTTAAAGGGGTGGGGGAGAACAAAAACATTTCCTGGAGACTAGATGCCCCTAATGTGCCATGTTGGGGGTGCAATGCTTCAAATTGTTGGCCTCGTAGCTAGCTGAAATCACGTTACTTGCCTGAACACTTGTTTTATTGTGGGGTAGGGGAAGAGATGTGGGTGCATAGGTTGCCTCCCTTAAAATTCCTCACTGCATTTCCACCATTAGAACCCGTATGACGTTCAGAATTTAATAGATGTGGTAGTTTTTCATTGGTGTTGGTGAATAGTAACATGTGAAGCTTCTCGATTTATCTATTTGAGTGATTGATCGTGAGTTTTAATCCAAGTTTTGTAATTTTATCAAGAAGTATAACTTCATAAATTATGTTGATCAGGACACCTAGGATCTACTTTTAGGTGTCTGTATACAATTGGCAGATCATGCTCTTTTTCATTGATTGCTGACTGCTTCTGTTGTTAGGGAGCAAAAATGATTGTTGAAGAAGGAGGAGGGTTTCCTAATTCAGTATGTGCTCTTAGGAAAGTTCGAGGAATAGGACACTATACAGCTGGTGCCATTGCCTCTATAGTATTTAAGGAGGTCAGTAGCTCCTGAGATTTTCATGATAAAGGCATACTTTATCACACACTCGTAATGTTAAAATCTGCTATTTAGGCAGTACCTGTGGTTGATGGAAATGTTGTTAGGGTGATTGCCAGACTAAAGGCTATATCTGCAAATCCAAAAGACGTGGTGACTGTCAAGAACTTTTGGTGAGCATTTTAATTTAGTGGACTATCTTAACTTTATTTTTTTCTGTTTAAAAGATAAGATCTAATTGACCATGCAAACTTGGAAATCCATGAGATGCTCATAATTTAGGACAAAAAAAAAAGAGATATTAAAGCTGTTTGTCAGAAGTTTTGGGTTTCCATAAGGGAAAATGAAAAATGACCCCCCTCATGTATTTTGGATTCGCTGGTCAGGCCCTTCTGGTATTAATTATTGACAATTGACCCTTTTATCAATCAACCTTGTTTTTTCTTCGCATGTCATTCATTTCTCTCAGAGCAATACTCATGAGAAACTTTTTATATTGCTTAATCTTGTGAATTAGGAAATTGGCAGGGCAATTGGTTGATCCTTGTCGACCTGGAGATTTCAACCAAGCTCTCATGGAACTTGGTGCAACACTGTGCACTCCTTCGAGCCCAAGCTGTTCTTCATGCCCTCTCTCAGCTCAATGTCATGCGCTATCAGTCTCTAGACAAGATAGTTCAGTTACTGTTACAGATTATCCAACAAAAGTGGTCAAGGCCAAACAAAGGTGTGACTTTTGTGCTGTCAGTATTGTGGAGATACTGGATGGAGGAGATTTGGTCGAGAGACCGCAATCTGAGAGCAAATTTCTTCTTGTGAAGAGACCAGATGAAGGTTTACTTGCTGGACTCTGGGAGTTTCCATCTGTCCCATTGGATGGAGAAGAAGACTTGGCCACACGGAGAGGAGCAATTGATTTTTTGTTGAAGAAGTCATTCAATCTCGACACCAAAAAGTCCTATAATTTAGTTTTACGGGAAGATGTTGGAGAATATGTTCATGTCTTCACACATATTCGTCTAAAGATGTATATAGAGTTGTTGGTTTTACATCTAAAAGGTTTCATCCTCTCTCTCTCTCTCTCTCTCTCTCTCACACACACACACATCTACGCTTGAACACAGATGTTTGCTTCACTTTCTGTAATACTAATTCATGTTTCCGGTTTCTTGATGTAAGGTGGGAAGAATAATCTCCACAAAGAGCAGGACAAAGAAAGCATGGTTTGGAAGTATGTGAATAATAAGTCCCTTGCAAACATGGGTTTAACGTCTGGAGTGAGAAAGGTAATTGGGAATGCAAGAGTACTTGACTTGAAGTTCATTTTAAGAAATTTTCACAAGAGACATGGCTGCTTGGATCCTGTATGATGGGCTAGTGCACTTATACCTTATTGCATCATTGTCTCCCCCTATTTCTCATTGAGCTCTAGAGGAGTATAAGGCCTAAGCTGTTTTCACACCAAACAATTGGTCTGGATTGGCCTAGTAGATATAAAATGCGTTTGACTACTACATCCCTACAGGCTACAGTATCTCTAAAGTTCTAGCACTAGTTTGCATGTGTTTGCATTGTCGTTTATGTCTCTCATATATATGTTTTTTGATGCAGGCTTACAATATGGTTCAGAAATATAAGCAAAGTATGTTTAATCCCATCACAGCAAAGCAAGAAAGAAATCATTGCAAGGAAAGATAGAGGTCGAAAAACTGTGTTGAAATCTATACCTAGCTGTTGTGAATAGCCTTTAGCTACAAGTCGAGCCTTTTGCTTCGGGATAGTCTCGTCTTCATTGTTACTTCCTTCTGTACACCCTTTTAAGGCCAATCACCACTTTCCTTTTCGAAAGTCGACATCATCGAGGCGCAGTGCTTATTTATCGTATTGAAGCTGCAAAACAAATTGACCGGTTGCCTTTGCAGCTTTGTGTTTTGGAAGACTTCACATGTTGTTGGACAAGAAGAAATTATGGCGCAGTTTATGCTGAAACTAGATTGGATGTCATCCAAGGCCATTAATTTAACTATATCATGCACTCCCAGATGCAGGCCTCTGTATATGTTATGCCAAATCTGCTAGTTCTGATGTACCCAGGACACTCACAAGTCACAACCGTGGTTTAGCTGCCAAATGATCTGCTCCCTCTCAGCTGGATCTCTTCTTCATTTTCCCCCTTCTTTTGTGTACGGGTGGTCTTTGATTGATACATGTAAGTTGTAATTTCCTGGCTCTTCGCTATATTAAATGGAATTTAATAAGTGAAAAGAAGGTAGCTGCCTAATTACCCTGATCTTGTTCTGTACTGTTTCGTATTATTACTGTATCAAAAGCAGTATGTTTCTTCATTGTATAGAGTATGTAAAAAGTAGAAAGACTTGACCGCTATATATGTCCTCTTTGGCTCCTCCTTTGCACCGGTTGGAAGGTCTAATTTTATGTTTGTGGATTCACGCATTCGGGTATCTCCTTTAGGCGTAATTGTACTTGTAATTGATGAAGTTTCAGTAGCAAAAGAAGTGAGTACACCCAAAAAGACAATAATGCACCGACCGGGTTCACCAACAAATTTGCACCTTGTTATAGGCGACAAATATTTGTGGTAGTTATTGCCCCATTTGCTTTTTTTTTTCCTATTTCTTTTGCGTCACATTAGTTCGTAAAATTCAATAATGGTTGAGCAATTCATTTTTTGATTTCCCCTCGTTTTTCGGAGTCCCATTGAGGGATTCCCGCCATTCTAGTAGTCATTTAGGCAAAGAAGCTTCTCCAATGGCACTGCATTGATCAATGACAAACATTTAGTCCTACTTAGAATTGATTATCCTACTGCTTTTATGTTGAATTCGGATTCAAAAGCGTATGAAATGTTTTGAAAACGAATTATAACATTGTAAACGACAAAGCTCACACATTTTAATTTCTTTCATTCGAAAAAAAAAAAGCCTTTTGTCAAAGCTATAACTGTGCAAGCGTATGTAAGGCGATATTTAAACCTGCATCTGCTCTGGTAGTTGAAAGGTACCATGATAAAACCCAAACTACAAATAAAACAGAAAAAAAAAAAAAAATTTTTGTGTGAGAAGCTCTTTAAATATATTATCAAAAAAAGGTTCAACATTTCTGTGTTACATGTAAAATGGTCCTTAAAGATAAAAACCTACAAATTTCACCTTACTTTAAGATAAGAGGACAATATGTGAAACCAAACAGATTGTGCTACCAGTTACAATAAGAAAATCTCTCTGATATGATCGGTAGTATAATGTTGTTATTTAATACCCAAATTTAAAAATAAAATTAAAAAAAAAAAAGAGATTGTACTAAAAATGTGGCAAGGTGATTGAGAAAAACCAGTGGTACGTATTCTCCAAGCAAAAATGTGTGGATGACATGACAAAATCTTCCTCTGTCGCCTCCTCTCTCTCTCTCCGTTCTCTTCTGCTTATGCTCCTTCACTTTTGCGGAACCCAGCAACATCTCTTCCCCTCTCTATCTCCCTGATAAGGCACCCGCCAAAGATAAAGCAAGATACATTAGAACAATGCTTGGTTGAAGGAACAGAAATTAAAGTTCAGTTCTCTCCGTGTCTAAACATGGCAATAACAGGAGGCTCAGTTGCGGTACAGAGCTTTCCATCTTCTTCCTACTACAGCCGTAAAGCGAAATTCACCTCCACACTTCCATTGGTAAACTCCCAGATCATTCACGTACATGTTGAGGTGTTTGTCAGGTCATTTAACATGTAACATTCATGTTTGCGCTGTGCATGCGTGTTGGGTTGAGGTGTGGGTTTTGCAGAATGTGTGGTACATACTTTAAACATATACCATCTTGTCTCCCAAGTCCCCACTGATTTCAAGCACCAACCAGTATCAGATTTTAGTCCCTTTACAAATCATGCTTCTTCATAGACAGTTCAGTGTGGATTCCACAGTTCAGTCAGTAACCCGACAGGCTAAACTGCTTGGCAATGAACAGAGAGTCGACCGGCAAAGAGAATTTTCCCAAAGTATACGTTGTCTCGTTGGGTTCTTGACATTCTTGAAATAATGCAAGCAGACTTGGGAAGGTTTCTTGTTCTCTTACTGTCCAGGATCATTTGAGCCGAAAAATTTTCAATTAGGACTTGGCTCAATGCATTAGAAAACCCAACTCGAATTTCGTTCTACCTGTTTCCCTCATTTGCTGTAAAGCGTTTGCTATATAAGTCTACATGTCGTGTGTGCTGCAGGTGGTCACAAAAATAGTTACATCACGGCGAAGCATCGCCTGTTTTGCTGTACCAGAATCATCTACATCTACTGGTAATTTAGCACTTTCAGCTTGGTTGTTATCATTGTCTTTTTTCCTCTTCAAATTTGTGCTAGATTATGATGCACTGGCCGGCCAATGTTTGAAACAGCGTGTCTAGATGGAAACTTGATCCTCTTATGAACATTTATGCTTGTCAATAGCAGTTGCTGCTGAAACAAAGGAAAAGAAGGAAGCAAAGCCTGCAGAAGCAGCTCCTGCAAAGCCAAAGCCTCCTGCCAAAGCCAAAGCCAAGTCACTACCTGAGATGATGGAGGAGGATGTGATCCCTTCACTCAAAGCAATCCTCAAAGCTCAAGATGATATCTCTGACATCGAGCTATCGTTCGGAGAAAACAGGGTCAGTCTTCTACTTAATCGCATACTATGTTATCATACTCTTACTTCTATATCAAAGGTGAGACGAAGAACAAAGATTCCGATGCTCTCGTATGTTTGTATTCTTTTCCCTCAGTTAGAAGGTTCCTTTCTAAAGAAGGGCAATCCCTACTTATTTTGGGCATTCTTCCCTGATGGAGATCTCACTGGTGAGTCTTCTTTTTTTGGGTGTGGAAGTTTCAAGTGTGCTATTGATGTTACCATTGCTCATTACAACCAGTGACCATCTCTCTGCTTGGCCAGGTCCAAAAGGGTTTTCTCTGTCCTCGTACAGGTCAGGTCCGAGCACGGTAGAGCCCTTTCTCGTTGATGAGAAGAAAATCACAGCTAAACACGTTGTCTTCTGGGTTGAGAAGCGTTTGGCAGCTCAAGGGATAATTCCCGTGTGGACAGAATAATCACGCGCGGGTTTCCAGATTTCTGAGCAAGGAATTCGTTCGATCATCAGGCAATGTAACAAATATTTGGTTTATGTTGACAATATAGCATC